>LR749829.1:839369-867981 GCA_902729485.2 Mus minutoides | reverse complement strand
TGTGTGTGTGTTGGCTACTATAAAGCCTTTTAATTTTATTGCTTCTAGAAATGATGTACACAGAAAATCAAGTGGACAGTTTTTAACTATTGTGAGCAATCAGAAAACATTTTCAGTGCTGTAAAAAATATAATCCTATAATTCCATAACATATATTGTACATATATTTGCTGGCAAGATCATCTCCACTTCCAGACACACACACACACACACACACACACACACACACACACACACACACACAGAGCCATAGTTGTTAGGCTATCTTTCTGGACAGTGGACTACCTGGTTACTCAAGCGCTATTTTCCTGTACAGATTTTTTTTCTATTACTTGGCTTTTCAGAAGCATTAAGTTCTTTGTAATCAAATGCATAATGGAGTGGTACAGTCCTACTTCACTATTGCTTGTTTCTCCCCTTGAACCAAAGAACACATGACAAATGAGGACTGAGACTGCTTGTGTTAAGATGATAGAAATAAGAGGAAAGACTGAGTCCAAGTGCATTGAACTCTGTTCCAAGTAAATGAAAGATGTAAACTTAGTAAGGAAAGGACTTTGAATATTCCTAGGTAGCCTCATAGCAGACACAAAAGCAGCCAAACACCAGCATTTCTATATTAAGCAGCTGTTGTGTTCCCAAAGCAAACTCCTTCAGTTCAGTCATAAGAAGAACATGTTTAAATAAAGTCCTGGCTGGATGTTGTAGTTATATACCTGCAAGGGAGAGCTCTGCTGAGAACCTCATCAGCAACCATCCATTATGCTAAATAGCTGGTGAAGCACTGAATACCTGGCTGCTGAGATAATAATACTGATGGTGTTTGAACATTTTAAGACTGTGACTAACCTTACTTTTTTCCCTCTTTTCTTATGTTTGAAATTCAATAATTCTCTTTCTTCTGAGAAGTTCATTTCCTCAGAAATGTTGCTGATTGGTGGCTGAAAAGATGTGAAAGATCCATTTTTTTTTTTTTTTTGAAGTTTAAGAGTTCCATAGGTTATAAAGTGTTATACCACTTTAGGTTTTGTTTTAGACTCAGAGTCTCATGGGACAGCAGAAAAAGAATAAACATAATAATTAAAACAATACTCACAATGATACATTTTGAGGGCTATGATTTCAATATGTGAACAAAGAATTTGATATATAAGGGCTGAAGCAACCTTTGCTATTATCCATGAGATAAGAGTCATCTTTCTATGCCTATTTTATAGATAAAGTAGGCTCAGTTTATTTAATTTCTGTAAGTTTGGTGATACTGGGCTGTCTTGTTGCAATAAGCTTAAACAAGTGGTGTTAACCAATAATTGCACAATTTGGAAGTGCAAAAGACAGAATTCCAGCCTCTGTTTTACAGGTAGGAAGGAATATCCGGAGTTACAATGACATAATCGACGTGAGCTAGGAGTGTAGAGGGCAGAAAGCTACATATGTTTCTGATACACTAGAGTAAGCAATGCATCAAAAAAGAGAGGCTCTTAAGTTTCTTAGTACCTCATCCACGATCCTCTTCACATGTGACTGGCTCTCAGACTGACATCCAGTTTCCCCTCAAACCAACCTTTGCCCCAATCAGATGGAGTTCTATTTTCTATAAGGAAACACCATTTGTACCCTGGCTGCCCAAAACAGAACAGGCAGGAAGAGGTTTAGCTCAGCAGGTGGTCATCCAGCTTAAGAGAAAGTACCCAAGGAGATGAAGGGGTCTCCAACCCTATTGGTGGAAGAACAACATGAACTAACCAGTACCCCCAGAGCTCATGTCTCTAGCTGCATATGTAGCAGAAGATGGCCTAGTGGGCCATCATTGGGAAGAGAGGCCTCTTGGTCATGCAAACTTTATATGCCCCAGTACAGGGGAACGCCAGGGCCAAGATGTGGGAGTGGGTGGGAGCAGGGCGGGGAATGGGGGAGGGTATAGGGGACTTTTGGGATAGCATTTGAAATATAAATTAAGAAAATATCTAATAAAAAATATGTACTGAAAATCCCTTTAAGCTTGCCTGAATTATTCAATTCCTTCCTTGGTCCTTCACACAGTAGTCTGCTTTCTGTGGGTTCATTCAGTTCTTTCCAATTTTACCATCTTGAAAGGCAAGTTATATTTTATGAGTACCACTATGTAGCCAAGTATGGAATTTTCTGGATCAGACCAACTCTGGTCACAATTACCACATTCCAGGACAGTCCTTGATGTAGGATGGGAAAACACTGTTGACAGAGGGTACACAGATTCCAGGTCTGCCGGCAAGCTATATGCTACCTCACCTATCTCCTTTCAATTTTCCCTACATTTTTGTGAATGAACTAGTATACCATTTGAATGAATATGGGTACTCATAGTTTTATATGCATGTATGTACACACACATATAAAGAAGCACAAAATAAGAATGAAATATATATATATATATAATGCATATATATACAATAATTTATAATGACACACACATATACATATATAGTCATATATATCAACATAAGCTTTTAGATGCTAGTATATACTCTTCAAAATTAAGCTGTCTCATGCTTCTTTCTCTCCCTCCCTCTTTCCTTCATCTCTATTTATCAATCTTTTTTCCTCTATTTTATTCAACATTAGAATCTAATCTAATCTTATCATTTATAATTTGTTTAAATTTATCTTTAATTCTGATGACTATTGTTGTCTAAAATAAAGTTTTTCTTTGTTGGCAGTGTTTGAATTTTGTTTTTCATATCATGTGGAAAATAGACTTCAAAGAATTTTAGATTGAAAAGAGTTTAAACAGACTTTTCTTAGCATAATTGGGGCTTTGTGTTAATTACTCAAAACTCTTTTTCTACAAAGGTCTGGAGATCAAGAGTTTCAGATGGTATCTCCCTAGATTTTTGTTTTGTTTTGCTTTGAATATGAATATTTTCCTAAGCTACCATTCCCTGGAGCTTATATTAACTTTTACATGGGAGGGCAAAAGACAGTTAATGGAACGAACGTGTCACTTCAGTTTTAATATAACCCTCTAGGCTTAAAGGGTGATCCTAAAACTTGGCATATAATGAAAAAAATTATATCTTTGGCAGAGAAACATAGAATGAATAATAAGGACATAAATATGATGAAGATTGGACAGGAGAGGGTTGAGCAACTGACTGTCATGACTCATTCTTACCTCATTCATATTTATTAACAACAACAATAATAATAGACTCCAGAATGGCTTCAATGTATCAGAGCTTTGTCTGCATGATCATCTCATTTAATCTTCCTAATAAAACCGTGGTGTGAAGCTCAGTTCCTACATCTGAGGAATGAAGATACAGGAGACCAAATACATTGTGCAATTTACCTAGGATCTTAGAATAAGGGAGGGATGGTGACTTAATCAGAAACTAAGATTACCTAAGAACAAAGTACTTTCATACATAACCCATTGATGTTTTTCCTTATATTGGCAGGCATTACTCCCATTTTGGAATGGTGCATGTAATACAGAGAAGACAATGTTGGCAATGCTTTGGTTATGTTGAGTGAACACTGATACATAGCCACCTGAAAAGCTAGAGAAAGTAAAGAAACTTGAAAAATTCATAATGACTGGTAGGAGGGTAGAACCAGGGCAGGCCTAAAAATTACTAACATTGGGTTACTTCTCATTGACAACATCAAAGTCACTAAACATCTCTAGGCCTGTATTTTGATGCCTGTTCACAGAGAGCTGTCTTCTATATCTAACATGTCCTAGAAAGTACATGCAATACCATGAGAGCATATGCATGGCAATAGGAAGACTCTGATGTTGTCATTGCTTTTTAAAGCTAATCAAAGGATTCAGGATATCTCTCTATATGAAAAATAACTGTGATAAACTCCCATTGGCAATGTTCTGGAAAGATTATAGTCATAGGCATGAATATTGGGAAGTAGGAGTTTATGTGGGTGAGCAAGATGAGTAATATGAGCACCGTGGGCCATGAGAAGTGTTACAAGAGTTTGTGGGAGGCTCAATGCAATCCACAATAACAAGTCTGTCAGGTGAACTGGAGGTGAGACAGGTGAGGAACAGAAGTAGATTTGGGAAGAAGTCAAAGATGAGAATGACTGACTCATCACCATCGGCTCCATCACCTCAAATCACCAAATGTGTGCTCAACTCACAAAATAGCCTGAGGCAAAAAAAAACCAGATCCACGTAATTAGTGTTTTACTGGGTATCTACTAAGTTTATGAGATACAAGAGAAAATCATAAGTGGCAATTATAAGAATAGTTATAGAGTTAAAGTGCTTATAGTAATTGAGGCAAAGCTTCAAATATACTCATCATTAGGAGAACGCTGGTGATGATAGTGATGGTACCACCAGATGCTTAAAAAATGTTGACCTGTATAAAATACAATGCCTACTTTCAGGAAGTTTATTCATACACTTCAATGCTCAGAGAACTTTTCACAGAAGGGCAAGAAAGGATGTAAGGAGTGCTGTAGAATGCTGACATCTGTACATGACAAAGCTGTTGTAGCCATCAATCACAGAAGAACTGGCTACCAGCACAAGAACTGGTCAAGAATGGGCCAATCAACATTCTGTCATGGATGGAGAAGGGGTTTATACAGGCCCCCACTCTCTAGGATGCTATAGGTAGTTAATGATCTCTGAGAGAGAGAGAGAGAGTCATATTCATATAACTATTGCACATTGCCTGTGCTCGGTAAATAACTTTCTATCCACACTCAAAAAGGCAGATACAATTAAAGGCAGTAAGTCATACAAATGCATACATACAAGACATGAAAATAAGAGGTGAACTTGGGAAAAATAAGGGATTTGCTGAGAGGCAGATGAGGATAAGACAGGATATGAAAAAACTTTGAACAAGTAACATTGTATACATTATATGCATAATATAATATAAATATATATATATATAATATATATTCATATAGAATATACTATATATTTGTATGGGATTGTGATCAAATAAATAATTTTTTCTTAAAAAGTAGTTCACAGTCAGTCTGAGCAGAAAAGAAGAGAAGGGAAATGAAAAATAGTGGAGCTATGAGAGATTCCTTGCCTGATTGTCTCCAATGTTTCATTCATCACTACATCCATATACTTTGTACTCAGAGTTTCCAAAATTAAAAGAAAGAGCCTGTCTCTCTGACTCCAAAATCTGAGATATCTTTAGAATCTGTTTAGCCAATATATTATAGTATAAGTTACGTGATATGTATGTACAATGTACAAAAGTTCATGAATAGTTTTTCTTATTCTCCTGGAGCCTTACCCATAGGGACAAACCTAGGCTATGTAGTGATAAATGACACACGGCCAATCGCCAAACAGAGTGTGAGGTCATCCAGGATGAGTTAGTTCCAATTGACCCTGATCACAAACACGTGGATGAAACTGGATGAGATCATCCAAGCCTAGAAAGATCAGAACTTCTGTTAAAACCTGAAGACTTCTGGAAAACGAGGTGTTGTTTTGTTTGAAGACACCAAGTGTTTATGTAATGTAGTAGTCAGTCACAACCAATTGATATAGGAGAAGATAATTTCCAGTGCGCTAACATCACCTATGATCATGACAACTGCTTAGCATCACTTTCCATTATTAACCTCATTTAGCAGATGTAAAAATAAAGCTTCAATAACATATGAAGTAATTGGCCTATGGACACTTGACTAGGGGGCATAAAATCCAAGACTGTACTCCTTTGATCCTAAATCCTAAATATTTTACACTATGGCATACTACATTTGCTATATTAAGCAGTATAAAGGGGGTTTATAAGTTGGTCAGGGTGGTTTAATTTGGGACAAAAGTTGAGACTACTGGCAACCACAGAATAAGCCAACTCAGGGAGAGGCTTTATGAAGGCACACATCCAAGTCTGAGCAAGAGAATACCAAGAATGAGACCCATAAAGGTCATCTGGGATGATTCTTGTCTAACCTCTTCAAATAATAAAAGAAAAAGTTAATCACCAAGAAAAAACAAGTCAAGAAACAAGTAAAGATTTCAGAACCGAAGGCTGACACAGGTATGGGGTGGGCAAAGAGTGACTCAACATCCCCATCCCAAAGGGATGTGTCCTCCAGTGGGAGAGGAGTAGTTTAAAATTGGACTATCATAGGAAAACTTAGGCAGACATAGAATTTCCAGTCATCCCTGCCAGATCCTCTTCCCTTTAAGGAGAAGAGCATTTAAATGCCAAGAATGGAAACAAGCAGTGTGCCCTGAAGTGGACTCCACCCATCTCTGACATCTTCTTTCCACCTTTCTCCTGACCCTTGGCTCATTATTCTATTTCTTAATTTATAAAGTAAAGATATTTATTCAAGGTGCCTTCCTGAGATGAATGTTAAATGCTGCTTTTCAAATAATTCTGTCCACATGGTGGGATACATACTTCTGTGTCTATAGTAAGATCATGTTTCAAGACTCTTAATTTCTATGTATGTATGTATGTATGTATGTATGTATGTATGTATGTATGTATGTTTGTATGTATATCGTATATCACCTTATCCATAAAAACCCTCCCTGGGCCTCATCCTGTGGCATCCTTCTAAACTCCCATTTACACTCTTTGTGTCTGATCAGAACATGTGACAGGTGATGAGGCTACCTCTCTTGCTAAGAACTCCAGGAGGGTAATCATGGCATTTGAGGCAGAATTTGAGGTCAGTGGAGAGATATGTTTTGAGTTAATGAATACTTTTAGGAGAACATTGACCAGCTTATATCTGGTAATCTTCTTACTTATTCACTTTATATCCTACTCACTGCCTCCCTCCCAGTCACCCCTCCCTTTTCCACATCCCACATCCACTTCTCCTCTGAGTGGATAGAGCCCCCCTGGGTATACCCCAACCCAGGCACCTCAAGTCTCTCACACTGAGGCCAGACAAGGCAGCCCAGCTAGAAGAATAAATTCCACAGACAATACCTGGTGATCTTATGTCAGGTTACACTTACTTGTCCTTTTTTTTGATAGACAAGCCAAGTAATTAGTTGTGGCTCAAAAGGGCTATTATTTGAGAGTTGAATGTTTAATTTTTGCTGAGAGACTTTCCAAGATTCTACCACCTCTAACATAGGGGCAAGCAACACTAAAGCCCATAACTTCTCCATCAGTCTACGTTCCTTTGGGCTGGTGTGCGGGTGGGGCATGAGTGAAAAACATTTAGCATTTCAAATTTAACTTTCAGAGTTGTTTGTTGCTACAATAAAATCTATCTTGTCTCTTACAGAATAGTAAGTATACTGGCAGAGGAAAGTAATGAGGGTAGTAAGGTTTTTCTACTTTGTTGTTTTTATCCTGAAAGGTATGTAGCAGCTGGCTGAAGGTGATTGAAACTTGAGTGAACCAGGAAAGACCCTAATCCTGTTAGGTACACAAAGTCTCCTCTGGAATCAACATGTAGTTACAGTTGGGAAAAGAAAAGGGTTTTTGAGGTCATGATGTCACTGGAACAAAACTCCCTGAAAATTCTGAGTCATATCTGTGGTTCCCCTCTTTGAGGACAAGTTTGTGACCTTTTTTTTTTTTTTTAATCCAAGGTCATATTTGACAGTTTTTCAAGTATTTAGGAATTAGAGTCAGGTCACTCTGCCTATGGTGTACATAGCCAGCACATACTCTCAATACAGTATCGCTGCAAAGAACAGTGGTACTAAAATGGCTGTATGGTATGTTGTAATGTTCTCTGAGTTCATTTGCTGGTAGCATGCAAACATTCAAGGAACCCTCGTTTTCTTACAATTAAGGAACTAAGAGAGACTTCACTACAATCACATTATATAGATAAAGCATAGAACAGAATATTTACCTAAGTAACTCCAGGAAGAAAAAAAAGTGCTCAAAACCAACACAAAAGTAAGTTTCCTCTCTGGGCTAAAGGCATACATAGATTTTATTCATTTCTATTTCTCATTGACTCTATAAGACAGATGTCATATTTCAAAAATAATTTTATATAACAGAGAGCTAAATTTCAGAGAGATTTAGTAACTATCTGAAGGCTATGCAATGTAAGTCACATGCAATGAAAGAATAAAATCTTAACTTCAGAACTATGCTCTAGACCAGTGGTTCTCAATCTTCCTAATGGTGCAACTCTTTAATTCATTTTCTTATGTTCTGTCGAACCCCCAACCATAAAATTATGTTTGTTGCTATTTCATAACTATAATTTTGATACAGTTATAAATAATAATCTAAATATGTGTGCTATCCAATGGTCTTAGGTGACCCTTGTGAAAAGACAGTTGACTTCTAAGCTATAAGTTGAAAAACACTGCTCTAAGCTATATACTTAATTACGCCTTCTCCTCAAAGAACAAAAGACCATTGATTTCCTCTTTGCGTTATATACATACAGACTCAGGGGAAATTCATTTTTAGAGAAAAATGTACTTGTTAGAGATTCTCAGGTATTACTCTTTTCCCAGGCTGCTTCTTTTGGTGTTCCTTCATCTTTATCTTCATCTTTTACTCTGACAGGAAGTTAACCTGATCCTACTCATAGGGCATCTCTAAATGATTTTTTCGAAGGTCCAATAATTATGCCTCTTTGGAGAAAAGTCAAGTCAACAATTTACTCAACAAACATATCAGGGCTCTTGCTTATATAGCAGATTTTCTTGATGTCTCTAAAGACATCAAGGAAATGGGGACAACCACTAGTTTCACAGGTGGTAATGGGAGAGAAGGTAGCGCCATTGTGTAACCCAGGGCTTCACCTGAAGAAAAGATTAGAGAAATGGAATATGGTGATTTTAAATGCAAGTATTCCTGGCTCTAAAGTCAGTCTCTAATCCGTCCCAAAGTTTGGGAAAGACAGTATTTTTTCCTAGCCATAGGTTCCGGATGTTGAGAGGCTGGACTCCTGCTCCTGCAGCAGCAGAGCCTTCTAGTGCTTAGTTTACCAGCAATTTGTTGGCTCTACCACAGACTAACTCATCTAGAGGACTCAGAGTAGAGCTCAGATTGCTCAGTGTTGACTTTGTGATGATTCTTGTGATTCTTGTTGTGAACCTCATCCTAGTCCCTCGAGTTTTAATACCACATCGGGAATTAAATAGTTCATGGAGAGCGCCTGCTGTGAAAGTAGACATAACCAAGGCTAATAGCTGGGGCCAAAGAAGAAGACACAATATATAATTTACCTATGTATGCATGCTTGCATGTGTGTTGTAAAATATAGAGAAAAGAGATTACCATGTTTATTTTCTTGTAAGTATTTTATGCTAATAGGGATGGCTTGGACTGTTCTATCTATCTATCTATCTATCTATCTATCTATCTATCTATCTATCTATCATCTATCTAATTTAGGTTTCATTATAATACTTCCAAGCATTTCCCCATTTCTTCCTTTTTTCCTTACCATTTTAACATGGCCTCCTTTATTTGAATGCGTTGTTCTGCTTAAAAAGCTCATGCATCATTATTCTCATTCTTTATTTCCTTTCATTGTGTACTGTTTTCTCCTGTAGCCCCCATTCTCCCTAACTTTATTTGTATTACCTCTTGATCAACTTACTTATTGTTTCTGCCCTGTATAATGTGAGAAGTCCATGTAGATTTACATACTTCATTGGCTTTTTTTTCAATAAAAATGAGATCCAGATAAAGTTTTGTTCTGAAGTATCAGAGTAGAATTCTTCCATCACACTGCTTGGATCAAAGTCCGTTTCTTTTTTTTACAATATAGTTGTTTTTAATGAAAATGGCCCTCAGAGGTTCATAGGGAATGACACTATTAGGAGGCGTGGCCTTGTTGGAGGATGTCACTGAGAGTTGCTATAAGGTTTCAAATGCTCAAGCTAGGCCCAGTGTCACTCTTTCTTCCTACTGCCTGCCAATTCAGATGTAGAACTCTCAGCTTCTTCACAAGCACAGTGTCTACCTGCATGTCCCACCATGCATGATACCATTACAATAATGGATTAAATCTCTAAAAATGTAAGCCAGCCCCAATTACGTGGTTTTTGTTTTGTTTTGTTTTGTTTTAATTAAGAGTTCCCATAGTCATGGTGTTTTCCCACAAGAATAGAAACCCTAACTAAGATGGTTTATAGATGGTTTTGATGGTTTGGCATTTATTCAAAAATGTTGTAGTATATTAAATGATAATGTACGATATATGTACACATATTATCTGTGTTTGGCTTTTTGAAGTATGCATTTTGAAGATGTTTAGCAGTACAAGGAAGAGATTGTTAAACCAAATGTAATTTCAAGCCAGTTCAAGGACATACACCTTTTCTACACTTGGATAGTGTTTTACATTTATCAACCTCAGCTTTATATGTAAAGTTGGGGGATGGCATGTTTGACACAGCACAGTATGTGACAGAGTAAGTACTGAAGCTACCCTGTGCATCATCTTCATGTTATACATTCACATTTACATTTGAAAGAACCTTAAAGAATCAGGGATAACGTTTTTTTGTTCAAGCAAATGTTGGCTAAACAATGATCTTAGTAACAAATTGACTGATTATTTAATTAATTCCAGGTACAACAAATTAATTTCCTTTCCAGGTAGTACCTTGCAACAGTTTGACTTCTTCCAGACAGAAATGGAAACTGCTGCCTTTGACAAAGGCATTTATTGCACTGATTACACATTATATTTTACTGGTACGTATAGCCCATATAGTAGCTTCTGCTTTCAATGAGATAATCACAATTAAGGATGTGGTTGACTTTTCAGATTTGGGCCATTTATATATCTATTTCATGTGGTAAATTATTTGATTTCCCATAAATACTGATATCAAACTATGCCGTTTTTGTAATTGTTAACAATAAAACAGCAATATTTTACATTATATAATATGCCACATGGTAAGAATAAAATTAAATTTTATATTTAGAAACTTAGTGATCCTCTTAACAGGACAGTTTATTCTTTCAAATCTAAGATAAAATAAAAATACAGAAAATAATTCAGAATGATTACAACGTTAACGAGTTATTTTAAACTGAACATTGTTGTAACTGCCATCCTGGTAAAGATGTGTAATCTTACTGATTCTTCTGTCACCAATCATACTTCCTACAAAATATATACTAACTTTCTTCTTATCTTTTTGTTTCTTTGTAGATTTATCACCCATGTGTTTGTCTATAAAACGGTGATTTATTTTGTGTTCTTTTTCTTAAATTATGATACTTTTATTCTGAAGGTAACATCGATCTTTGTCTTTCTTTGATTTTTCTACTGCAGACAAACCTATGGGTTATGAGGATTCTTTCATTATGAAAGAATCTTGTGACTTGCAACTTCATCACACACAAAGACATGTTCCCCTTTGGCTGTAATATGATGGTTTGATCAGAATATACTTGTCATTTCACCTAGTGTGAGCTATAATGCATTATACAGAAGGAGGAGATGTTCAAAGTCGCTATGGGTACTGAATTTACCAAGCTTTTTAGTTTTGTGAGCCCAGTCAAGAGAGAAAGCAAAGAAGTTGTTGTGTTGACTGAATTGAAAAGCAGTCTAGATTGCATTCTGAGTGAGCTTGTAGAATCCAAGTCACCATGAAATCAAGGATAAAAGATTGAAGTTCATATTTAGTCTAGGATTAAATGGATGCTGCTATCTCATTTGATAATTCAGTTATTTTGTGTGTGTTTATAGTTTACTTACTGAAATAAGTTAAATGTCTTAGTGTCTTAGAAATAATAAGGAATTTAAACCAAAGAGATCATCCTCTATATACTGAAGATCTACCATTTATTATCCAGTTAAGGGAGTTTTGGAAAAATAAAACAAACCAAAGAAGCAAATCAACAAAATAACGCAGAGTCTCATGTTAACTACATGTTAAGTAAAAATATTCATGCTGGTATAGCTCATTGGGTTACTACAAACATGCTGTAGGCAGACATACACAGAAAGCATGGGTCACAATTGTCCTAAAAGTAATAGTTTTCACTTTCTGGGCTTGTGATGTCCAAAAATGCTTTCTCATTTCTTCTTATGCCAGAAACAAATACAATTGTAAAACGGCAGATAAATATGTGTCTAAAGTAATATTGTAGTTAATATTTCAAGCAAAGAACTATTTTAAGTAAAAATAAACAAATCTAAAAAGAATCAGAAAGGAAAGACAGAAGGGTATCCTTGGAAATCTACAGAGTTTATAAAGCCAGAAGAGATGATACAAGACATGATACAAGACACAATGGACAAGCCAGACGCAAGCATCAGTTGTCACATGTGTGAGCAATGGGTGAAGGTAGGTATAAAGATGTAAAGATTGGAAATATAGACTTTGAGGATGGGTGGAAACACTGAGGTGACCCTGAGAAAGGATGACTAAGCTCTCAGTGGGTAAAGACACGTCTGTATCTAAACTTAAAACATTAAAAGCATCGAAATAGATGTTTGGTGACTCAACCCAGGAAGAGATTCCTCAAACATCAGGGAGAACAAAAACACTAAGGAAGGAAGAATATTTTCGGGAAGATGAATTATGTTTGAGTAAGGTGGTTTGTTTTTATTGCTATTAAACAGCCTCACGATTCAGCTTTCCCCACCAGGAAACACCCACAGAGCTTTACGCCTCATGCTGGCTTCCATCTGCTGTGGTATCACTCAATGACGAGTGGCAGCCGTGTTTCCTTTCGTGGTGATATATTTATTTGTTGTAGGTCCAAATTCAGACTCATGTTTCTTTCTGTATTTTTCATAACATAAAGGGAAATCATGGTGAATTTTAAAGATGTGAAATTTTGTTGATTCATTAAAAACCTGCTACCCTATGGCTGAAAGGGGCTACACATAGAGAAAGGTTTTTGTATTCTGAATGACTTACAACAAGGAAGACCTTTTTTTTTTTTTTTTTTTTTTTTTTTTTGGATAGGGGAAAAATGGGCTAGAAGCCAACACTAGCTGGATTCTCTATGAAGTTACTGGCAGGTAGACTATACAGCTCTAGGTAAACTCAACTTCTTATAGGTTCAAAAGAACACCACTTTGGAGATACAATGTCTCAAAATTTCTACCTTTGTTACTAACTAACAAATGTAAATGTAACTAATGTAAAGTTCAGCCATACTATGAGTATATGTGTTCTTGAATAAAGTTTTAACATTGTTATAAAGAAATATTTTGAATGTAGGGTTATTTGACAATCCTAGCCAAAGACAATGGTGATATAAGAGATGTTTCCTGTTGTTCTAAGTGTCATGAGTTTCTTTAACTGAAGAAGAAAGCAGTGTTTCAATATCAGTTATGAGAAATCTAAATTTTCAAAGAAGTAGTCGGTGTTTTTTTTTTTCTTTAGCTGAGATCATTCAACAATTATAATGGAATCATTGTTTAAAATGTCTTATTCTGACATCTTGTGGCATTAAGTACATAGAAAGAAAAGGAAGTCCACTGTAAGAAGCACTCAGTGTGAGGTCTATCAACTGTGTATGTGAAGGAAGGGCAGGTATATTTGTGTACTTGTCCAATCACTGCTTGATGTTGATGAGGCTGTTTTCCTGTCTGTAGGTGCTTATCTTCCATATGACACCTGTTCTACAGCCTGAATCCTTCATAGGATGTCAATATTCAGGTGATAAATAAAGAAGAACCAATTCTGAAAATATTCTGAAGTCTTGAAAAAGAAATTCTTAGTTTCACAATTGCCTCATTTAGAAAAATATTTATTTTCTTCATATGTGAGTACACTGTAGTTGTCTTCAGACACATCAGAAGAGGGCATCCTACTACAGATGGTTGTGAGAGACTATGTAGTTGCTGGAAATTGAACTCAGGACCTCTGGAAGAGCAGTCAATGCTCTTAACCACTGAGAAATCTCTCCAGCCCTGCCCCATTCTTTTTTGTATATTTACAATGCCCATACTCTAAAACATGAGGCTTTGGGAAATGAAGACTACATGTGTGCTAGGATAGTAAGGAAACAGTATGTGAGCACATTTTTTATTTATTGTGTGTCCCATTTGATTTTCACCAATTACTTCATGGTATCATTTGCCACATGTACCTTTCACATGAAATAACTTTGAATTAGGGCTGTTAAGTAAGTTGACCAGGCACAAGTTACCTCCTTAGGAACTATTGGTCAGGAAAGTCTCAGAAGTACCAAAACAATGCACACTATTGTCACAACTCATTGTTGTCCCCCATAGCCAGATGGCAAAACCTTATTGTTGACGATGCCATACACTTCAGTTGAAGGGCATAATGAAATCTGTATCAAATGAACCAGGCAACTCTCTCCCTGTTGGCTAGCTTTTATAGTTCTAAAAGGTTCTAGGCAAGAAAAGGCATCAATGGTATTAGACATTGCTTGACCCTTAACCACCACCCCACCAAATATACATACATACATACATACATATATATATATATATATATATATATATATATATATTACTTTTAATATATATTATACTATATATATATACCAAAACAACCTTCTAGGTAATATGAGCCCATTGATGCAATAATGGAAAGACTTTTGTTTATGGGAGTAACTAACTACTTTCTTGATAGAATTCAAGTTGCTCCAAAGGAGAAAACTCATACTTGGTGAAGTTAACATCTCCAAAACCTATTGTTAGGGAGGTTGTAGGCCAAAAGAGAGATCCTATTTTTATTTTGCTACCTGCCACATAATTATCCTTATATTGTAATTATCCTCATATCTATAGATAGATGCTGTTCTCTTCCTAATTCAATGAAGCTTCTTACTGCAGTGGGTAGTGGTTAACATAGAGATTCATCTGGTTCCATCACTTGTGTGGTTTTTTCAAGCCATTTCAAGGTAATGACACTATTTTCTTGAATATTAATGCTGTTTGAATTGACAGCCAGTGGTTCTTAACCTTCCTAATGATATGAGTTTTACAGTTTCTTGTGTTGTAGTGACCCTTCTCCATAAAATTATTTTATTACTTCTTTATAGCTATTTTTTACTGTGATGAATTGTAATGTAAATATCTTATATGCAACCCCACAGGCTGAGAACTGCATCTTATGACATTCTTCAGGCAGCTCCTCAGTTAGAAATCCTTCTTTCTGAGCAGTTTCACATCAATCCTGTCCTTTTTATCTGTCAGTAACAGTAATACCCAAAATCCATTCAGAAAAATATAATTTCTTTCTACTACAACTTGAACATTAAATACATCTGTGGTGAATATTAAGACTTCATTTTCTCTAACAAAATGCCCCAGGTCCTTTAGCTCCCTATGACGTTGATGTTGATGTTATCCACCCACCAGTCTAGTGAGCTAATAGCATGTCACTCTATTTCTAGACCTGCAATGCTCAGAATCAGAGGTAGTTTCCAGTTAGAGGCTGGGACACTGTGTTGCAGACAGCCCTGGACTAAGAATCCTCATTCATTAGATCTTGAATCCCCATTAGCTTTTTTGGCAGCAAATACTACCACTGGCTCATAAAGTATTTTCAGTCACTTTTTGTGCTGAAACTGGTCAATTACAAGATTCCAGATGTGAAGAAATCATAAAGATCATTTCAACTGACACAGGGCTAGTTGAGTTACAATCATCTGATCCAGTAGACACAAAACGACTCACCCCTTCTTATATACACATATCTAAAATGTATTCAAACCATTGATTGTTAAGAACTCCATGTTGGAAGCTGAGTGTGCATTTATTTGCATGTAGACTTCTTCACCTAGAGTTACTTGTTACTGAGCCTATCCCATGTTTATCCTTGGAGATGACATATGAGTTTCAAATTACTCTCTTAAACCCAGAACTGACATGTAAGAAATTTGGCTAGGTTGTGAAGGAGGTATATGTAGAGGATCTTTGAAGTACAGAAAAAGAAAGAGGCTACCCTGAGAAAAAGCCATCTAAATTTTCCCACCAAGGTGCTTTCCAGACAAAACTAGAAGTCATTTGAATAGTATCAAGTATTCCAAGGTAGGGGAATATAATTTCCCAGCTGAGCTTTCCTCAAAATTCTGACCTAAGGAGAGAGTTCATGATCTATGCTGCCTGGATCACCAGGAACTGGAGGCTGGGCAACCCAGAGTTCTAGTGTTGAACCATGTGTAGGACTTAGTGTAGAACATGATTAGCCAAAAATATATCAGTGAAGTATTTCCTAATGACATTCTGTTATACACACAAAAAATTGGTGAGCCCAGTCATCATTACAGATACTTCCTCTGAGACAGATGGGAATTGATGCAGAGACCCACAACAATGCACTATGTGGAGCAAGTCTAAATTGGAGGGCACCACTGGGTCTCTCCCCTTGAATATTTGGGAGCCCTGTCAGAGGTGTTGGAGAATGTCAGGAGAACATAGCCCACTAAATCAATTAATCAGGTCTCCTAGAGGCTCACAGGGACTGAAGCACAAGCACAGAGCCTGCGTGGGTGTGGGCCAGGTACTCTGCATGGGTCTGGGCCAGGTCCCCTGCATGCATGTTATTGCAGTTAACTTGCTATCTTTATGTGGAACTCCTAAAAAGGGGAGTAGGTGGGTCTCTCACTTTTTTTTTTTTTTTGCCGACTTGTGGGACTTTTTTTTTCCTCCTATTGGGTTGCTTGTCCAATCTCAATATCATGTTTTTTGCTTTGTTTTATTAAATCTTATATTGCTTTGTTTAGCTACTATGTCTTGGAGACCTGTTGTTTTCTGAAGAGGATGCAGTGGAGGAGTGGATTCTGGGAAGAGGGAAGGTGAGGAAGAGGTGGGAAGATGTGGAAAGAGTGGAGGGAGGAAAAACTCTAGTGGGGATATATTGTATCAGAATTTATTTTACTTTAAAAAGTCATTCACTATAACAAAAGAGTAGCTGTTTAAAGCTCAGGGTATTTTCAAGTGTGACAGTGCATTACCAGAAGGTTGTAATTCTCTTCTTCTCCTTCTGATTTGAGAACTTTTGTTATTTCAATATCTAGAAGTTCACACAGCCTATTATATAATAAATAGGTAGATAGATAGATAGATAGATAGATAGATAGATAGATAGATAGATCGATCGATCAATAGATAGATAGATAGATAGATAGATAGACAATTTACATCAATGGTAAAGGCATGATAGAGGATACCAGTAGAAATAGGGTTGTACAAGAAAGATGCATCTTCTTGTCTTGGGAGTAGTAGAAAAAGAAGACTCTGGGTAAAGTAATGTTCAATTCAGTGCTGAAAAAATAGAAGTGGTTAATCAAGTCAAAGTGAACTGGTGGACAAGGTGCATGTCAAATGCCAAGGGGAAGAAAACACTGACACACTTAGGAAAAAGTAGACAGCTTTTCACCACTGAGGAAAGGGATCTTATGTGATGCTCAATTGGCCCTTTTTTATTATCTGGTACTCCAACTGTAGTTTCATGTGTCAGCTTTGGTTTTCATACAATCCCGACTGAGACCAGGTTAAGTGTTGAGAATTATCTCAGTGTTAGAAATTTTAGCAGTGAGGTCGCTCAGAGACCAGTCTGTGCAGGTCACCTCTCGGACTGCAAATGGTGACTGAGCAGACCTCAGGCAGAAGCAACACAGCTTCTGGGACAGGCCCAGTATCAGGCACTAGACATCCGGGCACCTTCCCAGCCTGAAGAGAGGTGTCCGCCCGTGAGGGCTTTGCCTGCCTGCGCTCCTGAGGGTTCCAACCTGGGTCTCAGGTAGCTCAGAGACCAGTCTGTGCAGGTCAGCTCTCAGACTGCAAACGGTGACTCAGCAGACCGCAGAAACAGCACAGCTTCTGGGACAGGCCCAGTTTCAGGATCTAGACATCCGGGCACCTTCCCAGCCTATGGAGAGGCGTCTGCCTGGCAGAGCTTTCCCTGCCTGAGCTTCTGAGGGAGCCAACTTGGGTCCAAGGTCCCACTGAGACTAGTCTGCGAAGGTGAGAGTATGAACTGCAGAAGCAACACAGCTTCTGGGACAGAACCAGTTTCAGGCTCCAGACATCCAAGCACCATCCTGGCCTGAGGAGAGGTGTCTGCCTGGGAGGGCTTTCCCTGCCGAGCTCGTGATGGAGCCATCTTGAGTCCTTGGTCCCTCAGAGACCAGTATGTGCATGTGAGTGTTCAGGTCCCAGAGGCAACACATCTTCTGGGACAGGGCATATATAGGGCCTTCATCTTTAGCCAAGAGGCAGGTATGAACACCAGACCTGGTTGCACCTTCCCTGCAAGAACAGAGATTGCCTGCAGAGACTACTCTGAACACTGAGACTCAGGAGATAGCTAGACTTCCAGGACTGCTGACAGAGGCTAAAAAAAATCACAGGAGGAACAAGTTCCAACCAGAGACAACTATAACAACCAACTCCAGAGATAACCACATGGCAAAAGGCAAACAAAAGAATCTTACTAACAGAAACCAAGACCACTCACCTTCATCAGAACCTAGCACTCCCACCTCAGCCAGACCTGGATAACCCAACACACCTGAAAAGCAAGACTCAGATTTAAAATCATATCTCATGGTGCTGGGAGAAGACATTAAGAAGGATATTAAGGAGGACATTAATAACTCACTTAAAGAAATACAGGAGAACACTGCTAAATAGGTAAAAGTCTTTAAAGAAGAAACACAAAAATTCCTTAAAGAACTACAGGAAAACACAACCAAACAGATAATAGAATTGAACAAAACCATCCAGGACCCAAAAAGGGAATTAGAAACAATAAAGAAAACCCAAAGGGGGACAAAGTTGGAGATAGAAACCCTAGGAAAGAAATCAGGAACCATAGATGTGAGTATGAGCAACTGAACACAAAGGATGGAAGAGAGAATCTCAGGTGCAAAAGATTCCATAGAGAACATGGGCACAACAATCAAAGAAAACGCAAAATGCAAAAAGATCCTAACTCAAAATATCCAGGAAATCCAGGACACAATGAGAAGACCAAACTTATGGATAGAAGGAGTAGACAAGAATGAAGATTTTCAACTTAAAGGGTCAGCAAATACCTTCAACAAAATAATAGAAGAAAACTTCCCAAACCTAAAGAAAGAGATGCCCGTGAAAATACAAGAAGCCTACAAAACTCCAAATAGACTGGACCATTAAAGAAATTCCTCCCGACACATAATAAATAGAACAACAAATGCACTAAATAAAGATAGAATATTAAAAGCAGTAAGGGGAAAAGGTGAAGTAACATATAAAGGCAGGCCTATTAGAATTACACCAGACATCTCATGGGAGACTATGAAAGCCAAAAGATCCTGCACAGATGTTATACAGACCCTAAGAGAACACAAATGCAAGTACAGGCTGTTATACCCAGCAAAACTCTCAATTACCATAAATGGAGAAACCAAAGTATTCCATGATAAAACCAAATTCACACAATATCTTTCCACGAATCTAGCCCTTCAAAGGATAATAAATGGAAAACACCAACACAAGGACGGAAACTACACCATAGAAAAAACAAAAAAGTAATCCTTCAACAATACTAAAAAAGACAGCCCCAAGAACAGCATCACAACTGTAACAACAAAAATAACAGGAAGCAATAATTACTTTTCTTTAATTTTTCTTACCATCAATGGGCTCAATTACCAAATAAAAAGAAATAGACTAATAGACTGGTTTTACAAACAGGACCCAACATTTTGCTGCTTATAGGAAACCCACCTCAGGGACAAAGACAGACACTACATTAGGGTGAAAGGCTGGAAAACAATTTTCCAAGCAAATGGTCCGAAGAAAGAAGCTGGAGTAGCCATTCTAATATTGGATAAATTTGACTTTCAACCCAAAGTTATCAAAAAGACAAGGAGGGGCACTTCATACACATCAAAGGTAAAATCAACCAAGATGAACTCTCAATTCTTAATATCTATGCTCCGAATACAAGGGCAGGCACATTTAGTAAAGAAACAGTAGTAAAGTTGAAAGCACACATTGCATCTCACACAATAATAGTGGGAGACTTCAACACCCCACTCTCACCAATGGACAGATCCTGGAAACAGAAACTAAACAGAGACGCATGGACACCAACAGAAGTCTTGAAACAAATGGATTTAATAATATCTACAGAACATTTTATCCAAAAAACAAAAGGATATACCTTCTTATCAGCGCCACATGGTACCTCTTCCAAAATTGACCATATAATTGGTCACAAAACAGGCCTTCACAAATACAAAATTATTGAAATTATCCCATGCATCCTATCTGACCACCATGGACTAATGCTGATCTTCTATAACCACATAAATAATAGAAAGCCAAAATTCATGTGGAAACTGAAAAATACTCTACTCAATGATTCCTTGGTCAAGGATGAAATAAAGAAAGAAATTAAAGACTTTCTAGAATTTAATGGAAATGAAGCCACAACATAGCCAAACTTATGGGACACAATGAAAGCAATCCTAAGAGGAAAACTCATAGCCCTGAGTGCCTCCAAAAAGAAACTAGAGAGAGCATACACTAGCAGCCTGACAGCACACCTAGAAGCTCTAGAACTAAAGGAAGAAAATTCACCCAAGTGGAGTAGAGGGCAGGAAATAATCAAATTTCAGGGCTGAAATCAACCAAGTAGAAACAAAAAGAACTATTCAAAGAATGAAACAAAACAGTAGCTGGCCCTTTGAGAAAATCAACAAGCTAGATAAACCCTTCACTAGACTAACTAGAGGGCACAGGGATATTATCTTAACTAACAAAATCAGAAATGAAAAAGGAGACATAACAACAGAACCTGAGGAAATCCAAAACATCATCAGATCCTACTACAAAAGGCTATACTCAACAAAAGTAGAAAACCTGGATGAAATGGACAACTTCCTAGACAGGTAACAGGTACCAAAGTTAAACCAGGATCAGATTAACAATCTAAACAGTCCCATTTCCCCTAAAGAAGTAGAAGCAATCATCAATAGTCTCCCAACCAAAAAGGGCCCAGGACCAGATGGGTTTAGTGCAGAGTTCTATCAGACCTTCAAAGAAGACCTAATTCCAACTTTCCTCAAACTATTCCACAAAATAGAAACTCAAGGTACTCTACCCAATTCTTTCTATGAAGCCACAATTACTCTGATATCTAAACCACACAAAGATCCAACAAAGAAAGAGAACTTCAGATCAATATCCCTTATGAATGTCTATGCAAAAATACTCAATAAAATCCTCGCAAACCCAATCGAACAACACATCAAAACTATTATCCATCATGACCAAGTAGGCTTCATCCCAGGGATGCAGGGATGGTTTAATATAATGAAATCCATCAATGTAATCTACTATATAAACAAACTCAAAGACAAAAACCACATGATCATGTCATTAGATGCTGACAAAATCCAACATGCTTTCATGATAAAAGTCTTGGAAAAATCAGGAATTCAAGGCCCATACCTAATCATATAGTATACAGCAAACATCAAACTAAATGGAGAGAAACTCAAAGCAATCCCACTAAAATCAGGGACTAGACAAGGCTTCCCACTTTCTCCCTACCTATTCAATATAGTACTTGAAGTCCTATCCAGAGCAATTCGACAACAAAAGGAGATCAAGGGGATACAAATTTGAAATGAAGAAGTGAAAATATAACTGTTTGCAGATGATATGATAGTATATATAAGTGAACCCAAAAATTCAACCAGAGAACTCCTAAACCTATAAATAGCTTCAGTACAGTAACTGGATATAAAATTAACTCAAACAAATCAATGGCCTTTCTCTACAAAGGATAAACAGTCTGAGAAAGAAATTAGGGAAACAACACCCTTCACAATAGTAACAAATAATATAAAATACCTTGGTGTGACTCTAACTAAGGAAGTAAAAGATCTGTATGATAAGAACTTCAAGTCCCTGAAGAAAGAAATTGAAGAAGATATAAGAAGATGGAAAGATTTCCCATGCTCATGGATTGGCAGGATTAATATAGTCAAAATGGCTATCCTACAGAAAGCAATCTACAGATTCAATGCAATCCCCATCAAAATTCCAACTCAATTCTTCACTGAGTTAGGAAGGGCAAGTTGCAAATTCATCTGGAATAATAAAAAACCTAGGATAGCAAAAACTATTCTCAACAATAAAAGAACACTAGGGGAATCACCATGCCTGACATTAAGCTGTACTACAGAGCAATAGTGATAAAAACTTCATGGTACTGGTACAGCAACAGACATGTAGAACAATGGAAGAGAATTGAAGACCCAAAAATGAATCCACACACCTATTGTCACTTGATCTTTGACAAGGGAGCTAAAACCAACCAGTGGAAAAAAGACAGCATTTTCAGCAAATGGTGCTGGCACAACTGGCAGTTATCATGTAAAAGAATGGGAATTGATCCATTCTTACCTCCTTGTACAAAGCTCAAGTCTAAGTGGATCAAAGACCTCCACATAAAACCAGAGACACTGAAATTTATAGAGGAGAAAGTGGGGAAAAGCCTCGAAGATATGAGCACTGGGGGAAAATTCCTAAACAGAAAATCAATGGTTGTGTTGTAAGATCAAAAATTGACAAATGGGACTTCATGAAATTGCAAAGCTTCTGTAAGGCAAAAGACACTGTCAAGAAGTCAAAAAGGCCACCAACAATTTGGGAAAGGATCTTTACCAATCTAAATCTGATAGGGGACTAATATCCAGTATGTACAGAGAGCTCAAAGCTGGACTCCAGGTAAACAAATAACCCCATTTAAAAATGGGGTACAGAGCTAAACAAAGAATTCTCAACTGAGGAATACCAAATGGTTGATAAACACCTGAAAAAATGTTCAACATCCTTAATAATCAGGGAAATGCAAATCAAAACAACCTTGAAATTCCACAACACACCAGTCAGAATGGCTAAGATCAAAAATTTAGGTGACAGCAGATGCTGGGAAGG
Organism: Mus minutoides; assembly: GCA_902729485.2. Classification (NCBI taxonomy): domain Eukaryota; kingdom Metazoa; phylum Chordata; class Mammalia; order Rodentia; family Muridae; genus Mus; species Mus minutoides. Next base: position 845,151 of record LR749829.1, on the reverse strand, counting down.
ATGTGGAGAAAGAGGAATGCTCCTCCATTGCTGGTTGGATTGCAAGCTTGTACAACCACTCTGGAAGTCAGTCTGGCGTTTCCTTTGAAAATTGAACTTAGTACTACCAAAAAGATCCAGCAATACCTTTTCTGGGCATGTACCCGGAAGATGTTCCAACTGGTAACAAGGACACATGCTCCACTATGTTCATAGCAGCCTTATTTATAATAGCCAGAAGCTGGAAAGAACCCAGATGTCCCTCAACAAGGAATGGATACAGAAAATGTGGTACATTTACATAATGGATTACTACTTAGCTATTAAAAACAATGAATTTATGAAATTCTTGAGCAAATGGATGTATCTGGAGGATATCATCCTGAGTGAGGAAGCCCAATCACACAAGAAGCCACTTGATATGCACTCACTGATAAGTGGATATTAGCCCAGAAACCTCTAATACCCAAGATACAATTTCCAAAACTCAAGCAAATCAAGAAAGACCAATAGGTGCATACTTCATTCCTCCCTAGAAGAGGGAATAAAATATCCATGGAAGGAGGTGCAGAGACAAAGTTTGGAGTTAAGATAAAAGGATGGACCATCCAGAGAGTGCCCCACCATGGTGGCCCATCAAATAATCAGCCACCAAATGGAGACACTACTGCATACACCAGGAGGATATTGCTGAAAGGACCCTGATATAGCTGTCTCCTGTGAGGCTTGACAGTCCCTGACAAAAACAGAAGTGGATGCTCACAGTCATCTATAGGGCAGAACACAGGGTCCACAATGTAGGAGCTAGAGAGAGTACCCAAGAGCTGTAGGGGTCTGCAACCCTATAGAGGGAACAACAATATAAACTAATCAAAACCACCAGAGCTCATGTCTCTAGCTGCATATGTATTAGAAGATGGCCTAGTTGGCCATTATTGGGAAGAAAGGCTCCTTGGTCTAGCAATCTTTATATGCCCCAGTATAAGGGAATGCCAGGGCCAAGAAGTGGGAGTGGGTGGGTAGGGGAGCAGGGTGAGGGGAGGGTATAGGGGACATATGGGATAGGACTTGAAATGTAAATGAAGAAAATATCTAATAAAAATGTGGAAAAAAAAGAAAGAAGAAAATTGGACATAGTACTACCGGAGGATCCAGCAATACCTCTCCTGGGCATATACCCAGAAGATGTTCCAACTCGTAACACGGACACAGGTTCCACTATGTTCATAGTAGTCTTATTTATAATAGCCAGAATCTGGAAACAATCCAGATGTCCATCAACAGAGGAATGGATATAAAAAATGTGGTACATTTTCACAATGGAGTACTACTCAGCTATTAAAAACAATGAATTTATGAAATTTTTGGGCAAATGGATGTATCTGAAGGATATGATCCTTAGTGAGGTAACCCAATCACAAAAGAAGTCATTAGATATGCACTCACTGATAAATGGATATTAGCCCAGAAACTTAGAATACCCAAGATATAATTTGTAATACACAAAAAAATCAAGAAGAATGAAGACCATTGTGTGGATACTTCATTCCTCTTTAGAAAAGGGAACAAAATACCCATGAAAGTAGTTGCTGAGACAAAGTTTGGAGCTAAGACAAAAGGATAGACTATCCAAAGACTACTCCAGCTGGGGATCCACCCCATAATCAGTCACCAAACTCAGACACTATTGCATAGGACAGCAAGAGTTTGCTGAATTGGCTCTGATATAGCTATCTCTTCTGAGGCTATGGTATACAGAAGTGGATGCTCACAGTCATCTATATGATGGAACACAGGGCTCTCAATGGGAAGCTTGAGAAAGTACCACAGGAGCTGAAAGGCTCTGCAACCCTGTAGGTGGAACAATATGAACTAACCAGAACCTTCAGAGCTTGTGTCTCTAGATGCATATGTAGCAGAAGATGGCCTAGTCGGCCATCTTTGGGAAGAGAGGCCCCTTGGTTTTGCAAACTTAATATGCCCCAATACAGTAGAATGCCAGGGCCAAAAAGTGGGAGTGGGTGGGTAGGGGAGTATGGCGAGGGGATGGAAGAGTGAACTTTCAGGATAGCATTTGAAATGTAAATTAAGAAAATATCTAATAAAAAATGAATTTAAAAAACATAAAATGAAAAGAAATTTTAGCAGCACTCTACTGCCTAGGTATGAACAAGTTTCCATGAATGACAGTCAGCATGTTAAGAATTACATATGACAAAGCCTAATATGAAGAGCAATGCACAGAAGTGGTGTCAAACATGCTAAATAGTAAAAAGCCCATATATGAGTTATCATGTATATATTATAATATGCATTATACAACATGCAAATAATTGATTATATGTAATATAATTTAAATATATACTATAATAAACATGTCTATTATATTCTATATATAAACATAATATGTGTTATGTGTCAGTTATAGTATACAGTATACAGTACATGCAGTACTATAGTTACATGTCAGTACATATATTTTATACATTCTCTTTCTCTGTCTCTCTGTCTCTCCATATATATATATATATATATATATATATATATATATATATATATATATACATGCATTCAAAGAATTAGAATTAGAATAGGAGAAATAATAAAAAAGGGGTACAATTAAAACAAAAATTTTCCCTTTTTAATATGAAAACATTATTTTTTTAGTAACCACTTTATCTGTTTACATTTCAAATGATATCTGTCTTCCTGGTTAACCCTCCACAGACCCCATCCTATCCTACCTCGCCCCTTCTCCTTAGCCTCTATGAAAGTGCTTCTCCACCCATTCACCCACTCCCACCTCACCACTCTAGTATCCCCCTATGCTGGGTCATGAAGCCTCCACAGAACCAAGAGTCTCCCCTCCCACTGATGTCAGAGAAGACCATCCTATGCTACATATGTATCTGGAGCCATGAATCCCTCCATGTGTACTCTTTGGCTGATGGTTAAGTGCCTAGGAACTCAGGATGGTCCTGTTAGTTGCCATCCCCATTAGGTCCTGGGAACCTCTCAAATCCCTGGAATCAGGGATTTTCTAGTGGCTATTGCCAGTTCCTCATTCTCCCACTGTTACGTGTTTCTATTCAATTTCCTGACCCTCTGTATCTCTCTCCTGTTCCTTCCAATACCTGATTCTGTCTCCTACCTTTTCCCTTCCCCTCCTCTTTCCCTCTCAGGTTGCTCCCTTCTTCTACTTCCTGTGATTATTTTGTTGCCAACTCTAAGTAGGATTGAAACATCTCCATATTGGTCTTCCTTCTTCTTAAGCTCCATATGGTTTGTGGGTTGTATCCCTCATATTCTGAGCTTTTTGGCTAATAACCACTTATCAGTGAATACATGCCATATATGTTCTTTTGTGTATGGGTCCCCTCATTCAAGATAATATTTTCTAGTTCCATCCATTTGCCTCTGGAAGTCATGAAGCCATTGTTTTTAATAGCTGAGTAGAACTCCATTGTGTAAAAACGGAGTATACAGTTTGAAATCTCAATTTACAACCCAAAATTTATGGAATCACTCAGTATTAAAGAGTAGTTGGGCACAATTGAAGAAAAAATACTAAAACAGTACTTGAAATAAAGACAGCATTTTCAACAAATAGTGCTGGTTCAACTGGCAGTTAGCATGTAGAAGAATGCAAATTGATCCATTTTTAACTCCTTGTATAAAGTTCAAGTCTACGTGGATAAAGGGCCTCCACAGAGACACTGACAGTAAAAGAAATTGGGTAAGATCCTCAAGCACATGGCACAGGAGAAAATTTCCTAAATAGAACACCAATAGCTTATACTCTAAGTTCAAGAATTGAAAAATGGGAACTCATAAAATTGCTAAGCTTCTGTAAGGCACAGGACACTGTTAATATGACAAAATGGCAACCAACAGATTGGAAATGATCTTTACCAACCCTACATCCCATATAGGGCTAATATTCAATATATACAAAGAACTCAAGAAGTTAGACTCCAGAGAACCAAATAACCCTCTTAAAGAACAGGGCTTTTTTTTGGTTGGGAGACTATTGATGACTGCTTCTATTTCTTTAGGGGAAATGGGACTGTTTAGATCATTACTCTGATCCTGGCTTAACTTTGGTACCTGGTATCTGTCTAGGAAATTGTCCATTTCCTCCAGGTTTTCTAGCTTTGTTGAGTATAGCCTTTTGTAGTAGGATCCGATGATGTTTTGGATTTCCTCAGGTTCTGTTGTTATGTCTCCTTTTTCATTTCTGATTTTGTTAATTAAGCTACTGTCTCTGTGCCCTCTAGTGAAATTTGCAAAACACAAGAAAATCAAGAAGGAAGACCAGCTCGTGGATACTTCATTCCTCCTGTGAAACAAAATACCCATGAAAGGAGTTACAGAGACAAAGTTTAGTGCTAAGATGAAAGGATGGACCATACAGAGACTACCACACCACAGGGGATCCATCCCATAGTCAATCATTAAACTCAGACACTATGGCATTGGACAGCTAGTACCTACTTAAGGGACCCTGATATAGCTGTCTCATACAGAAGTAGATGCTCATAATCATCTATAAGATGGAACACAGGGCCCACAATGGAGAAGCTAGAGATAGAACCCCAGGAGCTGAAGGGGTCTGCAACCCTAGAAGAGGATCAACAATATGAACTAACCAGAACCCCCAGAACTTGTGTCTCTAGCTCCATATGTAGCAGAAGATGGCCTAGTCAGCCATCATTGGGAAGAGACGCCCCTTGGTACTTCAATCTTTATATGCCCCCAAACAGGGGAACACCAGGGCCAAGAAGTGGGAGTGGGTAGGCAGGGGAGCAGGGAGGAGGGAGGGTGAGGGTGAGGGGACTTTTGGAATAGCATTTGAAATGTAAATTAAGAAAATATCTAATAAATACCGAATGGCTGAGAAGCACCTGAAAAAATGTTCAACATCCTTAATCATCAGGGAAATGCAAATCAAAACAACCCTGAGATTCCACCTCACACCAGTAAGAATGGCTAAGATAAAAAAATCAGGTGACAGCAGATGCTGGCGTGGATGTCGAGAAAGGGGAACACTCCTCCACTGTTGGTGGGACTGCAAGCTTGTTCAACCACTCTGGAAATCAGTCTGGTGGTTCCTCAGAAAATTGGACATAGTACTACTGGAAGATCCAGCAATACCTCTACTTGGCATATATCCAGAAGAGTTTCCATCTGGTTATAAGGACACATGTTCCACTATGTTCATAGCATCCTTATTCATAATAGCCAGAAGCTGGAAAGAACCCAGATGTCCCTCAACAGAGGAATGGATACAAAAAATTTGGTACATTTACACAATGGAGTACTACTCAGCTATTAAAAACAATAAATATATGAAATTCCTAGGCAAATGGATAGATCTGGAGGCCATCATCCTGAGTGAAGTAACCCATTCACAAAATAACTCACATAACATGTACTCACTGATATGTGGATACTAGCCCAGAAGCCTAGACTACCCAAGATACAATTTACTAAACACACGAATCTCAAGAAGAATGAAGTTCAAAATGTGGTCTCTTCTCCCCTTCCTAGAATTAAGAACAAAGCACACACTGAAGGAGTTACAGAGATCATGTGTGAAGCTGAATCAAAAGGATGGACCAACCAGTGATGGCAGCTGCCAGGGATCCTTCCCATAATCAGCCACCAAAATAAACACTATAGCATATGCCAGCAAGATAATGCTGAAAGGGACCTGATATAGCTGTCTTGTGGGAGGCTATACCAGTGCGTGGCAAACACGGAAGTGGTTGCTCACAGTCAGCTATTAGTTGGAACACAGGAA
>LR749829.1:810548-839269 GCA_902729485.2 Mus minutoides | reverse complement strand
TGGCCTAGTTGGCCATCATTGGGAGGAGAGGCCCCTTGGTCATACAGACTTTATATGCCCCAGTACAGGGGAACGCCAGGGCCATTATGTGGGAGGGGGTGGGTAGGGGAGCAGGGCGGGGATGTGGGAGGGTAAGGGGAAATTTCTGGATAACATTTGAAATGTAAATGAAGAAAATATCTAATAAAGAGAAAAAAATTTAAAAAAAAGAAAATATCTAATAAAAAAATTGGAAAAAAAAGAATGGGGTACAGAGCTAAACAAAGAATTCTCAACTGAGGAATATCGAATGGCTGAGAAGCACCTTGAGAAATGTTCAACATCCTTAGTCATGAGGGAAATGCAAAACAAAACAACCCTGAGATTTCACCTCACACCAATCAGAATCGCTAAGATAAAAAAACTCATGTGACAGCAGATACTGGCGAGGATGTGGAGAAAGTGGAACACTCTTCCATTGCTGGTGGGATTGCAAGCTGATACAACCACTCTGCAAAGCAGTCTTGCAGTTCCTCAGAAAATTGGAAATAGTACTTCCTGAGGACCCAGATGTACCACTCCTAGGTATATACCCAGAAGATGCTCCAACATGTAATAAGGACACATGATCCTCTACCCAGATGTCCTTCAAGAGAAGAATGGATACAGTAAATGTGGTACATTTATATAATGGAGTACTTCTCAGCTATTAAACACAACGAATTCATGAAGTTCTTAGGCAAATTGACAAAACTGGAAAATATTATCTCGAGTGAGGTAACCCAATCACTAAAGAACAGATATGGTATACACTCAGTGATAAGTGGATATTAGTCCAGAAGCTCAGACTAGCCAACATACAATTCACTGACCACATGAAGTTCAAGAAGAAGGAAGACCAAAGTGTGGATACTTCGGTCCTTCTTAGAAGAGGGATCAAAATACCCATGGGAGGACATAGAGAGACAAAATGTGGAGCAGAGTCTGAAGGAAAGGCCATCCAGAGACTGCCCCACCTGGCAATTCATCCATACAAAGTCACCAAACCCAGACACAATTGTGGATGTCAAAAAGTGGTTGCTGACAGGAGCCTGATATAGCTGTCTACTGAGAGGCTCTGCCAGTGCTTGACAAATACAGAGGTGGATGTTCTCAGCCAACCATTAGACTGAGTACAGGGTCCCCAGTGGAGGAGCTAGAGAAAGGACCCAAGGAGCTGAAGGAGTTTGCAACCCTATAGGAGGAACAACAATATGAACCAACCAGTACTTCCATAGCTCCCAGGGACTAAACCACCAACCAAAGAGTACACATGGAGGGACCCATGGTTCCAGCTGCATATGTAGCAGAGGATGGCTTAGTTGGTCATTAATGGGAGGAGAGGCCCTTGGTCCTGAGAAGCCTTGATGCCCCAGTATAGGGGAATGTCAGGAGAGAGAAGTGGGAGTGGATGGGTTGGTGAATAGAGGGAGGGGGGATGGGATAGGGGTTTTTCAGAGGGGAACCTAGGAAAGAGGATAACATTTGAAAATGTTTATGTAAATAAAGAATGTATCTAATAAAAAAAAAAAAAGGAAGGTAGAGAACCACTGCTCTAAGTGATCTCTCTGGTTTGTATCAATCCCCAGTAAAGAAAAGAAAGAAATTATAGAAGAAGGAAAAAAGAAAAGAAAATTGATCAACACTATAGCATATTAGTTTAAAGATTTAGAAAAGGTATAAACAACATCGCAGGATGATGTAATATCTTATGCCTTCCAAGGACTTTACATGAAGATGCTCTCATCATAAGGCTTAACTCTGCAGTAGGATGGGTTGTGTGGTCCTGGCAACATTCATGACAGAACTCTCTCTCTATCCAGCTACTGGCTTCTGCTTTTTACCATGTGTTTTCCTCAGGCTGCCTAGATTGTCCTCTTAATTCACAACACTTTGTTTTTATGCTAGTTAAAATGACTGGCCCACCATGGCTGAGGCAGGGATCCAATGCTAAGGAACACTAGGGTGATTCCAAAAACCACTGGAACACCTTAAGTAGCAATGCATGTCCTGAGAGAGCTTGCCAGCACGTGTTAGGAATATTCTGAACTACACAGAGCTATAAATTCTTAGCTTCATCACATTCCCAGTTTGGTTCTTGTACTTAGAAACTATTTCAAAATGTACTTTAAGTGGAGATTCAAGTTAAAGATGATGGAAATAAATAGCCTATTCTTTTAAACTGCCAAAATCCACAGACAGCTTCTACCAGTGAATGTCATATTTGGTTACTCATTAATTAGTTGTTTCTTCAGTTGTTGTCATTTAAATAACTTTCACAGGAATTTCCAGGTATGTAAACCTAGGTAGTGTCTGTAACTGTGCTTTCTGGATGGCATAAATGATGCACGGTCTTTTTCCTTCTTTCCCTGTCTGTTCTGACCACAGATAATCATATTTTGTAACTAGAATGTCCAGCACATATTAGTTGTTTCTTTCCTAGTATGCCCTTAAGGGATGTATATGTGAGCCTGCTGGCACAGGGCAGGGATTCAGAATAGGAAGAGAGTTTTGTTATCTTCTGTGGGAGCAAGCATTGATAATTTGAGTACAAATTATGCATGATTCTAATAGTTTTAGTGAATGTATAAAGACCTTAAAAGTAGAAAACATCTTGGAGAGATAAAAATAAATTGTTATTTATGGTGTTTGAGGGGCTTTAGGGAAGTAAACTTTCCCCTATGTTCAAGTTCATATGCCAGGGATGTATTTTACTCCACGTCCCCAGTTAATTAGAATGTGTGTGTGTATTCACCTTGTTCCTTCCTTATTTTTTAATTTTGTGGTTCCTGAGTTTTTCATGCTTGTTAGATGAGTATTCTAGCACTCAACATGCATGTCCTTTTATTTTTTTTTTTCTATTTTATTTGAAAATAGGATTTTAGTCAATTACCCTGACTAGCCTGGGACTCACTCTGAACTTGTAATCCTCCAGCTTCAACTTTCAGAAAAAGTTTGTACTTCCAGGTCCAGCTTGTTTTTTTATCATTAAAGAGGCATTTAAGGAACAATGAGCTCAGACAACTTGGGACCCTCATTGTACATAGCCCATTTTCTTTATATGATTAAGGTCTGTACAAAACATAGACTAAGATTGCCAATATAAGGAAATGCGGAGATTATCACAGGACAGCATTCTCAAAAGAGACAGAAGCTGAGAGTTTCTTGGACATCTAGCTTCCAAGCTTCAGAAAAAAACAAATGTCAGTTATTCCCACCACCCAGCTTATGGCACAGTGCTATGGTATTCCTAGCAAACTAAGGCAGAGGCCAAGTAAACATCTCCTGGAGTGGACTTGCGATAAGAGTGAGGGTCTTATTCTGACGCAGCAGGAGTCTAGCATGAGCTTGGACATGGGTCCGTTCATGATAATCCCAGCTGTCTTCAAGCCCAACCTCAGACAATTTTTAAGAGATCCCACCTGGCATAAAAGTCCCAGTGAGACTACATAATAGAAGTATTTGTACTTGGGTTATAAATCTCTGGAAACTCCCTCTAGTTAGTAAAAAAAAAAAACAAAAACAACAACAACAAAAAAAAAAACAAAAAAAAAAAATCAGGAATCTGTCTTTAGACTGCTAGTTCCTTTCCATGATTCTCTGAAAAGATCCTGTTCACTGTGAACCACACTAAGGTATTACACATGTTCGTTCCTTTTGCTTATTACTGTGATAGAATAACTGATAGAAAAAATAGGTGAGAAAGGCAGGGTGCTAGGAGCTGTTGTCTGAAGTGTACATGAGATGACTGTTTACAACAGTCATGGAGTCAAACGATTGGGAAAGAGCAGGGCTACACCTTTCAAAGTCCTAGTATCGCTAGGTACATCCTTCCTTTATATAGGCCCTAACCTCCTCAAACAGCACCATCAACTGGAATAAAATCTTCAAATACTAAACTTGTGGGAGAATTTCCCATTAAAACCATACAGTAATCAAAAACAAACAAAGGCTCACTTATTTTACTCCCGCTACATCAAGGCTTTAAAGAGAATATGCTTTTAATGGTTACTTCAAAAGTATCTAATAGATGGATCTAGAAACTATCATCCTGAGTGAGGTAACTCAGACCCAAAAGTACATACATGGTATGTACTCATTAGTAAGTGAATATCAGTCAAAAAAAGAAAAAAAAAAAGCACAGAATACCCAAGATATATTACACACATAACTCAAAAGGGCAAAAGCTGAAGTGCCCAAGTGAGGACAACTCAGTCCCACTTGGGAGAGAGAAGAAAGCAATCACAAGTTGGGAGGGATGGACATGGGAGGGAAAGTGGACTGAGGGGGGAGTGTCGGGGGGAGAGGGGAACCCGATCTAGTATTAGGTGAGGGAAAAGGACTGAAGCCCCGAGGGCCAGCAGAAAGAATGGAAACAGGCAACCTCTGTAAATAGGAGGTTGGGCGGGGGTGGGGGGTGCTGGTGGTAGGGTGGGGTGGTGGGGGAGCACTCCAGAATGCACCAGAGACCTGGGAGGTGAGAGACTTTCAAGACTCAAAAGGAGGGATCTTAGATGAAATGCCTGACAGTAGGGAGAGAGAACTTATAGAGCCTACCTCCAGTAGGAAGAAAGGACATCAAGTAAGGGATGGGGTTGCTATCCCACAGTCACATAATTGTTTCTGTCTGAAAGAATTTCAGGAATGGAAATGGAGAGGAGCCTGAGGAAAAGAAGGTCCAGCAACAGGCCCAAGGTGGGATCCAGCTCAAAGGGAGGTCACAAGGCCTGACACTATTACTTAGGCTATGGAGCACTTACAAAAAGGGACCTATCATGACTGCCCACCGAAAGACCCAACAAGCAGCTGAAAGAGTCAGATGCAGATAATAGCACACAACCAAAGGACAGAGCAGCTGACCTCTGTTATTGTATTAGGGAAGGCTGAAAGAAGCTGAGGAGAAGGACGGTCCTATAGAAGGACCAACAGTCTCATTAATCTGCACCCCCCGCCCCGAGATCTCTCAAACACTGGATTACCAAACAGACAGCATACACCAGCTGATATGAGGCCCCCAGCACAATACAGTAGAGGACTTCTAGGTCTGTGTCCCAGGGAATTTAGAGGTCAGGTGGGGTGTGGGTTGGGGATACCAGGTGGAGAAAGGGGAGTGGGGAGGAGGTATGTGATGTGGAACAGTTGGAAAGTGGATGGGGAGGGGAATAAAATATGGAGTGTAAAAAATAAAAATAAATAAATAAGTAAATAAGTAAGTAAGTAAATAAATAAGTAAATAAGTAAATAAATAAATAAATAAAACCCCTGTTTCCCAGACAAGGTGAAGGCCTCTGCTTCCTGAGAGGGATGTGAAGATGTGTCATCCTGGGTCTCTGCCACTCTCTCTACCTTGAGATAAACTTTCAGGAGACTAAGAAAAAGATAATTTTAACTGAGAGGTACTAGGGAGGCCTTCTGGGAGATATAAGTCTGCAGTGATGCTGAGAATTCAGCAGCATGTCCATAGAAGAATGCAGAAGGTACCTGGGCTAAAGGTTCTGAAAGAGCATGTTCTTGTTGCCCTAAGTGACAATGAGTGCTGAAGAAGAGCCAGACAGCCAAGAGAACACTAATCCAAAGGAAACCAAGTACTGTGTGCAAAGGGAGGTGTCTCACTGGCCAGTGTCTTTGAACTTGAAAGTGAACTTGGCCTATTCACCATATATTTATGGCTTTTTTTGCCTTCTTTCTCATAAAATGAAGGACACTGCATTAAGCCTTTGGTTTAGCACATGGGTTTCCAGGCTTTTTATTTCATGGATTAATACAATTTAAGAAAATCGGAAGGAGAATCCAGTTTATCTCTCATATGGAGCAGTCAGAGCAAGAAAATTTCTCCTTCATTCCCTTCTGTTTTGTTAGTCAGTGGGCTGCATCTGAATAGTGTTTAGGAAGTCTAAAAGCCACCTGGCTATGGGATTCTCCCATCTTGGGAGAGGAATACAACTATTTTTGAAGATTCCAAAACTGAAATCATAGCTTCAAACCTGGTGGTCCATGTGCCGAGTTTGACCTGTGTCTGTGTTTGATATGGATTGTAACATGCTTTAAAATAATTTCTGTCAAATGCCAACATTGGAAAGTGGTGACACTCGTGTAAAAAATCCAGATTTCTTATTGTTTTCCTGAAAAGGAAATAGTACCTGACCACAATGCCTGGCAGCAATTGATGGGAACCACTCACCTCTCAATATGAATGTTTAACTTTCCTCCAGCACATTGTATTCAGTTGAGCTACATGCCTGATTCCCAGGGGTGTTTGGGTTTGGGATCCATGACTTAAATAAGATCCTGTGTGATATGCTATGATGCTTCATTTTGCCTAATGGGTTGAAGTTTCTTTATCCATCTTTATGTAAAAGATTCGGAAGATAGAAAATGACAGGTAAGTGAGGTGTACAGTTGTTTATAAACTATGGTGTGTTTGGATAACTGATAATTTCACTCATTTACTGGGGAAGACACTTAGAGTATTGGAACAAATAGAGTACTTTCTTCATCAGAGGAACTTAGGATCTGCACAGAATAGAGTAAGTGTAAACAGTGAGCAGAATCAAGATAGCATCCTCAAAATAGTAGAAATTCAGATAATAATGGTCTCTAAGAAAGTGACAGGGTAAAGAAGTTGTCAATATCAAGAGAAGACTTAGCCATCATCAGCAACCTAAGTCATGACTAAACCTTCAATATGATGGACAGAGCTATTAATTATGTAAAATTATACTGTCATATAGACATAAAATAATGTACTATAAAGAAACCCCATCAACTAAAGCTCATTCTATACCATACATATGCTAAGGCCCTTAGTCAGTGTTCTCATTAAACAAATATGGACAGCAGGGTTGGAGTGAAGATATTCTCCTTCATAAGACTAAGTTGTGGAAAGAGAAATTTTATTCATGAGAACAAAATTAATTAAACTGTGAGTATGTTTCTACTGAAGAGTTCTAGCCCTGCTCCAGTATATAAAGGAAGTATATAGTTACAAAAACATTGAGAATGAGGTATATAGAATAAAGTCCACAAGTTCATCAGTGATACGACAGAATGAAATATATAAACAGCTGAGATATAGTTTATATTTATATAATTTATTCTGGACCACGAGAGAGCTATTTTTATTTAAGTGATCATAAACCTGCAGTTATGAGACATAGAGATATACCCCAAGCAACCACACTGAGTCTGAGTCCTTGGTCAAACATCGAAGCTCCATGACCTTTCCAAAGCTCTGACTCTTCTTTACTTCACTGTTCTTTTAATTACATGAGACATGTCATTCTGGCTCTGATTCCCCACCTGTAGTGGTATGATCACCCATGATCACAATTGGTGGATTCTGAGCAGGGGGATGAGGGCAGAAACAGCTAAGGGGTAGAGACCTCAGGCAGCCAATGAGTGTAGATGAGAAGAGAATCTCAAGAGACAAGAGTTCAGTGAGATAGCTCATTTATTTGGGAGAGCAAAGGATATTTAACAATTTAGGGATTTTGCAGGGGGTCTTAAGTGAGAGTGAACATCACTTGCCTGGGCCAGAGCACTGAAGATGCCTTATATACTTAGAGATCAACTTAAGATCTTGCTAAACATAACCTTATAAGGAGAGGAGGCCCATCCTGGCTGCCAGGCTATATGACCTCCAGGCTGGTATGGGTATCCTACTTCTGCTAATCTCAGGAGGTGGTTTCTGGTGTTTGAATACAAACCTCACTTGAGCTTGTTCCAGGCCTGCTCCCCAGGGCTCCATGCTTAACCTGGCCCCACAGGGATGTGTAATACACCCCCCCACACACACACTATCAATAGGGAACAAATAGAGAACTTATCTTCAATGAGTGGGACATTTTTTTCTTTTCTTCTCATTCAACTGCGTTTCCAATTACACTGTTAAATGCATACTTGATTCACATTTATCTCCCCAACCTTCAGGTTTTACTTTAAGACACAAAGAGAAGTTCAGTTAAACAATTGCTCAATGCCACATTACTCCTGGGCAGATACACTGCTAGCACAAACTAGATGTTAAATAAATATCTGTGGGTAAGGAATAAGACACCTTATATATTTTTTTAAAAAGAAATATTGCCAGAATCTTCTCTACTTGAAATTTCCCAGCATACTCAAGAGGAAATGCTGTATAATTTATCACAAGAAGAAAATCATTTTTTTCTTCAATAGCACATATCAATCATAGCAAGGGAGAATAAAGGCACATGCTTGCATAAAACAGTGGATCTTTGGTAAATGTCTTCTACAATTTGGGATGTTAACTGTGTGTGTGTGTGTGTGTGTGTGTGTGTGTGTGTGTGTGTGTGTGTGTGTGTGTTCTCTGAGAGTATCCTTCTTTTTCTATGAAAAACAAAAACACCAAAGGTTCTGGGAAAGGGGAGAATCAAAGAGACTTAGATATCCAATTTTCATTAGGAGTAATCAAGGCTATATTAGAGGCAACTGTAGAAGCCATCAGAGTAGCTATTCAAATAGCGATCATAGAAATTAGTAATAATATATAATTACTTAAACCCATTAAAACAGCTAAAGTCATGAGGCATTTATTGAGTATTTATTCTATACTCAGACCATATTCTATGGACTTTTTTCTCTGCCATTTCTCTCTTCCATCTCCCTTCCTTAAACATTCTGTCTCTCGCTCCCTCTTCCCCTTCTCCTCTCCTTTATCTTATTTCTTCTTCTTCTTCTCTTCTTCTTCTTCTTCTTCTTCTTCTTCTTCTTCTTCTTCTTCTTCTTCTTCTTCTTCTTCTTCATTTCTTCTTCTTCTTCTTCTTCTTCTTCTTCATTTCTTCTTCTTCTTCTTCTTCTTCTTCTTCATTTCTTCTTCTTCTTCTTCTTCTTCTTCTTCTTCTTCTTCTTCTTCTTCTTCTTCTTCTTCTTCTTCTTCTTCCTTCTCCTCTTCTCCTCCTGCTTCTCCTTCTTTTTCTTCCTCAATATTTTTCCATAAACCTCTAACAACTCACCTATGAGGTAAGAAATATTATTATCATTCTATAAACACAGTAGCCAAGAAAGAACTAATTATAACATGGTAAAAATTAAATAACTAGCAAATGAGAAGGTACAATTTATACTCAACAACTTATATTGCATTTCCCTTCTCAAGGCAGTGATGACAGCTATTTCTAGACTGATTTTACTTTTTTACCAGAATTTTTGAGGATTCATATCTTTCCCAATAGCAAAACTGTTTTATTTAGCTGAGCTACAGAATAAGGACTAAAATCCTGCAGCTACAGTCAGAATAGTGTCAAAATATCAAAATAAGTCATATCTTATTTATAATATTTACATTTTATTAGATAGCTAAAAACAGAGTCTGTGTATGTGACAAATTAAAGAACATATATTTGAGAGTCTAAAATATCTAGCTTCTAATCTTGTCGGTATGATTTGATATTTGTGGTGTGGAGAGTAGTTGTTCAAACTTTCAGGGTGTCAGTTTCTCCTACAAAAAGACATAGTATTATGTCATGGTGCCATTGTGATGAATAAGCAAGCCAATGTAGACATAGCCATTCCTCTGCACGAAGAAATATCTGCTAACTCTACTCTTTCATTTCTCTTGAATTCTGTGTCCTACCATTTCCATTTCTTTCTTGGACATCTCCCAAGAATTCTCCAAATTTGTAAGCTTTCATGTTGTTTTCTTTAACTCTTTCTCTAGCTAAAAGTTACAGAGATACTTTTTTTTTTTTGCCCACCAAATCAATCTTGTCAACCCTCTTTTCACCTTGGCATGACATAGTGCATCACTATCCATTTTGCAGAAAAAAACAAGGGTATGAAATTTTGCTCTCTTTAGGGGATTTGGGGAACATGGAAGGCACTGGGGTCCTGGATAAACAGAAGGTTATAAAGAGTTTCCCTGAGTAGGAGAGAATTTGAATAATGACTGCTGATCACACACACACACACACACACACACACACACACACACACACACATATATATATATATATGCCACCCCCCCCCCCCCGAGTTAGGACAAACTCGAGCAGGCCACTTTCTGGATCAACCCAATATATCACAATACAGATAAAGGCACCTCATTGGTCATGTCTCTTCTGACACACTGTTTCAAGGATTGGGATATTTTCTTCCTTACACTTTGTCAAATGTGGTTTTAATCAGTTGTGAATGCATACACACACACACACACACACACACACACACACTTCAGGGTTTTATTTATTGTTTTAATCTTCGTGTTTTTGTTTGTTTGTTTGTTTGTTTGTTCAGGTACTATGCTCAACTATGCATGAACCCACAAAAGTTTATTTGATCAAGGTTCAAATGTTGTAAGCTAGTTGATGGCCTTTAACTCCCCAAAAGAAATGCTACCACTTTCACCAAAAGAGACAGAGTTTGCATATCTGCTCAGACCCTACCAAGCATCCCAGGCTCCTGCATTTATTGCTGCCAACCGAACTCTATAGTGCTGCTGGAGTGAGCTTTCCTCCCTCCCAAAGCCCTTCTTTACTGACTTTGACTGCCTGGTGTGAATCCAAGCTTTCTCTACTACTTGGAACTTCCCTAAACATACCATTCTTGATATTTTATTACTTGATTATTCATTTTAGTTCAAATGACAAGTCCTGTTGATTTCAAACCCATCTGTAAATTGTCATGCCAAGGCATCTTAGTTTGCCTTGACTGGCTTGGATGCCTCTCATCAGTCTTAGAGGTTTATGTAAAACACCATTCACTAGCTATTATATTGTAAGCAATTACACATCATCTACTCTCACTAACTGATGAAGAATTTGAAGATAGGAAGAACCTGAATTTGAATCCAGTACTTACCATTATATTTCCACTGATGGCAGAAAACTTATTTACTTTCTGTCAAGTCTCAATCTCATTTATAAAACATGACTGTTGTTTTTAAGATAATACCAAATGAATGTTCATAATAGTTCTTGGCACATTGTCGTTGTCATTATTGTACTTATTATGAACATTCACCATAGCCTTCTACACATATTTCATAGATGAATAAAGAGTTGACATGAACCATGATGGCAAATGGTTCGAGTAAAATATGCCAGTGCCAGATTTTTGCTTTAAATGTCATTGACCTAGGCATACCTAACTTAGGCTTTGAGCTGTTCATTAAGACTTTATTAGAATTATTTTAACCTTTGCTGGTTGCCAGAGCCAGACATGATGGGAGCTGAGGTTTGCCACAATCGGCCATGTTATCCCACATGTACCCACTTCTGGCAGAGCCATGGAGGATCTGGGCTGATGGCCAAAGGAACATACTCCTCAGTCAGACCTGCACACTGACGTGTCTTCTAGAAAACTGAAAGGCTTGGCTGTTTGGATGACACTGAGTCTCACAGCTAAAAATAGGAACACACACTCACCTGACGTGAAATTCTGGTCTGAAGTCTGACTTTGTGTTGCCCTACGGAGAAGGCATCCCTTGGCTTTAGTCATTTGCTGTGTAGGAGGATGTGCTTACAAATCCATGGCGGATTCTACACTTTGGCCAAAGGAAGACTCCAGGCTTCCCTTCTGGAGCTAAGAAATGCTTCTGAGTGCTCAACCTTGTGATAGGATGGAAGCTGTCCAGACTAACACTGACATATTCTCTTTATTTCTTTTTTTTTTCTTTTCATTTCTTGATGACTGAATTAGTTTATTAATTAAACATACTTTAACCAAGAGACTTTTAAACATCAAAGAGAAAATATCTTAAGAGGGAAAATTGGAAAAAAAAGGTGATTCATTATTTTACCATTCCTATGTTTTATTCAGATATATTTTAATCTTCTGATATCAAATGAAACTGTGTACCAATTCAAGTTTTTTTTTTTTTTTTTCTGAAGTGTTTTCTGATCACTAAAGAGTTAGTCTACCATATGTTTGTGATCTCACAGAGACTTCCATTTCTCTCTCAGGGTTGTTGTCTACTTCCAAGTAACACTCATGTTTACATTCAGCAACAGTGTTGGGTACGTTCTTTCTCTTCAAGGATTGTGTGTCATGAAATAAGCTATTTATGCTCATCATGTTTTAGTTAAGTTAGGTTTTTGTCTCTCAGTAGTGGGCTCTGTCCAAAAATCTGAGCTATTAAACCATGCATGGATGTCTGATGTCTGTTTTGTTCATTCCAGGTTTCTCTTTTCATTCTTTGATTTCCACATATGTATCTATGTGTAGGTTTGACCACAAAGCAGACCTTTTATATGGGAAGCAGTTTGCAGTGTGAGAGGAAAGAAAGGAAGAGGAAAGAAAGATCAGTGTGGGTGGAAGAAGAAAAGGACAAAGTAGTGATTCAGATTAAGATGTTTTTCCAGTTCATATCAATTGTTTGGTGTATGTGTTGAGCTTTCCTCTTTAAAAAATTATTTTTCTCTCTTTTATTGCCTTTTCCACATAATATACTTTGATTATATCCTTTCCCCTCTCCAAACTCCTTCCAGATCTTTTGATGAATCTCCCATTCCATCCAATTTTATGTTCTTTCAATAAAGAAGAAATTGTACTACTACTACTACTACTACTACTACTACTACTACTACTACTACTATACAAAAATAAAACAAAATTAAAATAAATGAGTAGCAACAAACGAAATATCCAAACCAAATCGACCTAAGTAAAAAGGCATTGCCCCAAAAGATGGAGTCCACTATGTGTTGGTTTGAGCATGGATTCTTCCCTGGAATATGGTTGATGTATTCAGTGACACTCCATTAGAGAAAACTGATTCTTCCCTTTCTTAGCAAATATCAATTGCAAATTTCATCTTGGCTAGTGGTGGGGCTCTGTGCACCTCCCCCTCCCTGTCTTTGAATTTTGTCTGGCTTGAACTTACACTGGTCTTGAGCATGCTGTCACAGTCTATGCATTCATACATGCATTAATCCTATTATGGACTGAGCTATAGACAGAACATAAATGTCATTTTCTTATTACATTTAGTTAACAGAAAAATAATAGCAGATTTCACTTATGTTTTATGATTTTTCTAGTATTAGATTCTTGGCCATATTAGCCAGGAGAGCTTCCATCTCAGGAAGTAGGACTTAACTCCAATTAAAAGAGGTTTGTTACTTCAATAACATGGCATCGGTGTATCTTTAAGACTAGTCAATATTTTAGGTCACAGAGTTCATAACTGATGCTGCTTTTCTCTGCCAGTTGCATTCTCAGTACCTTCTAGCAACATGAATGCTAGTCAAGAGGGGCGAAAGCTTCTACCCTCTTTGACAAGCCATTTCCTCATTCTACCTCTGACACAACTTAATATTCCTTTTCTCAAATGTAATCACTCCAGAAGAGATGTCACTGAATGCAGGGACTCTATTCAGGATGTGCGTCAAAATCAGAATCCCATCCAGCATATGAGTGATTCAGACAATGAGCACAACTTTCATTCAAATAGAAGTCTTGTTTGAAATTCCTCAGTTGAGAATTCTTTGCTTATCAAACATCTGAAAAAATGTTCAACATCCCTAATCATCAGGGAAATGCAAATCAAAACAACACTGAGATTCCACCTCAAACCAGTCAGAATGGCTAAGATCAAAAATTCAGGTGACAGCAGATGCTGGCGAGGATGTGGAGAAAGAGGAACACTCCTCCTTTGCTGGTGGGATTGCAAGCTTGTACAACCACTCTGGAAGTCAGTCTGGAGTTTTCTCAGAAAATTGGACATAGTACTACCGAAAGATCCTGCAATACCTCTCCTGGGCATATACCCAGTAGATGTTCCAACTGGTAAAAAGGACAAATGTTCCACTATGTTCATAGCAGCCTTATTTATAATAGCCAGAAGTTGGAAAGAACCCAGATGTCCTTCAACAGAGGAATGGATACACAAAATGTGGTACATTTACACAACGGAGTACTGTTCTGCTATTTAAAAAATGAATTTATGAAATTCTTGGGCCAATGGATGTATTTGAAGGATATAATCCTTAGTGAGGTAACCCAATCACAAAAGAAGTCATTGGATATGCGCTCACTGATAAATGGATATTAGCCCAGAAACTTAGAATACCCAAGATACAATTTGCAAAACACAAGAAAATTAAGAAGGAAGACCAGCACGTGGATACCTCATTCCTCCTTTGAACAGGAAACAAAATACCCATGAGAGGAGTTATAGAGACAAAGTTTAGAGCTAAGAGGAAAGGATGGACCATACAGAGACTACCCCACCACAGGGGATCCATCCCAAAATCAATCACTAAACTCAGACACTATTGCATAGGACAGCAAGTGTCTACTTAAGGGACCCTGATATAGCTGTCTCATACAGAAATAGATGCTCACAGTCATCTATATGAGGGAACACAGGGCCCACAATGGAGAAGCTAGAGATAGAACCCCAGGAGCTGAAGGGGTCTGCAACCCTAGAAGAGGATCAACAATATGAACTAACCAGAACCCCCAGAACTTGTGTCTCTAGCTCCACATGTAGCAGAAGATGGCCTAGTTGGCCATCATTGGGAGGAGAGCCCCCTTGGTATTGCAATCTTTATATACCCAAATACAGGGGAATGCCAGGGCCAAGAAGTGAGAGTAGGTGGGCAGGGGAACAGGGAGGGGGGAAGGAACTTTCAGGATAGCATTTGAAATGTAAATTAAGAAAATATCTAATAAAAATATTGGAAAAAAATAAAAAAAGAGAGAAGTCTTGTTTGAGGTACTTTCATGGCGCTCTCCCCAACTAAAATCAGAGAACACCCACCTCCCCTACTCTTCTTTTATTCCTGGTTCTAAAACCTAGGCATAATACAACTCATGGTCCTTATTTACAACAACAAAAAAATACTTTCCCTTTGCTAAACTAATTCAAATTTGGCTTTCTATCCCTGGAAACAAAATGTGACCTCACTAATGGGTTAGGGGAACACATTGGCTGACTGAGTCAGGACAGCTTGTGGTTAGATAAGTTGATCTAGCATTAGCAGACAGAGGAGAATGGGGTTGACTAATGAGAATGACGTATTCAGAAGGTTCCTGGGAATCTAACAACTGGAACTGGATCAGTGAAAGCTGCCAGAACCTCCCAAATAACAAGCTAAGGCAGAAGACATTCTCCAATCCCCTTTTATCACCACACTACACTCTACCCTCATCTTAGGTACACAATTGAATGCTTTTGAGGCCATATCCTCAAAGTGATGTTCAAGCTACCATGTGTGAACCACACCTTTCTGATTTTCAGAGTACTACTGTCCCGAGACCTACAGTTTTGTATTTTTTTCTCCAGTTCTCTTCTTTGTGTTGGTCTTCTTTCCTAGACCTTCACATTGACATTCATGACAAACATCAACAGTCAGATTAGTCATCAACCTCAAGAAAACTCAGTTATGCCCTGTCATGGCATTTTGTAGAAATACTAGTAGACTAATTTAAAATATTTTAAGTTGGTTTTATTTTATTGAAAAGAAAATTAAGACTGTAGTACACAAGTGAATTATACCAGAAGACTTACCCTCTAAAATCTCATTCCTATGTATCTCAGGGAAACTTGATTCTCATCAGTTTAATCCATAAGAAAGTGTTCCCTCTTATCATAGACTACTTGAAATTTCTCACCAAGATGCTTGCTACTAAAATTTGGTAATGTCATTTCCCATGTTGAATATACATTATTTTACTTGACTGTGACATAAAATGTAATATAAAATTATGAGGATAAGATTACAGAAATTAACTATGTCCCAAGCAAAGGTCTAGAACTCTGAAAACAAGGTCTCTACAGTATCAGTTCTGACTGAGATTGGAGGTAGTATCAACTCTACAGCTATTTATTACTTGAGATGGCTGGAGCAATCTATAGTGTTCCTTGGCTAACAGACACATACTCATCTCTGTCTTTGGGTTTCCATGACTTTTGTAGTGCTTAATATTGATTGCCAACCTGACAAGATTGAGAGTCACCTAGAAGACACATGTCTGGGCATTTCTGTGATGGATTTTCTGGACTAGAATAATTGAGAAAAGAACACCTACCTTAAACATGGGAATGCCATTTCATAAGCTAGCATCCAAGACTAAAGACACACTAGAAAGCAAGTTGAGCACTGGCTTTGACCTCTCTCTACTTGCTAACTACATAGATCCTATGTGATCATTTGTCTGATGATATTGTTGCCATGACCTCCTGCTGTGATGTATTATATTATGGAAGTGGGAGCCAAAATAAATTTCTTCCTTCCATACATTTTTTTTGTCATTCATTGTGTCAGAGGAATTAGAGAAGTAACTATTGTTGTCTCCCTGTGTGTGTCTCTGAGTTTTGTCTTCTGCATATTACAGCAATACCTCTCTGAGAATAGAGCCCATCCTGACCCAAATATGCTTTTTAATTTACTATGTTATTTATTACTCTTTGGCAGTCTCTCTCTCTCCTCCCTCAGGCTCTCTACTGCTTCTATTATGTCTTCTTTGGGGAATCCAGTGCATTTATTTAGGGTTTCCATGAAAAATAATTTACTTGAACAAGGATACTGTCTACACTACTGAGAAATAAGATTACTCTTCCCCCCGGAACCATTAATTTCTGAAAACTACCCTGGAAAGGGTTGAGATACTCACAAGTGTCTACTTCATCCATAATGTGATGCTCATAGGTCCAGTATTGTATGAGTCTTATGCAGGTAACCATAGTTGCTTTGAGTTCATGAATATAATAGTCATGTAGTTCGCAGCAGACAGCTTTTCACCACACTTGTATCTTCTGGCTTTTATATTCTACCTTCCATTTTTCTTCCTTCCTTCCTTCCTTCCTTCCTTCCTTCCTTCCTTCCTTCCTTCCTTCCTTCCTTCCTTCCTCCCTCCCTCCTTCCCTCCTTCCCTCCCTTCCTTCCTTCCTTCCTTCCTTCCTTCCTTCCTTCCTTCCTTCCTTCCTCCCTCCCTCCTTCCCTCCTTCCCTCCTTCCCTTCCTTCCTTCCTTCCTTCCTTCCTTCCTTCCTTCCTTCCTTTTCTTCTTCTTCCTCCTCCTCCTCTTCTTCCTCCTCCTGCATCTTATTCTTCTTTTCTGATGTCCACTGATCCAATAGTAGCTTACTATCACCACTTGACAAGTTAAAAGTAGTAGTTACATTCTTATGCAGAGAAACAAATACAGAGGAAAATAAATAATGCCAAGTACTGAGAAATAAAAAGGTTGAAAATGAATCAGTGGCAGAATTGAATATGATTGGATACTTCTTGAGGTTCCTGACTGGTTTAGTTCACTGTTGAAAGGTTTTCATGGGTACAGTCCTCATTAACAACAATTAGTAGCATTTTAGTCCAAACAGACAACTTTGCTTTGTATAAAGCAAACAGTGTACTAGTCACATAGTCTGATTGCTATTCGTATTTCACAGCTTCCAGTGTAGATGTACAGACCACATCTTACCAAATTCTATTGTCAGTCCCAATAAGTGTGGATCAGATCACAGCATCCATTTTCTAGCTATGTCCTTAGAGGCATATAAGGTTTTATGGCCACACCTAACAAGAATGGGCCACCAAGGACTAAGCTGGGATCCAATCCAGGAGAATTTTAAAATATCACTGTTATTTAAAAACTTTTTATTGCAATGTAGTGTGAATTCTACATCACCACTATTAAGTGAGAAAGAAAAAGACATTTTGGAAAGCTTCCATATGGTTATTTGTTTGGTATGGATGCATCTGTTTTGAGGTGTTGGATAGAAATACACTCAGTTTTATTTAAACAAGTGTTCTGTAGCTGACACCGACAATAAGGAGTGGATCCAGGGCTGGAACTTTTCTTTGACTCTATGCTCACTGCTAAGTTGGTTATAGTCTACCTCTTTGCAATGTGGGTCTCTGGACTCATGTTTAGATTCTTTTCACAGCAGTTATATCTTTTATAGCACAAGTCTTCTCCCCATAGCAATCGAAATATGGTCTTGGTGGGCTTCTAAGCTTCTAATCTTTCTAATCTATAAAGTCTCTTTATGGACTCTTGCATATACTTTCAACAGTCCTGGGTGTCTGATATTGGGACCTATGGACTTGCATTCTCTCCTCAGGACCTGGCCTGCTCAAGGAAGCCCCATATTAATATAAATCCTTTCATTTTTACCATAAAGAATGCTCCAAATTCTAGGAGAAAATGAGTTTGTGGGGCTCAGTGAATTCAGGGCTCATGTTAAGAAAGGGTATACGTGTCAAAATTGTATTTTGAAAGGAATCCATTAGAAGTGATACTTCACCAAAAGACTAGTAAAATTCATAGCTCTATGCAATAATGTGATTTTCATCCCTACAATATTCTAATTGTTGTCAATATTGTGCTAGAAAGTGATAGAAACAAGGATGGGGAGCAATCCATAGGATGGATTATTTTTACAATCAGGTGCAATGCTGAGTATGCATGTTCAGCAAATCATTTTGGTCATTATCTGGCAAGTTTTGCTTTCATCTCTGAACAGTTCATGGGTCTCATTTTGGTAGCTAGAAAAAAACTTTGAAGAGGTCGAGATTATAGAAAGATGTGCTCTTCTATGTTATGAAGCCTGAGCCAGCATTCTTGTCCTTAAAGGATTCAGTGTCCAACTTCGGAGGTAACTGTGTAACTGCCCCAGGAATACAAGGTCTGGAGATGTTTCTCACAGAGCATAGAAGCTCCCCTTCTATATTTTACCACTTTGTTTCCCTACCTAATTTTTCTTTAGATCATAAGTCACTGGCGTATAAGCTTGTAGCTTTAGGGCAAAGTTTGAATTTTTTTTTTTTTTTTTTTTATTCAGAGGAAAGTATAATCAGCTTCCAGACCACTGAAGTAAAGATTGGTCACTGCACTTGGCTGAGTTTATAAACTTATGGAGGAAAATTAATTAATGGAAAAATAACAAAAAATTCTAACCTGTTTTGTCTCCACATTATCAACCAGTTAGCATCCCCCACTAGTACTTTTTCCTTCCCTTTTTTGCTGTTTTTCTCCTTCCTTCTTTGTCCCTCCCTTCCACCCCTCTTTTTTCTTTTTTTAAAAATTATTTTATTTACTTACCTTCCAAATGTCCCACTTCATAGTCCCCCCTCCAAGAATTCTTCTCCATTCCTCCCCCCTTTGCCTCTGAGAGGGTGCTTCCACTCACCCCCTTATCTATTCACATCCCTGCCCACATCCCTCTTCTTTGGGCTCTCGAGTCTCTACTGGATTAGGCTCATTCTCTCTCCCTGAGGCCAGACAACATAGTCCTCTGTTGCACATGTGCTAGGGGCCATGCTTCAGCCCATGTAGACTCTGATTGGTGGCTCAGTCTCTGGTAGCTCTGAGATCTGGGATACTGTTGTTCTTCCTATGGTGTTGAGCAATGGTTGTCTGTAAGTATTTGCATCTGTCTCAGTCAGCTGCAGGTAGAGTCTCTCAGAGGACAGCCGTGTTAGCCTCCTGTCTGCAAGCACAACATGATGACATCAGTAATAGTGTCAGAACTTACTGCTCACCCATCTGATGGATCCCAAGTTGGGTCAGTCACTGGATTGCCTTTCCTGCAATCTCTGCTACATTTTTCAGCCCTGTATTTTTTTTAAGACACAAACAATTGTGGGTCAAAAGTTTTAAAGGTGAGTTGGTAACTCCATCCCTCCACTGTGGGCCCTGTCTATCTATGTAAGGTAGATGGTCTCTTCAGGTTTCATTTCCCCACTTTTGGGCATTTCAGCTAAGATCATCCCCATATAGTACGGGTAGACTCTCACATTCCAAAGCTATTTGTGCAGTAAAATCAGTCTCACCTAAAATGTAAAATGTGAGAGAGTGTGGTTGGTCATCTATTGATCAAGAGGCAAACTCAGGTTTATTCTGTGAATTTCATGATTGACCCTAACTCACATAGTCCTTGACTCAGCTTTCCATCTTAAGAGCTGATATTTCATGGTTATGTGTACTATGTTGTTAGTACATACAGCATATATTCTCACAAGAAAAATCTCTTCAACTTTATTTCTATGATCCCTTGTCTTTAGCATAGTTATTTTGTTTCTACTAACAAAAAATATAAATAAATAACTTTTTCATTTCTAGATTTAAAACACATATAGAAGAGGAATGAAAGTAGGTTAAACTATGGTAAACTCTCCTGATTGCACAGGTAACCTTATTACATGTGCTAGTTGCTTACAAACATAAATAAATTAAAAGTTCCAGTGGCATTTTGTCATGAATAGGCCAATATTCATTTCTACAATACTTTAAAAAACATACCACATCTTTATTGCCACCTATACCTTTTTATATTGTCTCCATTCTCAGGTATAACTTTTCCCCATGTGTCTTCCTACTGCAATCTCTGCATATTCTGATAGACCAGGTATTATTATAAGATATGGGGGTCAATTATATTGCACTGCTTAGAAGGAAACATTTCTAACATAGCTTAAATAATAATAACTTAAAATGATATCTAATTTCTTGTCCCAGCTCTCTTATTTTTAATGGGCAGCTCTATTGGATGGTCTGCAAAAATAAGAAACGTTGACATATTTGCTGCTTTCATTAGACGCTAAATAGACCTTTTTATTTTAGTAATGCTTTACATTTATGTAAGATTTGTCTTTGAGCTCTCTGAATGATATAATGTGCTTTGTTTAATTGTGCCTGGATATGGCCTAATAAGGGATGAACAAAAAAGAAAACAAAGTTCAAATGACAAATGAGGAGACTAAGTTGTAGTCTGTGCTTCAGCACTAACCTATCATGACACCACTTCTTCCTGCAGAGTTTTGTCCTTGTTTGGGAGAATGAAAGAATGTTATGACATTCTTACTTTGCAAACTATGCTCCAAATAGCTCAAGGACCTTTATGGAGTTTAGTAAGTCTCTAGAAAAGAGTGCTTGTGGAAGACATCAAGGTATCCATCAGGAATCATGAAGAAAAGAGACTTGACCTAATAATTATTAGAAGTCATTGTTTCTATTATATAGATAGGATTTTTATCCTAAGGAATACCTCCATGAGTTTATGTCAATAGGTTCTGACAAAAAGATTGTGAAGAATTAAAATTTTATATTTAGTGAATAAACAATTTCTGGCATCTTATGAGTTAGATCACTACTTAATTTCATGGATGCCTAGGGTAACTTCCCTGCACCCTTAGAAATGAATGCAGTGATGTTATTTAATAGATACAGGGTAAAAACAGAAGGGTCTTTCCTGGATTGCTAGCTACTCCTGACATGGTAACTTATGCTATTAACTAGAAGCATTTTCAGAAGCTTGGGAATAAGGTGGATGATTTTAAATGAGAATCTGAGAACACAGCAAAGAGTCCTGTAACAGGCTGTCACAAAGCTTACTCTTGCCTGAATGCAACTCCACTCTGTGAAGTATCAACAGGAGTTTTGCAAGTTTTAAAAGGATATGTTACAAAGACAATAAGAAATTCTCTGCAACTGGAATTGTGAGGAGAATGGTAGATTTGTATTTTGTCACAAAAGAATAAACTAAATAAGAAAACTACGTAAGGAAGAAAATCATTGCTAAGAAGTAGGGCCATTTTTGTGATTAGACTGACCATATGATTCTCAGGACACTGTAACTAACTTTTTGGCTGGAATGCAAAAAATTTGATACTTGTGGCTAGAAGTGTTGTAACATAATGGAACCAGAGTTCTTGTGAAAGTTTAGAAGACAAGAATGCCTAGAGAAACAAGGACAATAGAGGACTAACTTGTGAGATTTCAGAGGCAAAGAAAGACTCTATTTCGAATTAGGCTACAGACCAGTTTTATATGTTGACCAAGAATCTGACTTCATTTTATACATGCACTGAGAACTTGAATTAAGTCAAATTTAAAGATCATGAATTAATTTGTTTGGTAGAGGAAAATTCAAGGCAGGAGTATATTTAAGCTGGGGCATCCCTACTACTTACTGTATTTATCTTTATCTACAGTGAAAAAGAGTAAATACTGAGTAAGAAGATGTGAAAAACTATGTACATTTTGTTGAGGCAGGAATGAGATAAAGGAAATGAAAAATTTCCAGGTATCAGCAGGGTTGGCTCTTTCTGGAGGAATTATCTGTGTCTGGTGTCTTTCTTTAGTTTCTGACAGCTGCCGATAGATCTTGGTCTTCCTTTTCTTGGAGATATCACTGTAATTAAAAGGAAAGGATAAATGCATAACAAGCATAGCAAAACCATGATGATAGCTAGAAGAACACGCACCAAATTCCACAGCTCCATGCCTGGCATCTGGAGCTAGTGTGGAACCATCTGGACAGCAAATGAAATAGGTAGCCACACCCCTCTAGCTCTGTTGACTGAATCACATTTAGATTCTCTCTTAGGTTAGTTCCTTAAGAGCACTGTGAATTTTTATGTCAGCACTTTCTAAAAGACAACTGTATTTTGGGAGGGGAGTGGGCAAGAATCTTAATTTTATTATTTAGACACAAAAGTAAATGGCAATTACTCAAATATGCCCAAACTATGAGATACATGCAGACAGAACAAAAATATTATAAAATTAAACATTCAAAATTCAGGAAGATCCTTGGACATCTGGCATATTCTAATGATGTATCTGCTGATGACATAATTGTGAAGAGATCATTGTTGATCATAGTCTTGTGTGATAAGTTGAACACACAAGGCATTTTATCATGGGAGAAAAATCTTCTCTAGATTTGGGAAACTGGCTCAGTGTTCAATAGTGCTTGGGTTTCAAGCATAAGAACATGAGTTTACATCTTGACCATTTACATAAAATCTGACTATCAGCACACAAATTTTACACTAGTGATAAGAGGTGAATACAGAATACTGGGGCTTGATAGCTGTCAGCCAAATCCCAAATGCTAAAATCCAGGTCCAGTGGCAGACTCTGTCTGTAAGGGGTAGGTCAAAAAGTGATAGAGGAAGAAGCTAAAAATTGTCATGTTGTCTTCTGGCCTGCCCATACAAAGGCATCTGCAACTGTACACACACCTTTGCACAATACACCTTTGCACACACACACACACACACACACACACACACACACGTTCTCTTTAATCAATGTCTTTTAAAAGATTCTGATGGTGGGAATCAGGTGGGGGGGGGCAAGATGGTATTGAGCAGGCTAAGAGAAGTAAGGGAAATTGGTGGGAGGCATCTCTGTGATGAGCTGGATACCTGGGGGGGCAGGAGGCTCACGGGACTCTATGGGGGTGACCCTAGCTGAGACTTCTAGCACCAAAGGATATAGAGGCTGATGTGGCCACCTCATGTAGCCAGGCAGGAGTTCCAGTGAAGAAAGCGGGCAACAACCCACCCACAAAACCTTTGATGGCAAATGTGTCTGCCTACAAGATATCCAGGAGAAAAGATGGAGTAGAGATTGTGGGGATGGCCAACCAGTGACTGCCCCAACTTGAGACCCATCCCATGTGAGAGAGCCAACCCCTGACACTATTAATGGTTCTCTGTTATGACTATAGGCAGGAGCCTAGTAAAACTGTCCTCTTAGAGGCTTCATCCAGGAGCTGATAGAAACAGATGAAGAGACCCACAGCTCAACTTTAGGCAGAACTCGCAGTCTTACAAAGAATGGGAGGAAGAACTGAGGTAACCAGAGAGGTCAAGTACACCACAAGAAGACCTACATAGTCATCTAACCTTGGTACATGGGGACTCACAGAGACTGAAACATCAACCAAAGAATGTTCAGAGGCTGGACAGATGTAGCAGATGTGCAGCATGGTCTCCATATGGGTCCCCTAACAAGTGATGTGGGAGACTGATTCTGACTCTGTTGCCTCTCCTTGGATCTCTTTCCCCTAACTGGGATGCCTTGTCTGGCCACAGTGGGAGAGGATCCACCTAGTCCTGCTGGGATTTGATGTGCCAGGGAGGGTTGGTAGCCATTGGGAGCCTTCCCTTCTCAGAGGAGAGGTAGAAGGGGAGTAGGGGAATGGTTTTTGAGGGTGAGATTAGGAGGAGCTGAGATGGGGGGGGATCTGGATGGAATGTAAAGTGGATAAGTAAATAAATTAAGAAAAAATGTATTGTCTATCGTAATAGTGGGCTTAACTGGGCTACGTTTACATGTGTGTACAAGGTGCTTTTATTATGTCAGTCTCTAATCTTACTTCATGTCTACTGATCCTGTTTTTACTATTTCCTAAAACTTTCCTTTTTTCTCGTTTTATATTTAATTCAATTTATTTATTGGTTTATAGTTTACACTGATGAGAAACAATGTGATGCATGTCTTTTAAAATCTGATTTATTTCTTTTACCACAGTGTTTTAAAATTCCACCCATTTTTCTGAAGATGACCTGATTTTGTTCTTCATGGACAGTAGTACCCTCCTCAGTGTGCATGTGAGGGGGAGAAAGGGAGAGAGAAACAGAGATTTTCTTGATCATCTTCCAATGAACATCAAGGCTATTGTATACCTGGTTATTATGAGGTATTATTATGCTAAGAAAGGTTATATATGTATTTCTTTTATTCCTTAATGTATATACACAGTAGTCTTGTAGCTGGTTTCTAGTATTATACTTCTGATTATTTGAAGGCACTCCTTCCTTGTTTTCTTTTCTTTTTTTTCACAATTTTTTTTATTAGGTATTTTCTTCATTTACATTTGAAATGCTATACCGAAAGTCCCCTATACCCCGCCCCCACCCCGCTCCCCTACCCACCCACTTGGTTTTCTTAGTATAAACAGTCTGTATTCATTTACATTCTCTCTAGAGTATGTGATGACTCCTTCCTCTCTGCGTCTTTGACAATATTTTTTCCTTTCTATTTTTCTTGATAGTAGCAATCTTTGTAAAATAATCAAGGAATGGAAAATAATAAATCAAAATCTTGCTATTTCAGTGTCATGTAAAGTTTTTCCTCTTTAGAAAAATGTCTAAGGCTTCATTTATGTCTGCTTTCTAAGCAACCCATCTATATTGTTTACCATCATGTTGTATCTTGGACACGTCCTTCTCTTTTGAACATTTTGATTTTTTAAAAATTTTTTTTCTCTTTATTAGATATTTTCTTCATTTACATTTCAAGTGTTATCCAGAAACATTTTGATTTTATGTGTTTGTTTTGTTATGCTGTGTTGTGAAAATATTTCATGTTCATCTAATTATTTTCTCTCTTTCCTTTTCTTTATTCTATCTCTTGTCTACACAGAACATTTTTAGATGGAAAGGTGAATTGCTGAAGTACTTGATGGAAAAATATCTGGCTATTTACTAGGAGTAATGTATTAAATTCTCAAACAACTACTCATACTAAAGAATCACATAGGCTGCTGGTGAGTGTATGTCAAAGACTGGGTAGTTCTTGTCTTTACATAAATAACTTAGAATAAAGTTACAAACTTGTGAAAGACAATAAAATATTTCAATGTTTGAGTTTTCCCTTTTGTCCCTGAAGATGTGCAGGGTTGAAAAAACACTCCCATATAATACATACAGCATAAACTAGTAAACTACAAAACCAAAAGTGCTTCCCCAGTGCCTGATTATAAAATCTGTCAGAATGTTTCACCAGTGATTCTTCTGAATGGACTAAAGGTGTACATTATATTCTCTTCCACTGAAGAACAAAGTTAAATGGACCATTTACAAGCTTCCAAAAATGGATGTTATTTATCCCAGAGCTTTCTATATACCCCCGTCATCTGAGGACTAATTTGAAACATCTTGGAAGCTGAAAAATCATAGAAATAACATTTACAGTATTTTATTTCACATACCAAAGTCACTTGATTATGCATCTCTAGAGGAGTGTTAGTGATATTTAATAAGCAAGATGGCAAACATTATAGCTATGAGCCAAATAATGAAAGTAGAAGGAATAGGATTCACAGATATTTTGCAATAGATGGAACATTACACAGCTGAGGGGCAACAGATTTTCATGTACCCTTTGTGTGACAATCCCAAGTATTCAGCAGTCACATATCCACTCACACAGGTAGTCTTGCAACCTATATCCATGAAAAACAAAAGGAATGTAAACTTAAGGGACTGGAATGATGTTTCCATTGGCAAAATGCTTGCCACTTAAGCTTGAAGACTTGAGTTTGGCTTCTGAACACCCACAGGAGAAGTCAGGGTAAAATGACAAAGACAAGAAGAACACTGAGACTTGTTGACCAGGCATTGATTGGCACTAATTGTTGAGCTCAAGATACCATCATTTAAAAAAAAAAAAAAAGGAGTGATAGCTATTGAGGAAAGATGTGTGGAATAAACCTCTGTCCTCTGCTTGTACACTGATGAATACACACACACACACACACACACAGAATAAGTTGAAATGGCTATATTGTGATGATCAACACATAACTAAAGGCAAGTTTGAACATGAGTCCTTTTGCTTTAAAGAGATCACTCTGCAGTTACTAGAGGAAACCGTGTATAAAAGCCTCCAGGATGTATCATTTAAAAGGGTTCTCTGAATAAGACTCTAACTGATCATGTGATAAGAGCCATAAAAAAGATGAGATAGTGTTTCATCAAAACAGAAGTTGATAGCAAAACTAACAGTTGACATAAGTGAAAAGAGATGCCATGGAATGGAAGATTTTTTTTTGATATTTTTATTGGATATTTTCTTTATTTACATTTCAAATATTATTCCCTTTCCTGGTTTCCCTCCCTCACAGAAACTCTCTATTCTATCCCCCATACCCCTGCTTCTATGAGGATGTTCCTCCACCTATAGACTCACTCCCTCCTTTGTGCCCTCAATTTCCCTACATTGGGGTATCTATTGAGCCTTCATAGAACCAAGGACCTCTTCTCCCATTGATGGCTGACAAGGGATTCCTCTGCTACATATGCAGCTGGAGCCACGTGTACTCCTTGATTGATGGTTTCATCCCTGGGAGCTCTGGGGGGTCTGGTTGGTTAATATTATTGTTATATTATATTGTAATATAATATTATTATTTTTATCATTTTTTCCAGGACAGAAATACTATGCATAATATATAAAGCACTAAATTATCTAAACAAAATAAAATGGCTGAAGTAATAAATGGGCAATTGTTCTAAGCAGTCACTTTTTAAATAAAAATTACAAATGGCTAATAAATACATAAAAACACTATCCTTTCCTGTTTAAAAATATATTTCAAAATTGCATTATGTTTTACTCGACTCAGTAAAAATGGCTAAGACCAAAAAAAAAAAAAATTCAAATAACCACAAGGATGTAGAGAAAATGGAACAATTATATACTATTGATAGGAAGATAAGGTAATGCAATCACTATGGAACTCAGGGTGAAGATTCGTCACCAAAAAATTGAAAAATAATTTCTTTGTGATCCAAACTTTCCACTTTAGGGTACATATGTAAAAGTATCAAAGTCTGCTTGCTATAGAAATTCTTGCACATGCATGTTTAATACTACCTTAGTCTGATCATTAAATTACAGAATCAGCCCAGGTATCCACCAAAAGATGAGTAGACAAGAAAAATATTTTATGTATGCACATGAGTTGAGTGGGATGGTGAGAAGCAAAATAGGTGAACTTCAAGTTAATGTCTAAACCAACATGCTCTAGTGCAGATGTTCTCTGTTCTTCCAAAGGTTTGAGTGTTTAGAATTTGGGTCCCTTTGTGGTGTTATTGGTGGGTGGTATGGATATTTAAGTGTTGAGGCTGATATAAGATTCTTAGGTCACTGGGGATGGGGCACTGCTCTAAGAATGTAATACTTGTCTTGATGAATGAGTTCTTAAGAAAACAAATTGATAAAGTATCAACCTGAGCTTTTATTTCTTTTCCAAAATGAATTTAACTCCTTTGCATCTACCTGGTATAATGTGATGCCACAGTTAGGACATCACCAAATAGGGCTGCTGAATCTGGACTTCAAACCCCTGGAAATGTTATTAAATAAATCTTTTTACTTTATAAGTAAATTGTGTCAGGTATTTTGTTGTAGTAATGCAGATCTAATTATATATTCTTTCTGAGATAGATAGATAGATGATAGATAGATAGATAGATAGATAGATAGATAGATAGATAGATTATTTACAACACTCTTAATAAAATTCTTTATTCTGAGATGATTGACTCAACCATTTAAATAATATTTTGTACATAAGAGCAACTTTTACTCAAATTCATAAAACCATTTACTCTCAGTTTTAATTACTGTATTTTATGAATTTATCTATTCAAAGAGATACATTTCCTTTCTAACACACTACTTTTTCCATTTTAAAAAGATTTTATCTATTGCTATTTATATGAGTACACTGTAGCCGTCTTCAGACACACCAGAAGAGTGCATCAGATCCCATTATAGATGGTTGTGAGCCACTATGTGGTTGCTGGAAATTGAACTTAGGACCTTTGGAAGAGCAGTCAGTGTTCTTAACCACTGAACTGTCTCTCCAGCCCCACCACTCTTTTTGTAATCGTCTTGCTATTTTTGCTCATCTCATGGTTCTTTTTATATTCTATTTAGATAAGAAATTGTTTTTGGTCCTAGATCCCAAGCACATAGGAGTAAACATTATCAAAGTCACCCATACACACACACACACACACACACACACACACACACACACACACACAAGTGTGTGCACATGCACACTTATATATGTATGATGATATCCTAATGAAACTCAATATTTATTGAAATGAATACTTGCAAAAAATTTTGGAAAGAATTGTTTGAAGTTAACTTGAAAACAATGACGACAGTGCTCAGTAACTAGTTTTAAACTACAGAATGACAG
>LR749829.1:432291-464548 GCA_902729485.2 Mus minutoides | reverse complement strand
CCTGATATAGCTGTCTCGTACAGAAGTGGATGCTCATAATCATCTATAAGAGGGAACACAGGGCCCACAATGGAGAAGCTAGAGATAGAACCCCAGGAGCTAAAGGGGTCTGCAACCCTAGAAGAGGATCAACAATATGAACTAACCAGAACCCCCAGAACTCGTGTCTCTAGCTCCATATGTAGCAGAGGATGGCCTAGTTGGCCATCATTGGGAGGAGAGGCCCCTTGGTACTGCAATCTTTATATGCCCCAATACAGGGGAACACCAGGGCCAAGAAGTGGGAGTGGGTGGACAGCGGAGCAGGGAGGGGGGAGGGGACTTTCAGAATAGTATTTGAAATGTAAATTAAGAAAATATCTAATAAAAAATGGAAGAAAGAAAAAAAAGAGAATTGAAATATATAATTACAGCAACCCTTTAGAAAGTACCAGAGACCTGGGAGGTAAGAGACTCTCAGGACACAAAGGGAAAGTCCTTAAATGAAATGTCTAAAAGTGGGGAGAAGGAACTTGTAGGGTCTACCTCCAGTAGAAAGATATCAAGTAGAGGGATGTGGTTGTCATCCTACAGTCAAAAATACTGACTCAGAATTTTCCTGTCTAAAAGAACTGCAGGGCCAAAAATGGAGAAGAGGCTGAGGGAAAGGAGGTCTAGTAACTGGATCAACTTGGGATCCAGCTCAAGGGGAGGTTCCAAGGCCTTACACTATTACTGATGTTATGGCATGCTTACAGACAGAAGCCTACCCTGGCTTCCCTCCAAGAGGCCTAGAAGTCAGCTGTGTGTGGCAAATACAGATAGTTAAACCCAACCAATGGACTGAAGTAAGGGACCTCTGTGGTTGAATTAGGGAAAGGCTGGAAGAAGATGAGAAGAAAGGCCACCCCATAGGAAAACCAGAAGCCTCAACTAATCCAAACTCCTGGGATCTCTCAGACACTGAGCCACCAATCTGGTAGCACACATTAGTTGGTAAGAGGCCTCTGATACATACACAGCCAAGGACTGACTGCTCTCATCTCAGTGAGAGAAGATATGCCTAAATCTTGAGAGATTTGAAGCCCCAGGGAGTGGGGAGGTCTAGTAGGTTGGGCACAGAGGTAGGGAGGGGTTAATTACTCTATTGTAAAAAAAAATAACAGTGATAATTTTAAAAATGAAAATGTAAATATCTTCCTTATGAAATGGTCCTAATGAGATCTGAACTCACAAATTTTGCATTTATTTGAAAGAATTCTATTATTAGGCCATTAGTCCTACAAGGGCCCATAATTTTAAAATTTATGTTATAATCTGTTTCCTCAAAAGCTTACATGACGACTACATTCTATGGCAATGCTCACTCTGAAATCTTTGTGTCTATAAAATTGATACTTCTTCAATTGTCTACTATCATAAACTTGAATCATTTTTGCCTTGTTCCATGATCTGCAGTCTTTGTCTTTTTCTACATTTCTTTGCAAATTTTCTATGCAGGGTGGTTGGTTTTTATTATTGTTTTCAAATAAGAATTTTTTTTGTTGTAACACAGATTGATCTAGAACTTTTGATGTTACCTTCACCCTCTTGAAAGCTAGGATTAAAGTCACATGCAGTCACACCTGGATTTTTCATTTTCCTTTTATGTTTAATTTTCCTCATATTTTCCTCTAGACTGTCAGTATATTTGGGGTAGGAAAGTGAACTTAGTTTTGTTTACTGGTGAATTCTAAATTTTGGAAAAACTGATCTATAAAAATTACAAAATAATACTGTTTGTAAAACCAATTATATTTATTCTTGTTGTTTTTATAATTCACTTTTAATAAATTATTACTTTTCTCTCAGAATGTATCAGTTATACAAAGTGTTTTATTATGATACATTGCACATCATCCAATAATG
This sequence comes from Mus minutoides, assembly GCA_902729485.2. Taxonomy (NCBI): domain Eukaryota; kingdom Metazoa; phylum Chordata; class Mammalia; order Rodentia; family Muridae; genus Mus; species Mus minutoides. Next base: position 462,661 of record LR749829.1, on the reverse strand, counting down.
TACCTTAATAGTATTTACCCTTGAGTATTCTTCTTTGTCCTGTCTCTCCCTTCAGTTACCAAATATGGCTTCAGAATCCTTCTCAATACCATCTTCAAGTTAGCCATTGCCATTAGATCTGAATTTCAATTTGAAATGAAATTTAAGTACCCGATATCCTGAGAAATGAATATTAAATGCAAACAATAACATCTACCATTAATCTATATAAAGAACTAAAGGAGACACAGTGAACAAAATTCTAATCATGGCAAAGAGTGGATACTCAATAATTATTTTCAACTAAAATGTTTTTGTCTATTATTTAAATAGATAATAATTCTATTTAAAGTATATGCAAGAGTTTGTCAGGAAATTCAACTTGATTTCTTATTTTTCATGATATGTAGTGCTATCCAATCCAAGAGCTTTCCTTAAGCTATACCTTCACTTGTTTGATTTCTACAGAAACTAGTATACACCATTCTTTATAACATTTATCACTTCCCCATACTTATTAACCCTTGGATTCATGAGATAATGTATTCTTCCAATTCATCTTGTTACATTCTTTTCATATGTTCACAAATTATATCCAAAGCCTATATGTAAATGTAACTTTTATTCTACAGATGTAATTGTCATCTCCAAGACTTACTGTTTACACTTTCTATACCTTCGTGAACTCTGGCTGGCTAGTTCAACTTAAATGTTATGCTCAATTTCCTGTCCAAGCTGACTGATTCAAACTGGCTTCTCTCAGCTTCTCTCCAAATTGCTCTGTTTGGCCACAAACTAACTCTGGCAAGTTGTTCTAATCTTCTGGTTCCATCTTACTCTCTGGCTCATTCTGTCTTCACCTGTGTCTAGCATGTTTCTGAGTAACATGTCACTATAAAACTATCCTGGTAAAAATTATCTCTGAACTGAACTCAAACAAACTCAACTCCATTGCACTGATTGAACTGATGTCTCTACACAAACTCCACTAACTGAAATGATTAATCTCTGTGTGTCTGTCTGTCCATCTGTCTGTCTCTGTATGTGCGTGTGCATGTGTCTGTCTGTCTCTTTATGTGTCTCTCTCTGTCTCTCCCTGCCTCTGCCTCTGTGTATATGTGTCTGAGTCTCTCTGTCTCTGTCTCTCTCTTTCTCTCTCTTTCTCTCTCTTTCTCTCTGCTTCTCCTAAATAGTCTCTATTTTCTGTGTTGTTCTCATGAGAGTTAGACATATCCTATCTCTAACTCATTATGTCAAATTTCTCTCTGATTCATCACTTTGCTCCTCAATTAGAAGTCAATTTCAAACATGGCTGCTTCCTTCTACAAACTAACTTTACCTTCATTTGGGGGGCGGGGGTTAAAGGTATGTACTAAGGATCTGTCTGTATTACAGACAAAGGGATTGGATGTGTGTCTTTTGAACCAGATCACATCACACAGACCTAGAAGGTCTTTTAATGTGATTTCTTGCCAGAGCAGACATGTTGCTTGATTAATATTCCTATACACACATTGCTGTTTGAAGTCAGTGGTGTACAATCTCCTATATCCATGCTCAGGATACTAAAATATGGAGCCTCATGGGAAGAAATAGGATGCAGTGTATGTGTATGTGTGTGTGTGTGTATGTGTGTGTGTATGTGTGTGTGTATACACGTGTATGTGTTTGAAGAGTGTTCTTATCCTAGCTATTTCCTTTCTGTTGCTTTTTGCTTCCTACTGTAATAAGGCAAACAACTTTCCACTGCCCTGTTCTTTTACCATAACATTCTGCCCTATAGAGTCCTCCCTCTCCATTGAGCCAGGGAAATTTGGACAGAAATCACAAACCAAAACAAGTCCTTCCTCCCTTTCTGTTTTCTTCAAGTATTTATCACAGGAATGAAAATCTTAATAACACACATAAGGTTCATTTATTACATATTGTACATATGTATAACATAATGATAGTTTTGATACAGGAAAAGAACTTGGAAATTCCCATGTTAAATTCCATAATGTAGATAATGCTATTGAAGTTTAGAGAAAAGAAAAGCATCACAAAAGTCAGGCATCTAATTCTGTTTTAAATTGATCCTAGCAGCCAGTTGTACAAGACTTGATTTCTTTTTGTTTAATGGCTTCCACTTTTATTTTGAATACGTTTTGAACTTATTTTAACTTTGGTATTGTTTTCCTTAATTTCTCAGTTCACATTGAAGCTTTAACTCTGCTAGAACTCAATTTTCCAGGACATTTTATTTGAAAGCTAATTCCAGTTAAATAATCTTAGGTAAAGAGATTGATTGTAGTATAGAATATGCAAAATAAAAAATTATAATATCTGACTTTATGACTGAGGTGACTGATACTTAAGGAATGTTGGGTCATGATATCTAGCCTAGATTGAAAGAAATTAAAGTTGAGTATGTATGTAACACTCTCTTTTGAATCTATTCTTAGCTTATATCTGTATTCACAGGCCATCATTTGATTTGCTGCTTTGAGATGCATCTAGTGTAAGCAACCACCAATATGGAAATACCAGCTCCTCCCTTAATTTGCCAGTGTTTGTCTAATCTTATCTTGAGTATGTCTGGTGACAAAACATTCACTACCTCTGAAAAGTCAATGTGGAATTATTAGCTCCATTGTATTGAACTGAGATATATCTCATGCTAACTTTGATCTGTTGGTCAGAGTTCTTTTGTATGGACCACAAAGTACATAATTCCCCAACGACTTACTCCATGATATGTGAGAATGGGGACCATTGCCAGCTCCTCCCCTGCACATATACCCATCTAAGATAATCCTTCATCAGGCACAATGCCTTTCTCACTCGAACTACTTTAAGTGGGAAGTAAAGAGGACATTTAGTTCTTTTCTATTCTTTGATGGCAAAAATTCCTTTGATTTACCATGAAAGATTGTTTCTGGACTCCCCAAATTAAAGGGTGAACTGACCAGTAAAAACATATCATTCAGGGTGTCCTGAGGAACAGTCACATTCCACACCACTTAAGTAGGATGTGGGGAAAAAGAGGGAAAGCAAATCAAACTTTTGCAATATCTTCTCTATTCTGGTCACATTAGATTGATTAAGTGCTAGGGTTATCATAACACTTTTTATAAAGTCCATAATGTTGTTCCAAATTTGTTAAGTGCAAAAACTGAGACCCCATTGATTTTAGTTGCTTTTTCCACACAAGATAGAAAGAAAATGGTGGAGCTGGATTTTTGACTCAGGTTTGGAGAATTTCACCATCCATTTCTTCATCAGCACTTCTTTCATGGTGCACAAAAGTGGTCAGATTCTTAATTCTTCCCATGCCTGTGGATACCTCCCACAGAGCATGAATGTTGTCTTCCAGTAAAATTCCCATCAACTTACTAGAAGGGCCACAAGTGGGTACTTCCATGATACATCTTGAACAGTAGAGTGAGTGTAAACATGCTTGTAAAAGACAGGATCACATGACTATTGGTCCTGCATAAAAGGGATTCTAGAACCAAAGTATTACTTACCATTCTCAACTTATTCTCCTTAGAAAGAAAAAAAAAATGTCCTTTCATCAGTGACATGAGATCCTGCCTCAAGATAAAAAAAGGGGGGGGGGTGTAACAGTTAAGGAGGTGCTTGAGGTCAACATCAGACATCCACACAGCACCAACTTGCACAGGCACTTGCACACATATGTAATCACATATATGTGAATTTGCATACACATGTGTACACCATACACACATGACTATGTATACATTAAGAAAGGTGTTACCCCAAGTATTAATATCTCAATTTTTTTCAACTTCTGTGTCAATGGCTACTATGGTATAACATATAGTGTTACTTAAGACATTCTGAAGCAAAACTCTACATGGAAGAGTAGAATTTTCTTTTGTCCTGTGAATATGTCAATAGGGGTAGATTTAAGTACAGTGAAAAGAGACTCCTCTTTTCTTACTATATCAAAACAAACTTAGAGAGTAAATGAACACCTGTCATTCATGATATGTGCCATGAGTCTAGGATATTCCCATTCCAGGACAGAGACAGGAAGTTGTGAACTATCTGGATCATTGTTGGTCATTAGGCAGAAAAAGGGTAAAAGCAAAACAAGCGAAACACTTACTGGACCTGGCAGCTTCCACTTAGGTATCTTTCTTATTCCTCACTGGGCAGAAGTCATCTGCCAACACCTGAGTTTGAAAATGTATCCCAGATTGAAACATCAGATATTAATGAACACAACATTATCCCTAAGCTCACCAGCATCGGAAGACAAGGTTAACAAGATCAATGCGTTAGCAATGCAATTTAGCCCCTTGACTTAACCAAATAACCCAACTTAATATTTTATCATCAAAAAAGAAGAAAAATTAGCATCCTTAGCTGAGGTTTAGAAAGAGAAGGATATTTCTTTCCCTCTAGAAAGATTGTGAGCACAAGAGCAAAGTCTAAAACTTAATCTTTCCACTAAGACAGATTGCTCTAAAGCATCCTTGCCTGTGATTGTTACAACCTAAGAGTCCAGCACAAGCTTGGAGAATTGAACCAGATCCACATGACCTGCTATCCATTCTCTCTTTGAGTTACATTGTTTTATAATTCATTGTCAATGAACACAGCTTCTGACTGTGTAGTGTCAGAAAACTCTTTCTCAGTCTTAATGCAGAATTTCCATAATAAATAAAATCCCTACTTTACCTGGCATATCCACATATATATTTTAACTTCTATATTGGTGTCATGTCACCAGACCCCTAAACAATAAATGAAAACCAGACAAATATCTTAGAAAAAGGAAAGGCCTCCACGTGCCACCCCTCATTCTTGGTTTAATGTTAATCCATTTCCCTATTCCTAGGCCAACAATCTTCTCCCTCAAGCCTTAGTTCCTTCCCTCCCTGGGGGAAAGACTAGGTATATTTTGAATTCATTTAATGTGTTTTTCCTTTCCTTCAGTCATCTTCCCTAGTAACGTCTTCCATATGTCTGTGAGCCATTCTGTTAAAGAGCTCTGCCTGAAGTCCTTATTTATTCTGAGTGGATTGGAATGGCAGCCTTAAGTCTGGTATTTCCTCACATTTGACAGCTTGAATTACAGGCTCCGGGTACATTTAACGCAACCCATTCATGTGGAATAGCTGTTGTTCTTCTCATAGTAGTTTGAAAATATAAATATTTACAAACCCCTAAGACAAAAGCTCTTGCTGACAATATCTCTAAAGCAACAGCTCCCTAATTAGTTTTCCTCAGCAAGAATCTAAGTTCTACTGGGCCATGTGTATCCATTTAATGTTAGCAGAACTTTTGCAAAAATCACTAAAACCTATCTCTCTATATGTTCAAAGAGGGAAGGAAATGGGGCTGGATTGTGGAACACAGCTTTTTTTTTTTTTTTAAACAGGATACAATGAGATTTTTCCAGCCTATCCAGACACCAAGTCACCAGCTCTGTAAAGAGCATCTGAGCCTGTGGGAATTCTTACTACTTGGATTTCTTTTTTATTTCAAGTACTACAAAACCATCCTGCTTACTATAATTTATTGACATGCCAAATCTATTTAACTAAGTTAAACATGAGGCAAAGAAAGACAAAATGATTCATCCAAACTTAAACAGCTAGCAAGTGGAGATTCCAGACAGGTGACAATAGTCTTTGTCCATACATTTTGGACTAGAAGAGTCAGGAGAATATTGGTTTTACATTGAGTGGCAACATCTAATAGTCTTGAGATAGTTAATATTTGTGAAAAATTATTCCAAATTATACACAACTATTTAGTAACTATTAAGATTGAATCCATGCATGCTGATTTCCTTTACTTTACCCTAACCCTATTTGCTATAATCTATCTTTTTTTTCCAACTTTTATTAGATATTTTCTTCATTTACATTTCAAGTGTTATCCAGAAAGTTCTCTGTACCCTCCCCCCTCCCGGCCCTGCTCCCCTACCCACCCACTTCCACTTCTTGGCCCTGGCATTCCCCTGTACTGGGGCATATAAAGTCTGCATGACCAAGGGGCCTCTCTTCTCAATGATGGCCAACTAGGCCATCTTCTTCCATAAATGCAGCTAGAGACATGAGCACAGGGGGAACTAGTTAGTTCATGTTATTCTTCCACCTATAGGGTTGAAGACCCCGTCACCTCCTTGGGTACTTTCTCTAGCTCCTTCCTTGGGAGTCCTGTGTTTCAACTAATAGCTGACTGTGAGCATCCACTTCTGTGTTTGCCAGGCACTGGCATAGCCTCCCAATCTATCTTATGTCTATCATCTCTCTTTCTGTCTGTCTATTTATCTAATCTATTATCTATCTATCTATCTATCTATCTATCTATCTATCTATCTATCTATTGCCTATCTACCTACATTTCTTTCTTTCTATAATATATCTACATATCTATGAAATTGGCTATGTTTACACATGAAGAAAATAAATGTGGCTGTATTCAAATAAGAAAGATCAGTTCTTATTCATTTTGAAATATGTGAAGGAGACATGAATTGGGTATGTCTGCTCATTTACATTAGAGATACAAGATTATTTTAGCTCTCTACTCTAAGGTCTTTCAGATACATATGTCAACCACATAGACTATGGTGGCTGCTATAATAGTATGCATTAAAATCTTGCTTCAAGAGTCAGAAAAGAAAAGGAAGAAAAAAATGTATCTGTGGCCCCTTGCGGTAGAGTTGAGCCTACAAACAGAATGGAGTGACTTCATGATTCCCAGTCATGCAGCAGGGATGAAGGTGGTAAATGCTATTTTAGAAATAAGAGTCCATGTGCTCAGGTATAAAGTGAAGCCAATGTTGCTGAGTGAGAGCTGTCAAAAGTAGTCCGGTTGACAAACAATTGGACCAAATCTAGAAATATTAACTTTTGTTGCTGATTTTCTGTCTTGTCCAAGGAAATGTTCAATAGAACAAACAATGGAAATCTACTAGAAGTCGTTATATCATCATATTTCATATTTCAGCTTCAACATTAGTCTATGAGGTGGCAGAAAGTGTTGACTTGGTTATCAAGCTGTCCAGGGTTCAATTGAGTTTCTGGTTAAATTAATAAGGATAATATAGAAAGTATTTCAGAGATGATACACACACATATACATACAATACACATATACACACACACACAAACATGCACACACATACACTAAAACTTTGTCCACTGCACACAAATTATATATTTATACAGAGTGAATAGTAAAGAAAGCACAATTCTCCCTTGTAATTTAAGTGAATAAAAAACTCTAACACACCAGCTGACTGACAGAATAGATAATCAAAAATTCAAGGCATAAAGTCCTAAGGAAGATGAAAATGAAATATCCAAGGCCATTTCTATGTTTGGCCCTATCTCATCCAACATGTTACTTGGGAGTATAGAAAAACAACAAACAACAACAACAACAACAACAACAACAAAAAGAGAAGAAAGAAACAAAGATCTGCACAGAAGCTCCATAGTGTTTGAATAAAGTGAAATGGCTTTCTCTTTTTAAAATTTTCATGTAAAAGTGTTATGTAGAAAATGGCCCAGATGGAGGTGTGGTATGAGTACTTTTATGACAAAGGCCAATGAAAACAAAACTTGGGCCCTCATAAAACAAAGTCCTGAGAGATGCCCAACAGCATGGGGGTAGAAGGGAAACAATCAAGGAACCCAAATTTGTCCATATCCTAGAGAATCTGTGGTCCCTGATACATTCACCAGTCCTGGCTTCACTGTTTGGCTTGGAGTCATTTCCCATAAATGTGGCCAAGAAAACTGTAAAAAGAAAGAAAGAGAGAAAAAAAAAAAGCGAAGAAAACCCAAGACCTGGGTTCCAGTAGATTCCAGGATCAGCACGTTAAGAATGAAAACTCACATTTTTTTCTTTTAACCATTCCTGTACTGATCGCATCTATGCCTGCCTCTTGGTCTAATGAGCTACTCTAGGATTTGCAATCAGCAATGTGTTCATAGCCCAGTCCTTTTACATACCTCAAGAATGGGTTTAGGAGACAGTACCAGGTATGATGATAAAATACAGCAAAACACCTATGACTATGAAACGTATCAATAACAAATGGTGTGAATTCAGAACTCAAAACCCTAGCTAAAGTTAAACTTGGAATCAGTGAAAATAAAATATGTAATGGGTAAGGGGAATATGATAATGGATTAATGGTTTTTAAGGAATTAATCTTGTCATGAGTATTTTAAAATATTTAAAAACATAATAAACTTAAAAACAAAACTGCCAGTTATATTTTAAAATTTATATTTAATTGGGTTAGCATAACTTGTTGACATGAAGCTGTGCACCAATTACGCTAAAAGTAATATGTTTACTTTGTATTCAGATCATATGCAATGTATCTCTTTTGCTTGTGTTTTATGTCACTCAAACCTAGCTCACTGAAGACACTGAGTGAGGTTTGAGTAACTCGAAGAAAGACAACTACACTATGAAAACACTAGCATTTAAATTATTCATTGCCTCAGAAACCTCGATTTGAAAGGAAATTGCTACACTGGTCTGGGGAGATGAAACCTAAATGGAACAGGTTCAGGTCATCCATACATAGATGTCCCCAGAGCTGGAGTAAGTTCACTTTCTTCTACTCTTTTTCAGTGAGTGGGACAGAATTTCTCCCTCTTTTGTCTTTTCACCATGCATGTTAGGAGAGACTGAGAAGTCTAATTTAGGTCTTGATATTGAACATCTTAGCCTCTAGATCCTTGAGAAAAATTAATTTCTCTTCACTATAATTGCCTAATTTTGTGTCATCTGAAGCAGCAGTAGAAAATGGAATTGGTCAGCCAACTATTTTTTACCATCTAGAAAAAAATATAAAATAAAACAGTATTGATGGGACCAGCTAACTGTGCTGTGCTCTATGTCACTTATGTGCTTCAGTAAACTCTTTCACATTTCTGTATGTAATTATTATTTTTTTTTTAGATTTATTTTATTTATTATATGTAAGTACACTGTAGCTGTCTTCAGACACTCCAGAAGAGGGAGCCAGATTGGATGGTTGTGAGCCACCATGTGGTTGCTGGGATTAGAACTTATCACCTTCGGAAGAGCAGTCGGGTGCTCTTACCCGCTGAGCCATCTCACCAGCCCCCTGTAATTATTTTTTTGCATAATACAAAATACTCATCTTGCTCACTCCTATATTTTTAGTGGCCTAACTGTTAAGTGTGTGGAATTGTAATATACATCACTATCTAAAGTTAGGTATACATGAAGGGCTGAATAAGTGATAGATAGTCATGCCTATAAAACAGCATGTTACTCTTAGTAGAACAGAAGAAATTACAAGCATTATACACTTATTCAATAATATTTTCTTTTTGTACTGTATCATAAATAGAAAGATTAAACCCATTTTGTAGGATAAAGGACTGAGGCATGCCATCTAGGAATAGTTCAGTTCCACACTGACCTCGTCCCATAACCTAGGCACTTCAGAATTCCAAAACAAGATATCATTCCTTATAAAGCATTCTAGGAATCAAACTGACCCTCTGGTTTCTCAACAAACATGTTCTTTCCATTAAATCCTTTTGCCACAAATCTCAGTCCCTACATTGAAAAGGAAAGTTACTGCTGTAATCTGACAGTTTGGAATTTGCTCCACTTGCTCAGGTTCTTGAGTTTCATATATATGTATATATTTTTGAATGTGATTTATGAGGACTTTCTGACAGGGTTCAAGAGGATTGCTCATAATATACTTCTGGACTATGTACCATAATCTAAACATTGGAAGGAATATTTAAGAAAGCAATTCCCCAAGTGTCCCCACCATGGAAATCACAGTTACCCTAAACTTGAAACATTGACCCCTCCCCAAATTCAACTTGCCTTTGAATTGAAATAGACTATAGTTATTATACATTTGTGGCTTATCTGGTTTATATTAAATACCTAAAGGGAAATGAATACTTTTATTGCTTATCTAGGAGAGAGAGAAACACAATGTCAACCTCCCAGGCTCAGGCTTGATGAGGAAGCTCTTCCTGAGAGAGACTCCAGCAGATCACTTCTTCTTTCTCCTGAGAGACAGTGGCAGGAGTCAGTGACTAAGCAGGGAATAACTAGGAACTTAAGCAGCCCTCAGATGAATGGGTTGGCTGGCTCCAATGGGCTCTGCTTTAGACTCTCCTGATTTAGTGCTCTACTATGTTGCCTGCTATCATAATCCAAATTACCTTTCAGAGTATGACACTCTGGGGGCTAGAAATATTAATAGATCCTCTATTTCCAACCCAAATCTCCATGTGCCTTTCAAGGACTTTATCTTAAGATGCTTTAAATGGCAAGGCATATCAAGTCTGATTCAAACTGGCTCAAAACATAAGAGGAGTTTATTGACTCATATAATTCAAAAGTCCAGAAATAGCAATGTTCTAAAATGAGGCTTAATCTGTTAGCTGAAAACAAAATGTCACTAGGACTCAGGATCTTTTTTTTTTAATTCATTTTCAGGGCCGCTTACTCAATACCAGGTTAGGTAGGTTTCCATGTCTGTTTGTCATGTTATGTTATGTTATGTTATGTTATGTTACATTTTTTGTTTGTTTCTTTTTTATTAATTTTTCTCTGGTCCCAGAGCTTCAGGATTCCTCATTTATATCTGATGGGGAAAATCAAGATAGACTGCATGATTTATTGAGGGGAGTGATGCTTGCTTGCTGAAAATTCAGTAGTAAAATATCTGCACCCACCATTTAACATGTAACCAAAAAATCAACATCACAATAAAGAAATGAGATATAATAAAAATGCCATTTAATCAAAAATTGCCTCTATAAGTACTCAGTACATAGTTAATCTCACATAAAATATTAAGAACCCCCAAAATGGTATTGGTTAGACAATTATATAATAAGGAAGACATCTATGTACTACCTGCCCCCCAGAGAAGTCTATTTTGTTCCACTGACCATCCACATGGATTGTACTCTCTGTGCACATAGAATATCTTATAACACCCTCACCTTTGGGAATTTGTTCCCTTTTATCTTCTATGTAGGTGAACTGAAGTCTTTTTTAAGTTCTGCATGTGATTCAGCTGCTTGTTGGGTCTATCAGAGGGCAGTCATGATAGATTCCTTTTTGTGAGAGCTCCATAGCCTCAATAATAGTGTCAATCATTGGGACCTCCCCTTGAGCTGGATCCCACTTTGGGTCTGTCACTGGACCTTCTTTTCCTCAGACTCTTCTCCATTTCCATCCCTGTAATTCTTTCAGACAGAAACAAGTATGGGTCAGAGGTGTGACTGTGGGATGGCAACCCCATCCCTCACTTGAATTTCATGGAGCCTTTTGGAGAATTCAAAATGCTCCATGAAACTTTTTAACAGCTTGTTTTCCCATCATTTATATACTCCGATAACAGCTAATACCCTTCCTGAGAAGGACATATTTGAAGGATTTTACTATGTATGTCTTTCTCTTTGATCCTAAACATGCTTGAAAAAAAAGCATAATTCATTGCACTTATTGATTACTCCACTTGGAGTCAGTGCCCTGCCTTGCATATTGTAGGAACCTCAGCTAGTGGGGTTTGAAGGTCAGTGTCCTTGCATTGTCTCTTTCTGTAACTAACAGGCTCCTTTCTGCTACATTGAGAATGTCTTGAGTGTTCAGTATTCTCACCTAGCAACTAATTACATGCCCTTTATTCTTCACATTCTGTAGCTACTTTACAACTCTGAGTTTATCTGCTAGGAAAACACACACACAAACACACACACACACACACACACAGAGTTTAGTAATATTTATCTTTACTTTTCAGAATCATCCCTAAAACAACAGCCTTGGGCAGTAAGTCAATAATTTGCGAGTCTGAATGAATAAAGAAAAATTGTTCTTCCTTTTGCTTCTTTCCCATAATATCAATCTGTTCAGATGTTTACTTTAAGTGGAGAAAGAATGGCTTTGAAATTGTAGACATGAATGTTACTAAAAAGAAGATTATGAAGACAGCACAAATACAGGTAGAAGAGACTCCACAGAGACCTCAAATACCAAATTCAGTATCAAGGTTACTAACAGCTGGGGAGGGGGGGGGGGCTCAGTTAAAGGCCATGGCATAGTTTTTTCCAGCTGTTGGGATCTCTGTTAATTTTCCTCTATACAGAAATGATTGCTCTTCTGTTACTCTCTGAAAGCATCATTTACTTGAGTACACTTGAGAAAGAACTAGGCTATACTTGTGACATTTGGCACTGCTGCATTGAATTCTATCAGTAGGGAGATAATGTCATTCACTGTTTCTCAAATAGTAAGCCTGAATGCTGCTCCACACCCAAACAAGCAAGTCAGTTGAGGCTCTCCCCTTACATAGGAGCACCCACTTAACCAGTATCTCTCGGATACTGGTTAAGTGATCGTCATTCCATTGTGGTCTCCAGTCTTAGACTAGACTCAAGACAATGATCTGGCCCCTCGCATTTACTCAATTTCTATTCTCTCTAGTATTAGCTTACCATTACTTCTATTGTCTTTCCCACCCTACACCTGCAATTTTCTATTCATTCTTATTGAAGTAGTCTTTCATGAGCCCCATTAGACACATGCATGCATCATCCTTTAGATCTCAGATAAAATATGGTCTCTCATCATGGTGATGTTCCATCATGTCTCAATATTAGTAGTGTTGTCCTATTATAGGCAATAGTGGATATTATTTCTAAATATTTGCCACATTTTAGTGCATGATTCTTCAGGGCTTTAAATTTATTTATTTCTCTGTGAGGAATATTTTCACATGAGAGCAGGTATGCAAACCAAACCCATGCAAACCCATGAATAGGCCAGAGGTCAAAGCCAGATGTGTTCTATGCTCTTCATCATTTTGAAATTAGCATAAACAATATTAGCTCTCCTTATGGCATTTTAAAGAGAATTTTGTTTTTGTGAATATTTTTTAAGCCAAGGTCTCTCACTGAACCTGGAGTTGGACTAGGCTGGCTAGGTGAGCAAGCCTTCATGACCCTTCTGCTTCTGGGATTGTAAACATGTGCCACTATACCTGGCTTTTTACTTACACGCTGAGGATCTGAACATAGGCTCCCATGATTCTAAACAAGTACTGGAGCAACTGACTCAACCACCCTTTCAGCCCCATTGTCTTTATTTTATTGCTTATGGATTTTTGTGATTCCCCCATTTAAAGTTTACAGAGTAAACCCATGTACTGATTTATTCTAGTCTCAGTAACCATTAAATTATTAGGGCTATATTAAAATAATTTTAGCTCATTTTGCCTGTCTACTATGCTTGAAAATCGAGGATTTTTTTTTGGGGGGGGAGGTAATATAGATTTTCCATGAATTAAGGCAACCTGAAATCCAATACTATCTTAATAATACTTTTTTTTTTTTTAAGATAATGATTTCTAAGACTCTTATTTGTGACTTCTTTCTAAGGATCATTGAAGGACGTCGATCCAGTTAAAGCATATCTTGGGGAAAAAGAAGGTTGAAATCTGAAAAATAAATGACAATTTTTTACTCTTATATGGAAAAACAGAGTTTCTCAAATCCTCAGATTTGTGTGGTCTAAGATATGTCACTGCCCTTAACTCCAAGCACTGAACAGCTTTTACTGCAGAGGGATGAATGTAAATGCTTCCCACTCCTCTTGTAGGTTTATTTTGCCCTAATCTTTCTTTTTTTTTCAATTTTTTATGAGATATTTATATTCCTTAATTTACATTTCAAATGATATCCTGAAAGTCCCCTACACCCTCCCCCTGCCCTGGAACACAGGGACCCCATTGGAGGAGCTAGAGAAAGTACCCAAGGTGCTGAAGGGGTCTGCAACCCTATAGGTGGAAGAATAACATGAACTAACTAATGCCCCCAGAGCTCGTGTCTCTAGCTGCATATGCCCTAATCTTTCTTTTTTTTTTTTTCTTTTATTCTTTTTTTAAAATTTTTATTAGAGAAATTCTTCATTTACATTTCAAGTCTTATCCCAAAAGTCCCCAATACCCACCCCCCGCCCTAATCTTTCTTAACTAGGGGCTTTTCACAGACTAGCTAGGCTCATTCCTGTAGTCTTTTTTACTTCTTGTCATGTTTTGTTTCCATAATAAAAGCGAAGTCATGTCAACAGCTTTCTATGGATGCATTTGCACTTTCTCTTCCTTTAAACCTCAGCTCTATAATCTACCCCTTTTTCTGGTTAAGATTATCTTTGTCCATGACCTGATCTTTGGCCCTATGAATTTCCTCCTGTTAACATGTATAGACTGCATACTGAATGAACAGTTTTCCTGGGTTCCATTGATGCTGCAATCTTTACGAATGCTGTCATTTTATCTGGATCTATCATTCTCCTTTACTTTTTCCATCCTCTGTGCCAAACTCGAGTCTTTGCATAATAATGGCATCAGGAAAATGCTGTTGATAGGCTATTGGGGCCAAGAGTAAAGACAAGAAAGTGTCAAAAATGTCAAATCCACACCCTAAATCCTCCATGAATTAATTTCCGTGACACACTTGTCATGTATCCCATCTCAGGTAATTTGCTCCATTCTGAAAAGAATGTGTTCAGGCTAAGTTATCTCTTGCTTCCTGGTATAATCCTTCTATTGTGGGAGCAGGATCTCAACAAAGAAACTCAAAGCTAAATACCAGTTATTTCCTGATGATTCTGCCCAGGTACTGGTCACGGTAGTTACTCAATTAGAAAACTGGAACATGACTTTCCTATACTGTGAACTTAGATAATATATTTTCAGTGATGATTGGCAGAGGAATCTCACAGAGAGTTCCTCTGTAAAAAAAACTAAGAAAAACTTTTATGTTCATTTGACTCAACCATGGTATGCCATTTTATAGGCATTCTCTACTTGTGTTGTAGAGATAAAGTTGAATTTACCATTCACATTTTACAAACAAGATTCAACAGATGGTGTCTCCTAAGGTGACTAACCAAATACATAACAATCAACAAAGAACATTAATTTTAAAAGATTTCTGAACTCTTGTGTAAGAATTTTTCTCACATAGATTCTCCACATTTAGAAATATGTGTGTTCATAACTAGTATCCTATGAAACTACACTTACCACACGCATTACCACACAGAGGACTAGCAGTGAAACTGATACCTCTTCCTGGACATTCATGATAACATTTTTAAATTTATTTTTATATTTATATCATTTGTTATCAATAGATATATTCAATTCAAAATTAGGGTAATTTTACTTCTAAATTTTTATCTGCCTCAGTTTTTAAAATATCAATCTAAGTGCATAATAGATGTTTTAAAAGTTTATGAGGCAATGACTATATTATATAGAGTAAAATCAGTAGAGACTCTTGTAAGCATTAGGTGTATCTCACACAGAACCTGATAGTACACAGATGGTTATATCTGTTCTAGAACTATTGCCAAATGAAAAACAAAAAAAGAAATACCTGGAACTTAATAGGTATCCATTCCTATGATTGAGTTTTAAGCTAAATTGAAAGCTGGTTTCAAGAGGTTACACAAACAGGGATAAATTGATATATTAGTCAAATTATGGTTACCCAAAACAACCACATAAAAATAACTATCCAAGGTCTAATGGGAAGGCTATGAAAATAAGTTTCTACTAAAAGATCACATAAGATCTTTCAGGCAGCAATTGTACAAACTATCTGACTCTGTATTTATAATGGGACCAGCTTGAAACATCCTTATAATTTAAGATTTCACTTTAATTCCCTGTTGGTTTTATTAGACAGAACTAGCCTAATTCTTGTGGGAACTCTCAGCAGCTTTTCAATGATAGTTGCAATGAATTGCACTGAAACTCCCCAAATGGTCTTTATCAGTTTTCTCCACCACTCTAGGTCTCTTCCTAATTGCCATGATCATTTTCCATCTTATGCTCTTCTAGTCTTTTACAGACATTTATTGAATGTCAACCGTATTACAGCCCAAGTTCAGGACCTGCAGGCCTCTAGAATGGAAAAATCAATCAGTTGCTTCCTCTAAGAACTAAGTATACTCAAAATATCTTCACACCTACTGATAAAATGCTTATGGCCTGCAGACTAAGCTTTTAAATAATGAGCTACATGTGGATAAATCCAGTGATTTTTACCTTCACAGCCCAGAACATACAGGGGGTATATAAAAGGTACTCAGTACCTATTTATTGAAATAATAAATCTAGGTTTATGTATTATTGCAACCTTTCCTTTTATCCTATAAAACAGTACAGTCTGTTGGTATCATATATTTGGATACTGTATCAACCAACCTCTAAATCCTTCTAAAAGTTTGTTATTAAATGACAAGTTGTACTTAAGTTATTCAAGGTTTCAAGATGTCCTGTAATAATAGAACATATTTAAATTATACCCTTTTCCACATGTTTTAATAGATTGTTCTTATCATATATAATCATCTATACTACCTGAGGTTCCTTTTTTTTTTTTTTTTTTTTGAAGAAATGCAAATATTTGGAACCTTTGGGAGGTTAGAGTTGAAGACTGAGGAAGCGACACGTTAAAGCCATTTAAGCTCTATGGAAAATTTTCTAGCTCCTTGCCATCATCACCTTACAGCAGACATCATGCCAATCAGTTCCCAGGACATGAAGCCAGATCCATGTCTTCTATCCTTCATCTCTGATATCTGATTTTTCATCTTCATGTTTCCACATCTTTCTTGCCACCTACTGCCTTATGTGATCACATATTAAAAGCCTCTCCTTTATCAGCATTTCTCATAGATGAATAGTTCTATATGATAAAATAAACTAATAAAATGTGGAAAATTGGTGTAAGTAAAGTTAAACATACTTCATCTTGAGCTAGATAAAACTACTTGAAGATTTTTAAGTCATCTTTTGGTCACGATCCCTCTCAATTTTACACATCACTCCTAAAAGAATTTATTTTACCTTTAGCACATGACTGAACAATACATTTTTTATGTTTTATACTTCTGTGGCATACATTTTAGCCTTTTGATTAGGCATTTGCAAATAAGATCTTTTCAATAAGTTTAGACTTTTATATAAACTCTTTATCTTTAGATAAACTCACACATATATGATATGATGTGATTATGTATATATGTATGTGTATATATGTATGTATATAATTATGCATGCATGTATTGCTCCCTATAAATTCCACACTTCTTAGGAAAATTCTCACCCTTTACTAAAAATAAAGAGGCATTATACCTGACCATTTTCCAGTTTGGAAATTGCTTTATACCATTCTGTCTTACCAATATGTTTTAAGATCAACCTCAGGTCAATATCTGCTAGATAGAATGTATCAAACATTTATAAATAAAAGACACCATTTCTTAGTAATTCCAAAGTTTTGTTCCTTCATTTATTATTTAAATATGTTCTTTATGGAATATGCTACTGTAGGGAATAAGATATTTTATTTACAGTTTAATATCTTCCTAGATTAAAATAACTTTCATAACTAGCAATTTGATTTTACACCCCCATATTGTTTTACTGGCTTTAGGAGGAAGATAATTAAAAAGCATGCAAAAGCTCGGAACATTAAACTGATTCTAACAAAATGCATTTTGGAGAAAATTTACTATAAAATTCAATTTTAGAATGTTTTGGAAAGAAGAAAATATCTCCTATAAATGTCATGAATTGTTCTTCAGGATTCTTAGCTTATGACCCCAAAAGGATTTTGGAACAAGAGGGCACATTTTTCCTGTTTTAAATAAAAAAATATATTATTTCTACTGAGTCCTTATTTTCCGCTAGACTGATGAAGTTTACAAACTGTCCTCATTGGATCCTCCCAGTAGGTTTAAATGGTTGGCACAAGAATCAAAATAGCTGCCATTTACAAGAGGCCCCATCTCCAGAGACTTTCATACAGGATTTTATGGCAGCAGGCAGCCAGCACATGGTTTGGATACTTTGGGGTGAGCTGGGGTGCATATCCTGGCATCCAGGCAGTCTAGTCCCATGTTTTACTTGTTTCTTTGTTTGTTCTTGTTGTTGTTGTTCTTTTTTGCTTGTTTGTTGTTTGGTGACTTTTTTCATTTTGTTTTGTTTTTCTAGTGGATTAATCTGTCTTCCATAAACTGACCTGCAAGAATACATATTCTTCTAAGCCTAAAGAAAATAACCTTGGCTCAGAGAGGTGGTACATGGACCACTAACACAACAGAACAGTTCCTTATCAGTCAAAGCTCACCACAAACAGACATGCATGCACATGCACACGCACACGCACACACGCACACGCACACGCACACACACACACACACACACACACACACACACACGAGATAAAACCAAATAAAAATAAGCAATTTACTACTGAGTTGAGACATGGGATAACTAGATTGATAGTCAAGTCTGTGGCTCTCCAAGAATGGGATTTTCTCAACTAGCTATGGCCTCTTCTTCCAGTTTTACCTAACTGTGGCCAATGTAAGTGATCCTTGAATAAGTCACACAGAGTCAACCCAATAGGAGTTTCTTATTTCTCCTTAGAGAAATTAACTGTCAATAGCACTTCTCTCTAAGCAGATTCTTAGAAATTAGTGATGTACAGAAATACTATAAAATGTCTCTGTGAAATCATGCAAACTAGGCTCCTTTTTACTGACAATCATCCACGACAGAAATAGAGTTTCCATACTCCTAAACTTCTTGTTTACAACACAGTATAAATGCTGTAGTTTCCTCAGTCTTTCCTGTACAGCAATTCTGAGGCGGAGGTATATGTTCCCAAGCAGAATGTATTTGTGAAGTATGTATTCTCTCCTATGTTTATGGCTTTTAAAATTTCCTGTTAGCATAAAGGCAATATGATGTAGGCTGCTAAGGGAATGGCTGAAGAAAATAATGCAACATGGCCAACAAAGGGAATAATGAATCTTTACTTAGAAAACTGGGGAAGATTTCAAACAAAATGTCATACGTGTGTAGACATGAGAGATGTTTCAGAACTCAGGCTGAGCTGAAACCTAAAACGATTCAGTGCAAATTGAGAAACTACTATGGCCAGGGTAGATCAGCAAGAAACACAAGGGACATTTGAGGAATAAATATCTATTAAAGAAAAGAAAAAATATTCTGGGCTTCTGAAGTAGCCAATAAAATATTTGGAAACCTCATAAAGCTAGGAAGAGGAATGAAGATACTATCTGCAGGTAGACATTGCTGAAAGTAGACATACTAAAGAGACACTAGAGAAGGCAGAGCAGTGTAAGCTATGGAGGAGTAGTCTCATCATACCTGGAGATGGGACTGCATTACCCAGAAATGCATTTGATCACAGTTAGGTCAGGGCTGTAGGCTAATGAGTGAATGAGAATGGCTTTGACTTTTGAGGATTAGTAATGTAGGCTTAAAAATAGATGTGTGTGTGTGTGTGTGTGTGTGTGTGTGTGTGTGTGTGTTGCATATATGCACATGTAAGGGGAAAACAATGATTCATTTGGCACATAGAAGAAACCTGGAAGAGTCAGGTCGCCAAAGCCATTTTTCTGGTTTCTAGTAACTTCCAATGCACCTTTAAGGCTTGCAGGTTTGTGTATTGCATACTTCTGCTCTTCAAAATATTTCTCTTTCTCTGTTATCCCTGCAACCACCCTGAAATGAAACAAAACTGTGCTTAATTTTATGGCACGTAGAAAAATAAAGCCTGTGGAAATGTTCCTCATTTCCTGGAGGGCAATGACTCTTAACTGCCTGAAGAAATGGAAAATGATTTTTACCATCATAGGGAGACGAAAAACAGCAATTTCCAATTAAGCTGTTTGCTCTCTGTGTTCAGAAAGAGGAATGGATTGCTTCGGAGTGCTTTCTGTAAAACAGAACTAAAATTATGGTACTCAGTAGAGGACAGGAAAATTACATGATGCAAACCTAATGTGTAACCTAGAGATGTAAGTAAGTGCCCAGTGTACTGTTTGGCACAAAGCACATTGGTATTTTGCTGGCTTTTATTGCCCCAGAATTTTGAATATGATTTTTTTTTATTCTGGGATTCTTAAGGAAGTCAGACATAAAATCACATTCAATTATAGGAGACAACAAATGCTCTCTCAGGATTCTGGCAACAGATCTTATGACCATTTTATTATAACTGCATGGACCTGGTAACAGAAATTAACTAACAAACTTACTCTCTGCCTTCCTCTCTCCCCCATCCTTCCTTCCTTCCTTCCTTCCTTCCTTCCTTCCTTCCTTCCTTCCTTCCTTCCTTCCTTCCTTCCTTCCTTCTTTCCTTTTCCTTCCTTCCTTCCTTCCTTCCTTCCTTCCTTCCTTCCTTCCTTCCTTCCTTCCTTCCTTCCTTCCTTCCCACCTCTTCATTATTGCTCCTTCTATTTTCTCTATCACATGTTATATTATCTCCATCTCCATTGGTTTCTATCTGCTTCTTTTTCCATGAGATATAAAACATTGAATTTTCTGTTTACAATTTACTACACAATTTTAGATACTAACGTATTATATAACCTGAATAGAATTAAGTTACTAAGTTAATATTGATATAATTCTTCTAGTTTATAGATACTATCTGAAATGTGTCAGTTGTCTCACTGATATACCTTTTCAGGATGAGGACGTAATTTTAAATTTAAGTACACTATAAGCTCAGAATCCACTGGTTTGGAGGGCAATCTTTACATTTTTATCTTTGTTTTTGTTATTATAGCTTTTGTTTTCATGTATGGCTATGGTGCAAGCTAATTATTTAGAAAACTATTTATAATATTTAAGGGTTACACCTTTTGACAGAATAGCATAATATCAAAACTGTATTCTCGGTGTATCATACGACGTTGTAAAGGGTGTTTGTGTTTTTGGTTGCTGTCCTTTTCAAATTTCATAGTTGGTTAAGATGGGAATTTTCAGGAAAAAAAATAATGAAAGTTTATTCTTTTCTCAAATGTATTTAATATTTTGTTGGTAAGTGCTTCACCTAGAGATATCTGTGTTTAAAGATCTTCTTCCTGTCATATAGTTTCACACAAATTCTAATTTCTACTGCTGAGATTTGTCTATAAGTTATTGCTGTCATGTGTGCCAGGTGATTTGAACTATCCAGTTTTCTTCTCATATAATTTGGAACCTAATAAGAAAAATCATTTTCTTCATTTAGTTATTACCTTACTATATCACTATGGAAAATATGATATTTTTTTATCCTTCATGCTATTGGTTACAATATATTGGTTACTATCAACATTTGCAATGTTCATCCTTCTGTCCTAAGTGGCTACCAGAACCTTCATTGAGTCAATTCTTATGTCTTTTTCACACACCCATAACTTCTTAGGCATGCCCTTTTCCACAGGTCTTGCAAATTTTCTCAAGTTCATCATGTGTTTTCCTTGTCCTTGTGGTAAGATCGTCTTGTACTAAAATGAACTATTTTTCTAGTTTCTCAAGGTTGTATTTTTCACTCATGTATTGATGATGTATTTATTCAGGACTGCATTCCCCCAACAAGCAACTACCATAAAAGTATTATAGTTTCCCTAAACAGAACCATTAAGTCAAAACACATGAATCTATGAAGGTTCTTTCACATTTTTCACATTCAGACCATGACAATATCCCATATAGGCAATTTCTGTCAACATGTTCATACTTACATTCTGACATGAATTTCTATCAAACATTTTATATACACATACATATACATATACATATACATATACATATACATATACATATACATATACATATACATATGTGTGTGCATACATGCGTGTGCATGTGAGTATGTGCACACACAGACACACACACACACACACACACACACACACACACACATCTGCATGTGTATGTGTAGGAACTTATTCTATCTTTGTTCTTTATGAAAACGTATGTACCAGAGTAATTTTAGCTACCAAAATCTTGATACTTCGTGTTTTCAAACACCTGAAGCTATACAAGTTAAGAATGAATAAGCCATTATGAAGCCACATAAAAGTTGAGACTTAAAAATCAAGCACAAAGCATAAAAGAACAGTTGCTCAAAATATAAGTCCATTCTCTCCTCTATAACATCTATAGCAAGGCTTCTGAATGTTATACAAAGACTAAGTTTTAAGTAGAGTTGTAATAAAAGTTCAGTCTTCTACAAATCAAATTTATAAGCTTACATATGAAATCATCAGTAACCTGGAACACTTGTCCTTTTATCGCTTATGAACATTCAGGTCATCCTGCAAGTACCTTGATGGCTTGCCCTTCTTCATGTCATGAATAGAAACACTGCATGCAGTTCAGTGACTCATGTTTTTAATTGACTTTGTGGAAGTCAATTAAAACAGATGCTTATGTGTCTGAAATGTGTTGGATTTTGCCTTATTTACCCCTCAAATAACAAACAGAACTAGACAGTGCTTAATAATTTCAGGATCCTCCATACCCTTGGTGACTGATATTTTTAATATACTTGTTACAGGAACATAAGCAGGACAAGGATGTGGCTAATTAACTAAGTAAGGATGAGCATACCTAAAGGTAAAGTTCATGCTGAATGAACAATGATTGCTGTGAATCAAAATATGCTTTTGAACAAGCACACAGCACTTTAGGATCTTACAGTAAGTGAGAGACAGTTAGACTGACACCATTCATAAAGTCATTCTACACGAGACCCACCATATTCCTGCTACCCATTTTCTGTGCTGGATTTCTCAAAATTGCTTACTTACAACTCAAGAGTAAAATTTAGAACTTATTGTAGACTTCGTTTCTTCCTTAGAAATATTGCTGGCTTTTGTGGGGGTTTGAGTACCTTCATTAGTACTTGTTACCACCACACATTTTCCAATGTGCAATATAACTTCAAATGTAAAATCTTTCACACATTACTGGCATTTTGGCATGATTTCAGTGTAGAAGATACTGACATTTTCTTCTCCCAATTATGATATTTTAGACCAAAAATTATAATGATATTAAGGTATATAAGTAGGATTAATTTGAATAAATGGAGACTAGTATTTATGATTATCTACTACAACAGCTCTGCCTATTAGTTAACCTGCTCGTCATTACTCTGTTCTGCACCACACGTTTAGTCTTGAAAGGACTTTCCAGGAACTGTCCTTGTACTCAATGAATCACTATTGTAGACATACAGCTCAGTGTCTGGCTTTTACCTCTCCTTAGAATGTCTTATTCTGCCATAAATCATCTCACCTGTAATATATTGATCATAGGGACAAAGAATATGCAAAATCCTAAGGAACAGACACCTTCTTGAGACTTTCACATCCAAAGCACCTGTGCCAAAAGGCATTTTTTAATGCCCATCCACACACCAAACATGCTGAAATATCCACAGGGAAGGAATCTAAGAAGAAAGTAAACTTGGCAGTTGGAATAGATGAAGTTACTAATTAAATCAGCAGTATAGTCAGGGCTGGAATTCAGTCTGCTCCCCTAAAGGTTGAATTCTTCCCAGCCCATAAGTGAGCATATGAAATGAGCAGACCAGTTACTGGGTTTCACACTTTCCAGATGAATGAGCCCATTTTTTTTAGTTCTATATAGGTAAGGGAATCATTAAGAAATCAAGAAGAAGAAAGACCAACATTTGGATACTTCATTCCTCCTTAGAATAGGGAACAAAACACCCATGGAAGGAGTTACAGAGACAAAGTTTGGAGCTAAGACAAAAGGATGGACCATCCAGAGACTACTCCACCAGGGGATCCATCTCATACTCAGCCACCAAACCCAGACACTATTGCATATGCAAGCAAGATTTTGCTGGAAGGACCCTGATATAGCTGTCTCCAGTGAGGCTATGCCAGTGCCTGGCAAATACAGAAGTGGATGCTCATAGTCATCTACAGGATGGAACACAGGGCCCCCCAATGGAGGAGCTAGAGAAAGTACCCAAGGTGCTGAAGGGCTCTGCAACCCTATAGGTGGAACAACAATATGAACTAACCAGTACCCCCAGAGCTCGTGTCTCTAGATGCATATGTAGCAGAAGATGGCCTAGTCGGCCATCATTGGGAAACTTTATATGGCCCAGTACAGGGGAATATGCCAGGGCCAAGAAGTGGGAGTGGGTGAGTAGGGGAGCAGAGCAGGGGAGGGTATAGGGAACTTTTAGGATAGCATTTGAAATGTAAATAAAGAAAATATCTAATAAAAAATTTAAAAAAAGAATTCAAAGTCAGGATCTGCAGAGATAGTGCAGTTGTTAATAATTGCTACTCTTGCAGAATACTGGGTTGGGTTCCCAGTACCAACATTCTGCCTCACAATTGCCTGTAACTCCAGTTGTAGTGAATCAAATGCCATCTTCTGGGAACTGTGTCCACCAGCTATACATACATGCATGCACACACGCATACATATAAATAGAATAAAAATAAATACATCTAAAAATAAAATTCTTAGCCAATTTTTCTGGCTTTGGAGATTTTACACTTGAGGATTAAGACTCTGACTTCCAGTGTGTCTATGTTATTACTGATAATTAAGGTGAAAAAAGATGTTATAAACATGAGACTCTAATGCAGTAAGATTGAATTCTAGAAGGGATCTGTGGAGATTTACAGACTATTTTCCACCATATATACATATACACATACACATCATATATATACACATATCCATACACATACATACACAAATATATATTAAAGAAAATCTGTCTTTTTCCAGCCTCCTCCATTTTTCCCTCTCTCAATCTACCTCTGTTTGTATATCATTCCCTCCCATGTAAAAACCAATAATGAGAAATCAGCCATCCTCAAAGCAGGAAGAATGCCCTCACCAGACCCTGATCATGCCAAAACTCTAATTTTCGACTTGTAGCTTGAGGTGTTGAGGTCACTCAATCTAAGATAGTCTTTATATCTGTCTGATTTGACTAACACACGCATGCATGCATGCATGCACACACACACACAGAAACACACACACTGAGGGGAATAATAAAAACAACCCAAAACTGACTGCATAGAGTAGAGCCCAGGGAATAGGGCATAGATTTGAAATGGCATTTTTCTCATTAAATGCTCTCTAATTCTACTAAAATTAATATAAATGAAGCCAGAAGGGTAACATTAGGTAAAAGAACAGAGGGGGAAAGGGAGAACTCAGAAAAATTATGACATTGTGGTTTTATTGAGAGGATCAGTGCTTGAAGTGGTAATCATCAGAATCTAGAGGGTCATATGAGACAGGGATGGGGAGCCCTCACATTCCAACAGCAAATGGGCACCATGCTCCTCTTACACACCCACCCATACACAGCTGCTCCCAGTGGACACTGGGATTCCTTGCTCTGCTCTAATTTTAAGTAAATCAGATGAGGCAGCCCTTTGCCACATCCCTCTGGAAACTATTCCAAAATCGAGCCGATCTCATCCTCTGAAAATGTTCCCTGTGTAATGGAAACAGGAGGAAGGGGGATGTGCTGCACCCCCCAAGTGCATCTTTCAACCACACTGGAATGTAGCATGCCAGACACACTTTTATAGTGGTCAGGATGGACATGGGAAAGATCTGGTAAATAGAATAATAAGCTCTGTGTCATTTTAAATCACTTACACTACTAGACACTCTCAAAGACAGATTCACACTGTGTTGGGCACATCAGGATAGGCTGAAACTTTTATTGGCCCAAGATATGTTGATACTGTTATATGGCAGGTACCAACTCTCAAATGGTCAGTTTTCTCACATAATGAAGTTACAATGGCCTGCATGAATTGAGTTGGGAGCATGCTACTAACCAAAGGTACATATCAAATAATAGCAAGGCACCTCCAAATCTTAAAATTGTATCTGTATTCCGTATTCAACTGTATATCAGACGTAACTCTCAAATTCAAAGTGGATTTGAAGATGGCTGTGGTTTTCTAGCTAATCCTTGCTATCAAAATCATCTTTCATCATTTAAGCATCTATGTATATTTATTCACTCCACACTTTTTAACACATCCATCTCATTTACCCTACTGCCAAAGCCTGTAACCCAAGTCATTCTGAAGGTCAGTACTTAAATATCTCAGGTACACAAGTGTCTGCATGAATGGCAATAGAGTAAAGGGCTCCAAATGTCATGCTGGGTTTTGGCTGCAGAAATAAGTTTTTAGTTGATTCAGCATTAACACATTTTCACTGCCCCTTACATCTCATCTAGTCTTGATTTACTTTGATCTTCCTTCTTCTCATCTCTAAATCTAACTTCCACAGTCTGTGACATTCTCTTGCTTCGATATAGAATGTCTCCTAAAAAGGCTCATTATTGGAAGGTTGATTACAGCTGATGGTGGTAGTTTTGAAATTTCTGGAAACTTACAGAGGTGGGAGGACAGTAGTTTACCTTGGGCATGTCAATGACTAATTTATCCTACCCGTGATCCTCTCTCTCTCTCTCTCTCTCTCTCTCTCTCTCTCTCTCTCTCTCTCTCTCTCTCTTTCTTCATTGTTCATCTTACTATTACCTTAAACCAGATCTGTTTATCAAGCCTTTGAAGACTCCTCAGTTCAGGTGTGTGTGTGTGTGTGTGTGTGTGTGTGTGTGTGTGTGTGTGTGTGAGAGAGAGAGAGAGAGAGAGAGAGAGAGAGAGAGAGAGAGAGAGGAAGAGAGGAAGAGAGAGAAACAGAGACAGAAAGAGATAGAGAGAGAAAGCAAAGGTATTATTGTAAAGAACTGTAGTGAGATTGCAGTGGCTGACAAATGCCACGTTCTGAGACTCTGTATGGTAAATTCAGCAAGCTAGAGATCCAAGAGAGTAAGGAACTATTTCTAGCTCAAAGATCAGCACTTTCAAGTGCTTATCTAAAGATAAGAAAAAGACACTGTCCCAATAGAAAGATTGTCAAGCAGGAAGAAATATCTTTGATTCTGGGACAGGCTTCGATTCTGTTCTAACTAGGTGCCTCACTGAAGCCTGGGTGAGGCTTGCCTGCACTGGAGATGGAGCAGCATTCTTTTTAAACTCATTTTAAAAATAAATCTCATTCTAAAATACCTTAAAAGGATACCTAGAATAATGTTTAACCTTTAGTAAATATATGAGCATGTCCTGGTCATGTCAATTAACAGGTACAACTAGCCATTATAAAGAAATCATATGATGGGTCCAGAGGAGAGGAAACAGGCTTAAAAGGTGCTAGAAACCATTCAGTTCTGGCTTCAAGTTGATCACTGAAAAGGTGAAAAGGCCAACTGCAAATGATGTGCAGTTTAGTCATTCAAGTAGAGAATACAGTACATGAGGCAAATCCAGGAGGTCTTAACATTGGCCTTCCATTCCACTGTCCTTTCTCCTTCATGTTTCTTCCTCTTTAAGAAAAAAACATTTAAGCACTTTTTTTTTTCAGTCCAAGTATTTGGGGATTGGCTTTGTTTTGCCTTTTTCTTGTTGCTTGTTTTGAGTGTCTCAAAATTTCAATGAATATTGTAAAACTTTTCAATTTCACATTTCATCTCCCCAGTAGGAAAAGTGGGGAAAAATTAGTCATCTATTTCTGATAACTCTATGGAAATAAGTGAGGTCCCTGACCATGAGCAAAGCACAGCATGTTTGTCATATGCTTAGTATGTGCTTCAAGGAATCGGCATCATGGGGTCATTAGAAAGACCTGTCTTCTCTAGCTCTTTAGCACAGGAGCATAATAATTCCATCTAAAATTTTCACCCAGTAGCTATTCCCTGTTCCAGTTGAGCATCTCCAGAGAAGTAAACTAACTATCTTAGTCAGGGTTTCTATTCCTGCACAAACATCATGACCAAGAAGCAAGTTGGGGAGGAAAGGGTTTATTCAGCTTACACTTCCACATTGCTGTTCATCACCAAAGGAAGTCATGACAGGAACTCAAACAGGTCAGGAAGCAGGAGCTGATTCAGAGGCCATGGAGGGATGTTCTTTACTGGCTTGCTTCCCCTGGCTTGCTCAGCTTGCTCTCTTATAGAACTCAAGACTACCAGCCCAGAGATGGTCCCACCCACAAGGGGCCTTTCCCCCTTGATCACTAATTGAGAAAATGCCTTACAATTGGATCTCATGGAGGCATTTTCTCAACTGAAGCTCCTTTCTTTGTGATAACTCCAGCTGTGTCAAGCTGACACAAAACTAGCCAGTACAATTGACCCCTTGTCAACTTGACACACAAACACATCACTAGTAAGCCTCAATCCTTAGTTCTTATCTATCCCTAAGATCTGAATAACTCTAGATTCCACAGTCATTACATATTAAAAGTTCAATCCTTTTAAAATATCCAGTATCTTTTAAAATTCAAAGTACTTTAAAATTCAAGGTCTCTTAACTGAAAAACTTCTTTCAAGAGGGAAAAAATATCAGGGCACAGTCACAAAGCAAAAATCAATCACCAACCTTCCAATGTCTGGGATCCAACTCACGATCTTCTGGGCTCCTCCAAGGGCTTGGGTCACTTCTCCAGCCATGCCCTTTGTACCACACACATTGTCCTCTAGGCTCCAGCTGCTTGTACTCCACTGCCACTGCTGTTCATGGTGGTCACCTCATGACACTGGCATCTCCAAAATGTTTCTGTCTTCCCCTATAACTAGGGTTCAACACTAGCCTCTCATAGGCTCTCTTCATGGTGCCAAGCCTCAACCCCTTTGCATGACCCCTTCAGTCCTGGGCCATCAATTGCAACTGAGGCTGCACCTTCACGAATGGCCTTCCATGGCCTCTCACAGTGCTTTCATGGCCTCACCTGCTCTGCATGACCCCTTTATGCCTTCAAAGCCAGTACCACCTTGGTGACTCTTACATATTACAAAGTCCTGCTGCTGCATGAGGTACAACTTTGGCTATCTCTGGAACACAGCCTCTTTGTGCTCTCAGAAAGCACTTCCCAGAAGATGTCACCTCAATGATGCTGGTCTCTTCTTAATCACTGCTAATTTCTTAGCTCCAGCTAACCAGCATCAATAGTCCCAGTAATGCAAAAGTTTCACTTTACTAGCTCTGGTATCTTGTTAATTACAGCTGATTCTTCAGCCCCAGCTAAGCAGAACCACAGAATCTTCCCAATCAAAATAGCAATGGCCCTGAAAAGAGTCTTTAATTTTCCCTCTGAAATTTCAAAAGCCAGACCTCCATCTTCTGCACTGTTCTCAACATTATCTTCCAAGCTCCTACACAACATCTGACAGAGCTCTTAACAAGGAATGGATGTTCAAGCCCAATGTTCCAAAGTCCTTCCACAGTCCTCCCCAAAACAT
Source organism: Mus minutoides (assembly GCA_902729485.2). NCBI lineage: Eukaryota > Metazoa > Chordata > Mammalia > Rodentia > Muridae > Mus > Mus minutoides. The sequence goes on along the minus strand of LR749829.1, from coordinate 433,472 downwards.
GGTCAGGTTGTCACAGGAATAACCCACTATGCTGGTACCAATTTATCTTAGTCAGCGTTTCTATTCCTTCACAAACATCATGACCAAGAAGCAAGTTGGGGAGGAAAGGGTTTATTCAGCTTACTCTTCCACATTGCTGTTCATCACCAAAGGAAGTCAGGTCTGGAACTCAAACAGATCAGGAAGCAGGAGCTGATGCAAAAGCCATGGTGGGATTTTCTTTACTGGCTTGCTTCCCCTGGCTTGCTCAGCCTGCTCTCTTATAGAACCCAAGACTACCAGCCCAGAGATGGTCCCACCCACAAGAGGCCTTTCCCTCTTGATCACTAATTGAGAAAATGCCTTACAGCTGGATCTCATGGAGGCTTTTCCTCAACTGAAGCTCCTTTCTTTGTGATAACTCCAGCTGTGTCAAGCTGACACAAAACTAGCCAGTACACTGACATTCATTACTTTAGCCTTAAAACTGTGTGATACTAACTCTTATGGCCAATCTAGGAGACAATTGTTAGGGAAAAAGAAAGTAATCTTCAGACAGATGAGATTATCCCCTAAATTCCTACCATATTAGCTGCAGAATGACTTTTTCACACCATATATTCATTTGTTTCAAGTCTGGCTCTACTGTAGCCCCCAGGAACACTAAATTTTGGTATTGGGTCCAAACAGAATTTGCAACATAGTGTTCAGTTTATAACTCTAGAGCTCTGGGGTGAGACCTGAGTTCTTAATATGAAAATGTGTGGGTTCAGCTTCACACATGATCTCTGTAACTCTTTCATCCAAAGGATGGACCCAATGACTGCGGCTGCCAGGGATCCATCCCACAATCAGCCACCAAACATAGACACTATAGCATATGCCAGCAAGATAGTGCTCAAAGGGCCCGGATATAGCTGTCTCGTGGAAGACTATACCAATGCCTGGCAAACATGGAGGTGGAAGCTCACAGTCAGCTATTAGATGGAACACAGGGTTCCCAAAGAAGGAGCTAGAGAAAGTACCCAAGGAGCTGAAGGGGTCTTCAACCCTCTAGGTGGAAGAATAACATGAACTAACTAGTACCCCCTGAGCTCATGTCTCTAGCTGCATATATAGAAGAGGATGGCCTAGTTGGCCATCATTGGGAAGAGAGGCCCCTTGGTCATGCAGACTTTATATGCCCCAGTACAGGGGAACGC
>LR749829.1:356518-432191 GCA_902729485.2 Mus minutoides | reverse complement strand
AAGCAGGGCCGGGAGGGGGGGAGGGTATAGGGAACTTTCTGGATAACACTTGAAATGTAAATGAAGAAAATATCTAATAAAAGTTGGGGAAAAAAAAGAAAAGAAAATGTGTGGGAAGGGAGACATCAAACAAACTCAGAAAAGTTTTGTGATGATGGAGTCTATTTTTGTGAATTGCATCTATCTTGATTTACAAAGAGTGAGTAATAGATGTGACTGATGTAATGCTAGCCTGGCTCTCACGACTATCAAAAGTCCATGTTGAAGCCTTTTCTGGGCCATGGGTTACAACAGCAAATGTGGATCAGAAGTTCATGTACCTCCCAGTACTATGTATGTCTGTATGCTCAGCTCACAGAGACTGTGGTACAGTTGTGAAGATGAATACAATTCAAATCTGTGGAAGGTTTCTTGGGGACCTGCACTCTGGCTTATTTCAAAAACTCAGAGTACAAATAGCTCTTTTCTCCTAAAACTGCCCCTACCCATGGAAACACAGACTCTTTCCAATCCCACCCAAGCACTAGCAAAATAAACAGAGGCATTTCTGTGTTCAGTCAATCAAGATTTAGGCCACTCCTCTCTTGCAAGGAGCAGGTGATCCTAATCAAAGCAAGTGACAAGACTGTCCTCCTTTCTGCACATTTCATTCATTCCCTGCCAGAGAGAGTATCTCGGTCCATAGGGAAAGCAGCTTCCACTTCCAGCTAATTGTCCAGCAGCAGAAAGGAGCACGGTGCTGGTCCCTGCCAGCATCTGAAAGCAGAGCACATGCCTTCAATTGTCCCTGCCTTTGTAATTCTACCTTACAAATAAGAATTTCAAACCTGGAAAGTAACAGTGATAAATGACCCTCACAAGGAGACATGAAGAGCATAAGACAAACAGCCCAAGAGTATGTGCTTTTGTTAGAATCATCTAATGGGACTATTTAGGATTATTTTCTATTAGATTAGTACCCAATGAAAACAAATTGATGTCTAAATGCCTTTTAATTTGGGGGAGGAATGTGTTTTCTTTAAATAATAGGAAAAAGAGAAGTATTTCTTTAGGAGCCTAGGACTGAGCAGGACTGACAACCTTTCTCAGGGAATTGCTAATATTCTTACAGATTGGGTTCCTAGTTAGAGAAAAGTCTTAGGTCTCATATGTGATAAAGACTCATTGTAGGTCTATTTATTGTATTTAAATAATATTGTACATGATCTTTTAATATCACTTGTAATAAATGTTACCAAACCTAAAAATCTTGAGAGAACTAAAATCAATATTTGTTGAGATATAGATATACATATATGCATATGAGATATAATATATAAATAAGATAGAGAGATGTCAACTTCTTTAGGTCTGTGAATTCATAGATGAGACAATGTTGAGGCCTAGGACAACTTGAAACATCTGAGTAAAGAATCCTAGTTGTTTTTCTCCATTAGGTTTGAGCCATAGTTATTTCTCTCTCATGCTGCAACATGACTAAACTGCTCCTACTCCAGAATCTGTGCATGAGAATTAAGTACTCAGAGCATCAGATGAAGAGAAAGCTAACTCCAGAGCCAGGCGCTACCCCTTGCTTTGTGGAGTTTTGTTCTGCCATGAGAGTAAGAAAACAATCAGCTTATAATGAGTCCTCAGTAAGAATCAGCATATCAGAATACAAATGCCTTTGACAGGGAAAAGGAAAGCATAAAATGAAAATGTTTAGATCTACTTCAAAAGGAAAATGGATCCTGTTTTAATGAACTGGGACTGGACAGTACCTAAAGTGATTCAGAATGTCTATTGCATACTGTAGAGGTGCTACACACTTTTTCTCTGTAACACCCACTGGACAAAGCCGTTCAGCTTTAGTTTGACACCCTCATTAAAACAAAGCTGCCTGGTGGTGGTGCACACCTTTAATTCCAGCACAGTAGTATTCTATTGTGTAAATGAACCACATTTTCTGTATCCATTCTTCTGTCGTGGGACATCTAGGTTGTTTCCAGCTTCTGACTAGCGCAAATAAGGCCACTATGAACAGTGGCATGGTGGGGCATCTTTTGGGTATATTCCCAAGAGTGATATAGCTGGATCTTCAGGTAGTTCTACAGCCTTATCTTTTAACCTATCACTCAAATTGCAGATAAGCTTGTGTTAGGAATGGCATTAGCCAAGAAGATGAAGAACAGTTGCTTCATTTCCCTAGTAACAGAAGACAAGAAAAGCCACCTTCTCATGTGAATGGAGTTTTGACATTTGTAAACTATTTTCACAGTGCTGTTCATGGGATTATAACTTTGATCCTATAAGTAGAGAGTGATTCAATTTTACAGCTAGCAAAAGAATACCTGAAACTATCCATGGATTGGCTCAAGACTTCTAAACTCACAAGTAATCGAGCACAGACTGTATTTTCTCTGCCACTTTCTCTCAAAGATTTCTCTCAAGTCAGAAGAAGAGCTACAGGCAAGATAACTTCATGGCTTTGATATTCACTCATCGGAATCTGAACCACTTTTTACCAGGAAATGCAAAGAAAAATCTTGGCCAATTTCAGGACTCCATTGCCTAAAGCTGTTGTTGTACCTTCCTGCCTGAAGAACACCAAAGCATCCATGGTAATATACATCGGGAAACAAAGGACGTGAGAAAATGTCTCAAACTGGCTAGTATTCATTTCCTGTGGGCTTTTCCAACACATTCTTGGCAGTAGATGAGAGTAATGTGGTAATTGGTAAAATGTCTCTGTGAGATGCTAACCATTTAGAGACCAGGGGCCAGTGGCATACCCATGATGCCCTAAGGGCTTGTCGGGACAGCCTGAGGTTTTCCCTGTAGCTACTGTGGTAGGCTTTTGGTCACATCAAGTATGTTTACTTTTGAGAGACTCTCAAAGCAGTGGCACCATGGTATTATCTGTATTTCTGCTACTGAATGTGATCTTTACATGACAATAAAACTGCTTTGCTTCATGTTTACTTTATCTCCTAAAAGAACATGCAAGCTTAATCGTGTCTTGTCATAACTTGCATAATTGCCTTTCCCATCATGGTATAAAACCAGAAGTCACACTGTGCCCTATTTTAAAGACACTTGCCCAGACCCTGTACTTGGAAAACACATTCAATAAGGGAGTTAACATTTGAAAGGGATTCTCATGGTATGATGTAACTGCAAAAGCTATGATTTACTGAGCAACTACTATAAGCCAGGTATTTTATAGATGTGACAGGTAACTGCCACAACAGCCTCCAAGGGCCTGCAAAAGAGAATTTGACACTCAGTGAAGGAAAACAACTTACTAAAGCTCACAAAGAAAATATCCAGCTCAGGCACACACACCCCTTTTTTTAGAGAGTTTCTTCATTTACATTTCAAGTGTTACCCAAAAGTCCCTTCTACCCTCCCCCTGCTTTGCTCCCCTACCCTCCCTCTCCCACTACTTGGCCCTGGTATTTCCCTGTACTGGGGCATATAAACATTGCTAGACCAAGGGCCTTTCTTCCCCAATAATGGCCAACTAGGCCATCTTCTAATACATATGCAGCTAGAGACATGAGCTCTGGGGGGTTCTGATTAGTTCATATTGTTGTTCCATCTATAGGGTTGCAGACCCCTACAGCTCTTGGGTACTCTCTCTAGCTCCTACATCGGGGACCCTGTGTTCTGCCCTATAGATGATTGTGAGCATCCGCTTCTGTATTTGTCAGGGACTATCAAAGCCTCCCAGGAGACAGCTATATCAGGGTGCTTTCAGCAATGTCCTGCTGGCGTATGCAGTAGTGTCTGGGTTTGGTGGCTGATTATGTGATGGGCCACCCGGGTGGGGCACTCTCTGGATGGTCCATCCTTTCATTTTAGCTCCAAACTTTGTCTCTGCACATCCTAAGAGGTATTTTTGTCACGGCACTGAAATGTTTAACATGTATATAAAACACGTGAACTATTTGCAAGAAAGAAATCTCCCTGAGCTTTTCCACTTAAATTACTTTGTGACAAAAATTACTTTTTCCATTAGGGCTGGAAGAATATTTACACTTTAGGACTGAGAAACTGAAATCTATTTTGTCAGGTGTTTAATTAATAGTAAAGAAATAAAACATGTGCCATCTGATCCCAAAGAATGTACCTAAGACAATCTTTTCTACCACTATATCAGTTAGATTTTTTTTTAAAAAAAGAAATGTATTTACCCTCCAAATAACTATTAACAACATATACTATGAAGCCTACAATTTTAAGAAGTGAGACCCAGGAGCAGATAATTACAGAAGAGCTTCTCAAGAGGGCCAGAGTCCAAACGTGGAGGCCCACTTTAAATTGACAATGTCAGAGAGTGTAATGGATCATGGAATTTGCATATACACTCAAAACAGAACATTCAAGAACTCTATAAGTGTCTTTTGAATAACATCAGGATCCAGTGCAAACCAGGCATGGTAAATCTGGGGCTCCCTTTCTATTCATTTTCTCTCCCACTTTAAGGGATTCTCATTTTAGACAAGTATATGATTTTCTCTCAAATATATAAGGTTATGGTTTGGAATGTATGTTGTTAATTCTAACTTATTGCTTATTTTTAGTTGTATAGGTGTTTTTCCTGCACGTATGTATGTCTGTATACCATGTGGGTATACATGCATGGTGCCCAAAGAGGTCAGAAGAGGGCATTAGATTTACTAGAACTGGAGTTAAAGACAGTTGTCAGACACCATGTGAGTCCTGGAGTGAACCTGGATCCTCTGGGAGAGCAATCAGTTCTCTTAAATACTGATTTATTTATTTAGGCCACATTTAAGCCCCAATAATTTTAAATCAAATTTACGTTGCTGCCAGATAAAAGAAAAAATCTACCTACCCAGTAAGTGACATTTTAAAAACAAATCTGTAATCTGAAAATCCTTATATACAACTGAGTTCACAAGAAAATGAGGGAAAATTTGAAGTGTCAAAGGACACTGGAGATACTGGACAATAGCAAAGGAATGGATGCTGGAGCTACTTATCTGGGGAAGATAAAACATTGTGGAGGTCTCGACTGTAGGAATCTGGGGCAGTGTGCTTCACAATGTAGAGGGGAAGCATGATCATGAATGAGATCTTACATTTAGACATCTGGGTTAATCCAAGCTTCTATGCTGTCCACACTTTTGGTTAAGGTATTAGGAACTTCAATTTGGCCTCCTAAACAAGGTGTTGTCCTGAGCAATCATTGCCTGTGGGGATCTTGAAGTCTGGGAAATTACATCCCAGTTTAAATTATACTATGCCATCACCATCTTATGTAAGTGGCCCTACATGTTCTTGATCACTTTCCAATGATAGAAGTTCACCTCAATTGTTCTTGGCTCTTTAAAAACATGAGAGATTTCATAATGACTTAAATGTAGCCAAATGTTCATTAGAAAGTTTTGTCCCAAGTTACATTTTCTCTAATGATTGTATCACAAACTCCACTTCCAAACTCACTGACCAACCTCTGGGTAACAGAAAAAAAAAAAAAAAAGGTGAGAGTCTTAATCTTATAGGGCAAAATCAGCATACCTATAAAATGATGTACAGATCCAATACCTCCTCTAAGTCAAAGATCTCTTCTTATGTCCATCAACTCTTTTGGTATTATCCATGAATCATTGTTTTATATTTATTTATCAATTTATACATTTTTAAATGCAGCTGCTTTCTCTTTCTTTATTTTATAGATCAATTTATTTATTCACTTTACATCCTCATCGCAGCTGCCCCCAGCCTCCCAGTCCTATCCTCTCAAACCCTTCCACTCATTACTCCCTTCCCTTTTCCTCAGAGAAAGAGAAGCTCCCCTAGGGTATGTGCCAATGCTAGGATGTCAAGTTGCAGTAAGTCTAAGCACATCCTTTCCCACAAAGACCTAACTAGGCAGTCCAGGTAGCAGGTGGGGATCCAATGCCAGACAACAGAGTCAAACCCTTTTTCCCATTGTTAGGGAACCTGTGTGAAGACAAAGATGCACATCTGCTCCAAATGTGTAGGCAGCCTATGTCCAGTTCCTGCGTGCTGTTTAGTTGGTGGTTCAGGCTCTGTGAGCCCCCATGGGCCCAGGTTAGTTGACTCTGTATGTCTTCTTGTGGTGTCCTTGACCCCCTCCACCTTGTTCAATCTTATCCCTATTCTTCCACAAGATGACCTGAGCTGCTGCTTATGTTTTGCAATGGGTCTCTGCCTCTTTTTCCTCTGTTTCCATCTGCTGCTGGATGAAGCCTCACAGGAGACAGGCTATGCTTCAGTGTGTAAGCATAGCAGAATATCACCGGTAGTGTCAGAGGTTGACTCTCTCTCACGGGATGAATCTCAAAATGAACCAGTCATTTGTTGGCCATTCCCTCAATCTCTTCTCTGTCTTTATCCCTGAACATCTTATAGGCAGAACAAATTTTGGATCCAAGGTTTTGTGGGAAGGTGGATGATCCTCTCCCTCCAAAGGAAGTTCTGCCTCACTATAGGAGATAACCACCCCAGTCTCTATGTAACCAGCTGCTGGGAGTCTCAACTGCATTCTTTTTCCAAAAAAAGGCTTGTTGGCAGTTAATTATCCATAGCATTTACACAACACACATTTTTCCTAAGTCAGACTTCCCTATCAATGTTTAACTTATTATTTGAGTCTTCATTGTTAGTCCTACAGTGTAGGCATTATTCTCAGTCCTACTAATAGAGAGGACAAGACAAAGAGTTAAGAAAGGTTGAGCCATTAACAGAGCCAGAATAAAGATCCTGAGAATATAAACCTTCTGTTTGGTACATCAACTTACTGTCACTCCTGGTGAGTTATTTGTAATTAAATACTGAGTTCATCTCAGAGATTTTTTTTATCTGAATGAATCTAGAGGGACTTGAGGTGAAAGTATGTGAAACAATTTCATTTGCCTGCACTAGACATGCTAGAGATACACTGGCAATTATATCGCTTTATTGCGATATAATTTATATGCCATAAAGTTTACTTGTTTAAACTGAAGAATTCAATGACTTGTAGAATACTTGTAGAATTACACAATGACTCCATAATCTGATTTCATGATATGTTTATCCTGGTCTATGGAAGCCTCACGGCCACTAGAATCCATTACCCATTCTTTTTCAGCCCATTAATATAATTTATATCTTTGTATGTTTCCCTACTATTTGTATATTTCACAAAACAGTATCATTCAATGTGTAGTTTTATGACTGAGTTCTTTAAATTAGCAAAATATTTTGTGTTACCTTCACAGTTTTGGCACTAACAGTAAATACGACATTTAGAAATTAAACCGTCAAAACTATATGCTATGCAGGTTTACATCAAGTTTCTTGCCTAGTAAACAAGCTATTGCTTCGATGTTTCTCTAAGATGTCTGGGAGACACATGGGGGAAAACTAAGAGTAGACAGCCCAGAGACCTAGGGTAAGACCAAATACTACTGTTCTACCAAATGAACCTAGCAATATAATGAATAAAAGGAAAAAAAATAGAATTCCTAATGATATTCTGCTGTATGGATGGAGCAGCAATCATTAATGAATCTTCCTCCTGCAGGGGATGAGAACACAAACAGAGACCCCACCAGACACAAACTATGCAGAGTGAGAGACAGTGGAATATTCAGCCCTAAATGGGATGCCTCCCTCAAATTCCTCTCCTCGGGGATCAGAGAACCCGCAGAAGAGCAGGCAAAATGTATAAGAGCCAAAGGGATAGAAGCCACCAAGAAAATAATGTCTTCAAATATAAACAAAGTGCTCTTAGGGGGAGATGGCATGTCCAACAGAAGTTGGCCAATAGAAAATGAGCTCAGTGGCTCATTGGAGGTTGCTTATCTTGTAATGTTCTGTTCGGGCTTTGTTTTTTGTTGTTTTGTTTTGTTTTGTTTTGTTTTGTTTTGTTTTGTTTTTCGAGACAGGGTTTCTCTGTGTAGCCCTGGCTGTTCTGGGAACTCACTCTGTAGACCAGGATGGCCTCAAACTCAGAAATTTTCCATGCCTCTGCCTCTGCCTCCTGAGTGCTGGGATTAAAGGCGTGCGCCACCACGCCCCTCTTCGGGCTTGTTTTTTAACCTTATCTTATAACTTTTTAATATCATATATGTCCTTTGCATATATACTATGGCTTTCAGTTTACCGTTTTTATGGAATTCCTGAGTATGTGACAAGTAGGTCTGAGTCTGTGTCTGTTTCAAGTGCTTTTTCTAGAGGGTTCTTCCTTTTGTTTATTTATTTGGTCATATTCTAATGCAATCATTTTAATTTGTATTATTACATTGTAGCTTATTATTATCTCTTAAAACCCTGTTATTTTTTTTCTCTAATGAAAGACATAGTATCCAGATGGGAGAGGTATGGAGAAAACCTGGGGGGAAGAGATGGAGAGGAAACTGTATTCAGGATATATCATGTGAGAAAAAAAAGTTATTTTCAACAAAGGAAAATGTCAAAGAAGAAAAATTTAGAAAAGAATGAGCATGAGGAGAGTAGAAGAAACAGTTCTTGAGTCTAAGAAATAAACAAACAAATAATAATGACAAAAGCAATAGAGTATGTGACATCTCATGCCTATGGTCATCCTTCTACTAAGCAGAGGTCTCCTTCACAGTAATATGGTTCTGTAGAGAGATTAAGGCCCAAGTAGATGATAACAGGTAAGGTGCACTCTGTCAACTTCCCAACTAAGAAAAATATTTTTGCATATTTATTCATTATTTTTTGTTAACAGAATATCACACTCTATAGACTTATTGGTACTTTTCTAGAAACTGTAGTATAGTGGCGAGTATGCCATATCCGTTGTAAGAATGGATCACATTTCCATTGTATAATTAAGAGAAAAGCATGGTAGTCATTAGAATAACTCTTATTTAGGAATTGGTGTATGTTCATTTATTTATCATTTCTTTCCTTGATGTCTATTATCCAGCTTCTCCCATGATGGTTCATTCAAGAACTATGATATGTTTTACTGAGACAACAAAGACTCAAGGAATGTTGTTTCATTTAAGGATATTTAGGAATGTGCTTTTAAAAATTACAATGAAGCCAGTATAAGAGGTGAGGATATGCCAGTGCCTGGCAAATACAGAAGTGGATGCTCACAGTCATCTATTGGATGGAACACAGGGCCCCCAATGGAGGAGTTAGAGACAGTACCCAAGGAGCTAAAGGGGTCTGCAACACTATAGGAGGAACAACAATATGAACTAACCAGTACCCCCCAGAGCTGTGTCTCTAGTTGCATATGTAGCAGAGGATGGCCTAGTCAGCCATCAATGGCAGGAGAGGCCCTTGGTCTTGTGAAGATCATATGCCCCAGTACAGGGGAATGCCAGGGCCAAGAAGTGGGAGTGGGTGGAGTGGGGAGCAGGAACGAGGGAGTGTATAGGGGACTATTGGGATAGCATTTGAAATTTAAATGAAGAAAAATTGTAATTAAAAAAAAGAGGATGTGGAGGGAGGAAAGAGAAGGAACTCATGTAATTATAGGGTAATATCGACATTTTAAAAATATTATATGTAGAACAATTTTAACATTTCGAACTGTAGGATTCAACTATCCCATTTTCAAAACAGAGACATAAGATGAAATGTCCACCCAGGTGGATCTTACCAATATCAGCTCAGAATCAGGGTGCGAAAGGCCACTGGATCAGGGCAGACTGAGATGCAACACACCAAAAAGCTTCTTGTAGAAGTGAATTGCACATAATCATATCATTCCCTGGTTTGTTAATATTTTTTCTGCTTTCTCCTTATTTACCTTTTCTGGAAGCATCCATTCTAAAACCTGTGAAAGACTTCTGCTTACAGACTCTGCTTTGAGGAAACATGGTGGCTCAAGCCCCAACAATAGCAAATGATGGAAAATACCCCAGAGAAGAAGGGATTAGGAGAAGCTTGTGGTTTTCTTTGTATGACAATGTCCTCAGAAACACTCAATGTCTAACTAATCTTCTGGAATATAATAAAGTGGTCCATGCTACATTGTCTTTTAAAGATTTCCTGAGAAATGTGTCTGTACCCATGACTTATGGCTCCCAATGGAGAAGCTAGAGAAAGTACCACAGGAGCTGAATGGGTCTGCAACCCGATAGGTGGAATAAAAATATGAACTAACCAGAACCCCCAGAGCTCATGTCTCTAGCTGCATATGTAGTAGAAGATGGCCTAATTGGCCATCATTGGGAAGAGAGACCCCATGGTATTGCAAATTTTATATGCCCCAATACAGGGGAACGCCAGGGTCAAGAAGTGGGAGTGGGTGGGTAGGGGAGCAGGGCAGGGGGAGGTTAGAGGAAACTTTCAGGATAGCATTTGAAATGTAAATTAATAAAATATCTAATGAAAAAGAAAAAAAAAGGAAAAAGAAAAGCTAGAGACATCTAGAACTCACATTAAAAAAAAAAATTCACAAGCTCTTCCAGTTCATACTGAACATCACATTACTTCTCATGAAATGATCTTCCATTCGTTTCCTAGGCTAGCTTTAAGCATATGATCCTCCTGCCTCAGCTTCCCTAGTAGGAGTAGTAGAGCATATGTCTTTATATACCTGTGTATGTAACTTCTGAACTGTGGTGACTTTATATGGAGAATTGAGTTAGGTGACTGGTGCTCATTGTCTGTCTCTTTTTATGATGATGTAGACAAACATGAGTTGGCTTTGTGATGAAGCTCACTGTTCACTATATAGCTTTACTAAAAACCAATGGTAATTAAAATGCAGCCAAATGAGGACTCAAATTATCAGAATTGTTTTGATCAATGGCAGGGTGTTCTTGGAATAAAACTTCCGCTTCTGGAAAACTGAGAAACAGCAATGTTCTTAGTCTCCTGTACAAAATAGACTTCATCAGTGTTTCTGAACCCAGTAGGTAAAGAATGGGAGCTCATATGCCTAGAAGGTCTCTTAATAAAGCCCGGCCCCTTCCCAAGGAAGAAAAGCCGCAGAACACAGGAATGCCACATGAAATCTGTAGTGATCCAGCTGGCCCTTCCTAACTGCTAACTAGGCAATTCCCAGGAGCATGGGAAGTAAATCTGGGTGGATAAAATCATGAAATGAATCAAGCATGCAATTGATTTTCTGTTCCCTCAGGTTTTTTTTTTTTTTTTTTCTTTTCTTTCTGTTTTGGTTTGGATGGGGGGAGGAGAGTTTTATGATTTTTTATTTTTATCATCATCGGGACATTAGTATTCAGAGGAAGAAAAATGCTTCTTGAATGAGACATTTGTAAGGAAAATTACAAGGGGGAAGATTGTGACTTTGACCGAGTCATGCCCTCTGAGGATTCGGGTGGATCAGAATGGCTTCTCATGTTTTTTCTGTTCCCCTAATGGAAGTAAAATAACAACATAAAATAGAGGGGATGGAAGAGCCAGCAGGAGGATAAATACCGAGGAAGGGATGTAAACATAGCCCCCAATTTCCCCAGCGAGTAAGAGAATGAGGAATGTGTTATTTATCTATCTCTGCAATCTGCAAGGCAGAGTATGGAGCTGTCCCCTTGGGAATATCTCCTATAAATAATCAACGAATTGCAGGGCCAGAGTTTGAGGTGAAATGAAAGGAATCTGGGACAAACTCTCTTCAAACACACTTCTCCCTTGAAGCCTCTCTTGTTTTTTTCCCAGTGCTAGCAGAATGGGTTCCTCAGAATGACTATTAAAGGCAATTTTCTATACCCCTCCTGCATTGTATAAGGATAGAAAGACGGAGTCATAAGCATAGGTGAGTCTGTAATGTGAGTTTGTAAGGCACCCAGATTGGATCCATTACATGAATTAACTTCAGACCAAACTTCACTTTCCTCAGCTGGAAAATGGGATGAAAATCATCATAATTCATACCTTTGGAAAGGTATGGTTTCCAATAAGAAATTTAGAGGGAGTTCACATAATGATTCGTAAATATATAAGAATGTACCACATTTACACATACTCCATGAAGCCTAGGAACTAGTTTTGCTTTTGTGGTTATTTGCATTTGAGTATCCATTACTAAGCAGAAAATGCATGTCTTCGATATTCAAACCCATTCCTCTTTTCTTTCTAGGGCATGTGTTGTTTGGATGTTAATTATGTTTTTGAGATGTACCTGACTTGCTTGCAAATATCCTTCAACATTTAGAAATCTGCGCATTCAATTCAAAAGTTATCCAGTTAAACATGAACCGGTTCAACCAGGCACAATGAAAATTGATAGGTTTCCTTTGTTCTTGCTAATTTTCTCTCAATAGGGTATAGTCTAGAGTCATCTAAGAGAAGGAAACCTTAGCTGAAAAAAAATGCCTTCCTAAGATTGGTGTGTAAACCAAAAGATAGAGCATTTTCTTTTCTTACAGAGTTTGGGGCTCAGCATCCCTGTTGTGGTTCACAACTACTCTAACTCCAGTTCCAGGAAACCCTATGTCATTTTCTGATCATTGTAGGCACTAGTCACATGGTGCACACACATACAGACAGACAGACAAAACACTCATACATATAAAAATAAAAAATAATAAATCTTCTTTAAACATTGTTTTCTTAAATTATTTTTATCCACTCCAGCTTTTGATTTTGTCTTGTCTCCCTCATAGTACAATGAAGTCCACCTTTGAATCCTCTATTGTTATTTAGAACCCAATATATAGTCTTGCATATAGATGGGGCATAGTTGATTTCAAATGTTTCTAGTGATGAGTTATCTCCTCTTCTAATCTGTATATTTGCTCTATAGAACAGAAATAATTTACACTTGTATACTCAGGGCCTAGATTCCTACCTGCCTGATATCCTGTGTATGTTGTTTAATAATTTTGGAACATTAAGAGAAGAATAAAGGATGAATGGTGCAATAAGAAGAATTACTTGCAAACACTGGGTGGTTGGGGTGGAAAAACAGTGATATTACTTAATAACAAAGTAGATTCCTCTGTTGCAGCCCCAGATGCCCTGTGTCTGCCCTTTTGGAACTTCCATTGTTTTTATTTTTTTGTTTGCTTATTTGTTTGTGTGTGTGTGTGTGTGTGTGTGTGTGTGTGTGTGTGTGTGTGTGTATGTTTCAAAATTATAGGATTTTATGATTCTATTTTTAGTAGAAATATTTGTCATTCTAACTAGTAAGAACACACATATAGTAGTGTTTTCTATTCTAGAAAGAAATGATTACTAAGGAACTTATTGGTTTCTTCATTATAGGAGTGTGCATTGAATAGTTACGTGCACAGCTTTAGTGGAGGCAGAGATGACTAGAGGATCCAGACCTACTTCGATAGCAGTAAGAAGGAATGAGAAAGGAGAGGAATGGGAACCTGCAGTTCTAGCACCGTTGAGGGATAGGAGGGAGAGCTGTGAACTCCAGGCCATCATGGGCAGCATGGTGAAGCCTTGCTTCAAAACAAAAATCAAACTGAATAAAACAAAACAGAAAGGATTTAAATAATAAGAGGGGGAAAGAGAAAATAATTTAAGGAGGAAGGGGAAAATAGTTTAAGGAGGAAGGAGAAAATAATTTAAGGAGAAGAAAAACAGAATGAAGAGGAGCAAATGCATTGTGTATGACTATGCTCTTTGTCTGAAGCTCCCTATTCCTTTTATTGATGCTAGAACTGAAAAGCCAACAGATTAACTGTAGGGTTATTATGAGGCCCTCCATGATCCTAGATCTGACCTCTTGTAGGCTTCCTTTTGTAGACCTAACACCTGCCCAGATGGTAGAAACATACAGGCCATTACACAGGCCATTGAGTTGATAGGGCAAGTGATCTGCCCAAGTTCCATAGTCTTTGCTCTTGAAGACTGGGATTTATTCCTTCGTGGTTTTCCTCTCAGTGAATTGACATATATACCCTACCTTCACACTTACCCAAAGAGAAAGGCCTCCTGCAGCAAACCACAGGAAGAAAAACTATTTTGCTTAAAAGGTACAGCAAGCTTGCAGAGGCATGGGGTGAAGACAGAGATGGGCGGTAGCAGGATGAGATCCAACTGAAGCCTGAAGCCTTTTGGCTCCTGTCCTCCATTCTCCCTTCTCTTCTCTTTTGTGGCTTTTAAGTTTTATTCACTATTTCAGTGGGATTTGGGGGTTGAGTTTGAAGTTTCTGTAATAGAGGTGCCAGAGGCAAACTTTGATTCTTTGGTTTCCAAAGAAAACAATTATCCTAATCTGCCTTGCCATGCTCCTTCTCCCTGACTGGAATTTCACTGGGCTCCAAGGAGCCACAAGAGGAGGAGCCCCATGTGATGCTGCAGACATGTTATAGAATGCAATTACAGTTTGCTTAAAGTTCCCACTCCCACCCTCACTCACTCATTTGAGTTCCCAATGGATAATGAGCATCTATTCTACACTTCATACAATCAGAACTCAGTGAGCTTCTCCTAGAAGGTGCTACTCGAATGCATGGGATACATTTCCTTGTCCAGAATCCATGAGGGACCACATGATATTATGACCATAGTCCTTGTTTTTTCCTAATGAGATTAACAAAACTCAAAGCTGCAGCTTTGAAGTGGGGCCAATATTTGAACTGTTATCACACTTCATAGCCTGGGTCCTTTATATGTGATTCGTTCTCTCAAACAGTACCCACTACTCTATCTTATTTAAAGTATCAGTGCAAGAGGAAGGAGAGCAAAAATGACTTGTCCCTGGACACACAGACTGAACTATGAGGTAGGATTTGAATTCAAGCCATTCTGATATCAGTGTCTCAGTCCTAAACACTTCTTGGTGTTATAACAATAGTCAGAGTGAGTCTGGGATATTTGCACTTCAAAAGACTTTGGCAAGTGGAGACTGTGTGCTAAAAGCATTCTTCCCTTCTTGCCAAGCTATCCAATCACCACAAACGCTTGAACAAGGGAAGACTGTCAATTGCATTTCATAAACATATTCTATCTTGATGAGTCTCTGTTGATCTGCAGGTAGGATGGCCATATAACCCACAACCT
Organism: Mus minutoides; assembly: GCA_902729485.2. Lineage (NCBI taxonomy): Eukaryota > Metazoa > Chordata > Mammalia > Rodentia > Muridae > Mus > Mus minutoides. The sequence continues at coordinate 417,263 of LR749829.1, read as the reverse complement.
GTCTTTGCTCCTATAAGCCAAAGAAGTGAATGCATCACCAGGTAAACTCAACTGCACTCCTATATTCTGTAAATAAGGGCACAGAGTCTCTATCAATATAAGGCAGGCAATCACAGGGAATAGATTTATACCTCAGACTTTACCTAATATGATATATATCCTCTTCTCTTCTCTTCTCTTCTTTTCTCTTCTCTTCTCTTCTCTTCTCTTCTCTTCTCTTCTCTTCTCTTCTCTTCTCTTCTCTTCTCTTCTCTTCTCTTCTCCCCTCCCCTCCCTTCCCCTTCCCTCCCCTCCCCTCCCCTCCTCTCTTCTTTTCTTTTCTTTTCTTTCTTTCCCTCGGCACTATGAGGGAAAGTTAGTCGATATTGTTACTCTTCCTAGGTGGTTGCAATCCCCTCTAGCATCTTCAGTCCTTCCCCTAACTTTTCCATTGGGGTCTCTGGGCTCAGGCCAATGATTGTCTGCGAGTATCTACATCTGTCTTAGTCAGGTGCTGGCAGAGCATCTCAGAGGACAGCTATAGCAGGCTCCTGTCTGCAAGTACATATTAGCATCAGCAATAGTGTCAGAGTTTGGTGTCTGCAGATGGAATGGATCTCAAGGTGGGGCAATCTCAGGATGGCTTTTGCTTCAGTCTCTGCTCCATTTTTTTTTTTTGTCCCTGTATTTTCTTTAGAGAGAAACAATTTTGGGTTGAAGATTTTGAAATGGGTGAATGACCCCATCTCTCAACCTGGAGACCTATCTATCTACTAGAGATGGTTTCTTCAGGTTCTATCACCCTGATGGTGGACACTTCAGCTAATTTCATCCCCAACAAGTCCTGGGAGCCTCTCACATCCTCGGCATCTGGGAATTTCTAATAGTTCCTTCATTCTCCACCCCAACTGCTACACATTTCTATTCATTCTCCTGATCCTTTGGACTTCTCTCCTGTCTCTTCCCATACCTGATCCTGCCCCCCCCCACGCCCTTTTCCTTCCTCTTCTCTCTCTAACCCTGGTCCCTGCCTCCCTCTGTCTTCTGTGACTATTCTCTTCCCCCAAGTGTGATTGACGCTTCCACACTTTGGCCTTCCTTCTTGTTAAGCTCCATATAGTCTGTGAGTTATATCATGGGTATTCTGAGTTTTGTGGCTAATATCCACTTATCAGTGAGTAAGTACCACGTATGCCCTTTGGGGCCTGGGCTACCTCACTCAGAATGGAATTTTCCAGTTCCATCCATTTACCTGCAAAATTTGTGAAGTCCTTGCTCTTAACAACTGAATAGTATTCCATTGTGCAAATGTACCACATTTTCTGTATCCATTCTTCTGTTGAGGGACATCTGGGTTCTTTCCAGCTTCTGGCTATTATAAATAAGGCTGCTATCAATATAGTGGATCACATGTCCTTGTTAGGTGTTGGGGCATCTTTTGGGTATATGGCCAGTAATGGATATACCCCCATTTCTAAGTGTGTATTTGGTAGCCTGAGTCCACTATTCTCACATAATATACATAAACACTCATCTCAGAACAATGCACCAGGTAACCTGTAAACAACCTAGAACCCCTGCCTTCATCAAGTTTCACACATGCTCCACTCTACACAATAAAATAAATTTCTTCTTCTCTGAGTAATTATCAAACCAAATCAGACTATAGTCAAACACTCTTCCATTATGTCCAGGCATGAATGTGGAGAGCGTAGAAAGCTATCCTGAGATGGTCTGATGTTCATGCACAAAAATGGCAAACTATTTCTTCAATGTGAACTTTTAGGAACTATTTACCATCAGTCAACTATACAATATTTTTCGACACATATGCTTTTTAAAAAAAAATTTAGTTTTATTGCATTTTGATGAGAAGGTACATAATTTCAATTTATCTGAACATATATGCTTTGAAAAGATGTTTTATGGAAAGGGACATGCACAGTGAACAAAAGCCAAAGTAACCCAAGCCTGTCAATCAAAATATCAGCTACCCATGCTAATTAACCACTTCCTCCCTTGACCTCCATAAAAGGGAAACCTCAAAATAATGGAGGCACTTGATACTTTTTTGCTCACCTGCTCTGCTCTGACTCTTGGGAGTATATTTGATCTTCTTATCTTTGGATAAAACTTCTCCAGCAGGACATTGCTGAAAGGTCCCTGATATAGCTGTCACCTGTGAGGCTTTGACAGTTCCTGACAAATGCAGAAGTGGATGCTCACAATCATCTATAGGGTAGAACACAGGGTCCCCAATGTAGGAGCTAGAGAGAGTACCCAAGAGCTGTAGGGGTCTGCAGCCCTATAGATGGAACAACAATGTGAACTAATCAGAACCCCCAGAGCTCATGTCTCTAGCTGCATATGTATTAGAAGATGGCCTAGTTGGCCATTATTGGGGAAGATAGGCCCTTGGTCTAGCAATGTTTATATGCCCCAGTACAGGGGAATGCCAGGGCCAAGTAGCATGAGAGGGAGGGGAGGGGAGCAGGGCGGGGGAGGATATAGGGGACTTTTGGGTAACACTTGAAACACCTTCTCTGATGGTGTTTTACAGGTTGCTGTGAACCCATATTTTAATACTTTGGATAAGAAACCAAGAACCTGGAAATGAGCAGCCTAGACCCCAAACACCAGTACCAATCATTTAAGAGATTGTGGTAAATAGTGATGGACACAAACATACTTTACAATTTCTATGTGAATATTGTTGCTTCATTAATTATATACAATAGACTAGTATTCAGCTTTAAAACAAAAATAGTAAAAAAGATTAGGAACAATGGGCATTTTCAATTTGATGGGATTGATATTGATTTTATATTGAGTTAGACATGTTAGTACTAGAGAAATAAGATATTACATATTGAACTAGAAGAGAGACCAAAGAAAATATGGGAATACTTTGCAAGAATGAAAACTTGTATTATTCTACAGAGCAAAGTAGAGAAGTGATTATTTACTAGAAAACTTACTTGTAACTTCAGATAAGTGTTTTAAATAGTTCATTTATATATATGGTTTGAAATGATATTGTTAGGTCCTGGAGAAATGACTCAGGAGGTACAGGGCTTAGTTGTAGCTAGGAAGAGGCCAACAGAATGATAATGCACCCAAGTGGCTCCCAGTGCTAACTGTCACTTGTAGCCAGAAATTGGTGACTTTTGAGTTAATAAGAACACCAGCTTCTCTGCTAAGGGACCTACATTCAGTTTCCAACACCTAGATGGTAGTTAAAAACAGTGTATAACTCCAGTCGCCAGGAATCTAATGCCCTTTTCTGGCCTCCACAGGCATGAGCTATCCATAGAGTGCACAAACATACCTGCAAGCAAAAGTAGCCATGTACATACAATTAAAACTATTTAACTTTTACTTGCCCTGTTGTAGTTTAAAACCTATGCTTTACTTTTTGTCTTCAGGTAATAATAAGACCCCACTGTAATAGGAAGATGGTGTGAATTTTAATCTTTGCAACTAGTTATGTAACATTAGAATTCCTACCCATTTTCTCTGGAGGTACAGGGCTTAGTTGTAGATAGGAAGAGGCCAACAGAATGATAATGTGCCCAAGTGGCTCCCAGTGCTAATTGTCACTTGTAGCAGGAAATAGGTGACTTTTGAGTTAATATGAAGTAGTTATTTCACATCAAGTGGTGCTGGATGGCTCCATTTTTACTAAGAGAATGCGAAATGTTTCAGTATCCAGGAAGCGCTTAACAATAAGTGAGCAGGCATTGATTTTGTTGTAGGTCAGAGGTTCAAGAAGAATGTGGGAACTGGAAATGCCAAAGGAAGACCAAAGCTGTCGCATCAGATGAGGCCAGCATGCCTGTCTTTTAGTTGTTAATTCCTGTGGGATGCCTGGTAGAGGGGAATCAAGACACTGGATCCCCAGGCCTCTTATGGAATGCTGTCAAAAGCAGGTGTGGAATTTTGTTCTCGTAAATAAATTCTCATCGCATTGGGTAATCTGGCCTGGGGTTTGCCACAATCCCACTGCAAGACTTCCTGTCACTTGTCCTTTTCTCCATGTCTAGTGCTTGTTTAGTCATCTGGGCATGGCACGGAGGCACATGACATCCTTTCACAGGCTTTTCTATACAGATGAACACCATACATGCTCTAGGTTTCACCAATGTCTTAAGTACTCAATGAAAATCCTGAAGAGTGGGGTCAGCACTTTTGATTTTAAACTTAAGAAAATTGTGGTTAAGAGTCAAAACAATATGGTCAGTGTCACATAGATAGGATTGAGAGAACAAGCCTCTATGTCTGTATAACTGTATCACAGATATTTTCTTACTCCAGATACACCACAGTATAGTTATGAGCTAACTGTATTCATATATGAACTATATACATTTTAAATGTGATTCTGTTTTCATTGTGGAAAATCTTTAAGACCAGAAATCTTGCTACTGGCATAATGTGATATCATGGGTAAAGCACACTGTTCTTTCCAAGGGTCCCACACAGAATAATATCTGCCATAGATACCCATACTGGCAGAATCTGAAGAGTTCACTTTATATAGTAAAAGAGGAATTATGAATGTTAACATGATTAAAATCCTTGAGGAGGAGAGGTTGCCTGGGTTATTGGGTGAACATTGCCTAATAACAGAATAAATGTGGAAGGGAATGTGGGCCACATCAGAAGTGAGAGAGAGGAAGAAGCAGGGGAGATGGAAGTGGGGAATAATTTGATAACATGGTCTAGAGTTTTACGTCTAGATGCTGAGTAGGCCTTACAACTTGCAAGTGAAAGGATACTTGAGTACTCAATTATTATACCTGTACTACTATGTTTTTACAATAACCAAATACTGAGAGCAGGATAATTTTGTAAGGAAAATGAGCTCACAGTTCTCAAAATTCAAGGCATGGTATGAGCATATGCTCAGCTCTGATGAAGATATTCCAATAGATATCACAGTGGAAGAACCACAAATTAAGTAAGAGAAATGAAGGAAATAGACAGGGAGTAAGAGACTGGGATTCTACCAACCTCACACAGGACCTTAGGTAACCCAAGACATTTCCACTAGTCTCTACTTCTTGAATGTCTACAACATGACCTCTACCCAGAGGACCAAACCACAAACACATGATCATTTGAGAGACAAACCACATTCAAATTATAGCCACATGGAACCAAGTTGAGTTCTTCCCTAGAATCTTCCCTAGAATTGGAAGTGTTTTAACAATTTAATTTTAATCAATTCAGATTCACACCTTCTCCTTCATCTATTGTTTATAACCACATGTTTTCATTGATTTAGGTAACTAAGCCACTAACTTGATATAAGAGATACAGAAAGTAAGATGTTAAATAGTAAGTAAAGTTATCAAGGAAGACATTGGAAGGATGGATGCAAAGGCTGATCCTAAATAGTGGAAATTCTGCTTATGGAGAAATTCAACAGCGTCCTGAGATGATGAACTATAAGGAAAAATGAATCATGAGGTTCCATGGAGCTATAAGTATGCTTATTTGGGCAAAGTCCAAAAGAAGACATCATGCCTTATTTTTGGAACTGACTTAAAATAAAAAGTTTAAAAATCAACTCAATATTCTTAGCCAAAGACAAATTAAATACGACAAGGAACCTCTAAATTGCTTATAATCTATCTTGTCTCCTGGGTTGTGACACTGAAGTCTGAACTGAATTATGCTGGATGAGGTTGCCAGACGTGGAAAAAGACAAATACTAATTTATTCAATGTTATTCATGGAGAAAAGGGGAATTTTTTTCTCTAGTATGAAATGGAAAGAACCAAACTGTATGTTTGATTTTTATCCTCAAACTACCTTAGCTGAATATTTGTTGCTTGGAATTCTAATGTCTAGTGATGTGTGATGGCTGGCCGATGTCTCCAGAGAGAAGACAGTGCTGCTATTACAGATAGTGATGTGCAGTGGTTTGAGCTCAGATACTAAGTCTGAGCTAGTTAGTTTTCTGTAACTCTCATCATCGCCTCTGCTTTCAAACTCTATTCTATCCATCTCAGTATGTGAACTTTAGGCATCTTCTTGAGTCAATTCCAACTTTTATGATGCTTCCCCTCTGAAGACATGCCATTCTCCACCTTTTTATCCAGTCTAAACTTCCTTCCTGGGAGCCAAATTCATATGCTTAATTTCTTTGATGTTTTTGCCTAGAAGTTGCACAATGCACGTGTTTATAATAAGGTGAAACATACTCTCTTTCCAACCTTTGCCTTCAATGTGATGCGTAGAAGAGAAACCAGTACAAATGTCAAAGCCAGAATCCTAGAGTCATTTGTCAATGAATATTTTTATGATTAGCACTGACTATTACATTGTTAGGGTACAAAATTCTATAAGTATAGCATGAGTACTATCCCTATTTACCTAGATAAATTTGTAAGGCCTCCTAACTGGGACCATCCTTCCTGTCATTTTGTAAACAGAATCCAAAGATCTTTTGAACATATGAAGTAACAACATGCTGGAGATGTAACTCAGCAGCTAGTAGCATATATACTTACTGTTTCTGTTGACAATTTCAGTGTTTTCCAGCTTTCACATCAGGCATTTCACAACTACCTGTAACCTCAGCTCCAGAGGGTCCAGTATTTCTGTCTTCCATGAACACCTGTACTTATATGAATAAACTAGCCTGCCTTATATACAAATATGCACATGATTTTAAAAACTAAAAAGAAATATAAAAGTTACTACAGTCTGTTAATGAAAAGTCCTCTCAAGCAGTATTAAGTAATTCTTCTGTTTCTTCTACAGAACAGTCTTATCATTGGCCATCTGGTGTAAGCATATTTTTGTCCAGTGACCAATCATGGTTATATTTTGGTGACCTTGATGACCATCTATCATTTATCAAATAGAAAAATCTGTTCAGTAGATTTGAGTACTCCAGCACTGTAAAATTTACACTCTTACATCTACCTTGGTAATGAGGAATCTTAACAATGTGTGATAAAGTGTTATACTCAGAGTCAAACAGACACACGGGAAGCATCTATACCAGGACTGGAATCCAGGTCTCCTGACTCCCAGGCTAGTGCTCACCCTAAGCTACTTCATTAGTTCCTAGCCATAAAGACATCAGGCAACTCAGTCTTCACCTTAATGTGTTACATCACATCTTAGCTCTAAGAGGTCCACATGTCATTTCCTTTGCCAAATACTCAATTCTGTGCTAGTTTCCATTCGGACTAGACACTGTCTGGAAAACATGAAAGGTGGAACATTTTTACAGAGGACCAGAAACTGCAAGTTGGTTAAGGAGAATGTGTCCAAAGAACTTAGGTTGTCTAAACACACACACACACACACACACACACACACACACACAGGTACTCAAGGATGTACATTTTCATGGAGAAAGAACATAGGATCCAGAGGGTGATTTAGGTACACTAAAAAATATCCATAAAGTACACAGAGGTCTGTGTTCTGTAAAGTCTAAAAATTAGCTCCAGAAAACAGAAACCATATGGTCTTATGAGATATTTGGCAAGGAGAGAGTACTAATATTATTTATTAATGATGTGATGAAGTTTTTGAACATGAGGAAAGTTGTTATTGAGATTCTAATGGGGTGCCCACTAATACTTACTGGGTGCTTTATTTTATAGGAGCCCCTTTTTACATTACCCCATAATTGTAGAATCTTGCAGAATGGACTGGGTGTGGTTGAGATGAATTAAAGCTGAATCAAGGAACTTAAAGTAGCATGAAAAAATCATGATTCTGTACTGTTTGTCCACATTTCATCTACAAGGAGAGCAATGGAGCTTTCCTTGAGTTACTAACACTGAGGCAGACCCAAATGTCTGATCCTACATGCCATTAGCAAGTCACTCAAACTGTATGAACCACTGATTCTCCAAATTCATTAAACTAAACCAGAATTAATTATTGCATTTCCCATGAAATGTCATTTCTTAAGAAGCTGACATCAGGGGTCAATTCTAAAATTAAATAGGATATAACATACATCATGTATTATGACTCATGACACATTAGCCATCAAGAACTCTGATGAGCCCATTAGCATTGGAGTTCACTTTTCCGTGGAATCATGAAAGTTTATTCTATAGATCAAAGTATTAAGAGTTCTGTGGGTAGTAAGAAATGTAGTACTTTTAAACATTTTGTTGAGATTCATGTTAAGACTGAGAGGAAAAAGCATTCCATTTAATTACTGGGAGTTTCAGATAATCCATCCCATTCAGTAAGCACACACCCTGAGGATCATCCTTTCTTAGTGGAGATCATTCATTTCCCATTGCTATATATTGATTTCTTGTAGTTGTGTTACAGAAAAAAAAGTCAAAATAAAGCTAAATAAGAAAATTGGAATTTATAATTTTTGCCAGAAAAAAATAAGAATTTGGAGGATAATATAATGCAATAGATCATCAGCAAAGATGGGTGGAGAAATTCCTTGTGTCTCTAAACCTACATTACACTCCTTATACCAAAACTGCGGTCTAATTCCCCTAGATTTGTAACTTAAAGTAACATAAAAGGAGCTATTTCCCACTTGTGAGTTACCCTTGGCTAATTAAATGTACAAGAAAGCATTCTATCCTATGTCTTAAGAGGTTTACTCTTTAGAACACGGATACTATGTAACTAAGTTTGAACTAGATTACTGAGTGATGATGATGGTGGTGGTGATGATGATGAAGAGGGGATGATGATGATGATGACTATGGTAGGATAATGTGTAAGGAATGTGACTTTCCCAAAAGACATCTAGGACTCTCCCCAGAAGACCTATAACACTGTGACCCTTCATACTGGCACAAATGCACTTGATTATCCTGGCTTGAGCAGATACGCACCTGAACGAAGCTCCCTTATATAGACTGTAATGTGAACCATATAGAGGATAAGAACTACCAGGTGGAAACCAAATAACAAATGTTTTATAAGCCACAGTAAATCGTGAAGGGTATAAATTAACACTAGTTAAATGAAATAATAGATTATTTCATATATATATATATGAAGGATGACTTTAATGTTTGTACCTAATGACAAACAGAGGCCAGAAGACAGTGAGGAATCTTATTAGAGAGAGTGAAAGTGTGTCAGATAAGTGTAAAATTTCCTATTGGAGGCTACTGAGAGGTGATATGTATGCTGACTAGAAGCATGGCTACTCATGGCAAAGTGGACATTTTAAGAAAAAATAACAATAAGTTTGTGAATCTCACCAAGAGGGTTTTTATGAAGAATATTGATTCTACTGATTTGTTCATTTATCTTCTTATTAAGGGAATAGAGACCTAATTGGAGAAAACCCTATTTTATTGTCAAGCAGAAGATAGAGAAACAATTTCCAACCTAAGACAAGTGATGTTTGGGAATGAACATGCTTTTAAAGCTCTGCTACCCCAAATAGGATGTGAATAGAGAAGTGAGAAAGAGCTCTTGAATAAAATCACGCCCTACGTATTACTAGCAAAATGTGAGGCTGTATCACGGAATCAGTAAAGGTGGCACCTGAGACCAATTGCTCCGCATCAGATGTCTGTGTTGTGGACTTTAACATTTCAGGATTTCCATATAGCTTCTGAGCATCTTCAAAGCATTGTCCCACTGCACCATGACTCAGAGTCCCAAACATCATAAAGACACCTGACTTTAAAGGCTTGTGAAATTATTCATAGAATATGTTATACTGTATTATGTAGATAGCATGCAAAGTTTTATTATGCTTTTGCTTGTTTTTGACATAATTACCCCAGTATATTAAACATTTTTATTGGTATAAATGTTTACACACTAGTAACTACAAATAACAGCAATATAATCAGTAATTTAAAGCTATTTTTAAATATTTTCACTAGAAGGATGATGATTATTCACATCTCATTCATGAACATAGTATATTTCTCTAATAACGTAGATATTTAATGACTTTCAGCGATGTACTGTATCTTTTAGTATAATCTCTAGGTGTATGCTGAGTGTATAGTTATATATTTTATAATGTTAGAGGAGTTTTAAATAATACTTTTGAATAATAACCTCACTTGTTTCTCGTTAAAGTGCATAAAATATTATTTTTCAAAGATTATTTTTGAGAGGTCATTCACATAGTATTAAATTATCATCTTAAAATTTACAACTCAGAAACAAATGGTAGCAAGGAAATGAACTTGTTCTCAATCCTGACAAACTGAAGTTGATTTTAGAACATAAAGCTTAAAGAATGGTGTGGTACAAACATGTGAGTGAGCCCATGAGACCCCCCTCCACACACACGAAATGAGTGTAAAAAGAAATTTAAAATAAAAAAAATTACAACCCAGTAGCATTTAATAAGTTCATAATACCTTACTGACTTCACATTGAATATTGTTCTAAAGCATTTCCAATGATCCAAAGAATAATGTCTGATTTATTAATATCTTGGTGGCCAGCTTGACACATGTGGGAAATAGATGTCACAGTGAAGGAGTTGCTTTTATGATATTGGCCAAAGAGTTGCTAATTGATATAGGCAGACACATCTCACTTGTGCAATGGCATACCTAAACAAAATAATTGCCTCGGTTGTTTAAGCAAAGTTAGTGAGCGAGAAAGAGGAAGCAAACCAGTGAGCAGCATTCCTCTGAGGTCTCTGCTTAATGTTCCTGTCCTGTGTGAGTTCCTGCTCTGATATCCATCAGTGATGAACTATAACCTGTAAGGCGAAGTAAACTCTTCGTAACTCCCATCACTTGGTTTTTGTAAGTGTTTTGTCATGGCAACAAAAATCTAGAGCGAATACCCATCATGTATGTTCTCAACCTCTTCTGCCAATCCTAAATCTGACTGTAGAATTATATAGAAGATAGATGACAGATAGATTGATTGGAGGATAGATAGATAGATAGATAGATAGATAGATAGATAGATAGATAGATAGATAGATAGATGATACATAGATACATAGATGATAGATAAATAGATTTATTAGGTGAATATATTGCTTGGTTTTTATGTTAAAGCATTAAACATATATCAAGGCCTAAATTAAATCAGGCTTCTGTGTTTTGGGTGATTTTTGTCTATTATCACAAACTATATTTTGTTTCTTTTCACATCTATATTTTCCTGAACTATCACATGATTTAATGGAGAATTTACTTTAGTATAATGAAAACAGTGAAACAAGAGAAAATTACTAAACACAATTTTAATCCAATATATATGATATATGTGTCAGTAGTTGGAAATAATTACTGAGTTCACTTAGTGCTGCTTGTGTGTGGTAGGGGCAGGACCATGTACTGGAGCATGTGTAGTCTCTCAAGATGTGTCTGATGAGCCGGGCATGGTGGCACACGCCTTTAATCCCTGCACTTGGGAGGCAGAGGCAGGTTGATTTCTGAGTTCGAGGCAAGCCTGGTCTACAAAGTGAGTTCCAGGACAGCCAGAGCTACACAGAGAAACCCTGTCTCTAAAAACAAACAAACAAACAAACAAACAAACAAACAAACAAACAGATGTGTCTGATGGTTAATCTTGATTGACTACATCAGGGAATCAACTAAAACCTAACCCACTGTGCATACTTAGGAGAGATATTTACTTCATTAGATAATTTGAGGTGGTAAGGTCCACTCTAAGTCTGGGGCATTCTTCTGATGGCAGTGCATGGAAGAGGAAGCTTCTGCTTCTTATCTGCTCACCCTCACTTAGGCTGGCACGTTCATCTGTCCTGCTGCTGAGGCATCCCTTCACTAGTATTGGAACCCACATCTCCAGGATTCAAAAGTATACTGAGGAGCTGTTGAGGCATCTAGCCGCATAGACTGAACAGCTATCAGCTTTGTGGTCTTTCTATTAGAAGACAATTATTGGTGGGCTAGCTGGATCATAGCCTCTAAGCCATTCTAACGAACCCCCTTCAATATATACATATTAATTCTATCAGTTACAATCTCTCTATAGTATGCTGACCAATACAAGCCACATCCTTTAATAAAACTGATTCTCCAACCTCAAGCAGCCATTGATTGGCAATAGCACCTCAGATAGGGGCTTGGCTTCATGTGTCCTCCATCACTTAGCCAGAGATTTTAACTTACTTGTACTTACAAAAACCTTATCCACGTAGTCCGAGTTGCTATGAGTTCATGTATGCAGCAGTGTTGGGCCTTGTTCGGCCAGATACTGAAGCCTAGTGAGGAAGCCTGAGCGTTTGCTCAAGTTTAGAGACCTGCCTTGCTCACTTCCACACTGGAGTGACTCAGCAAGACCTGCCTTTGCAGAGCTTTCCCTGATGTAGAATAATTTTATTGGTCCTGTCAGTCACCCTACGCCCTCTGTCACCCTTCCCTGCCCACTAAGTCATCTCACCTCACCAAAAATCCCCACCTCCTTCCTCAACCCTATATAGACAAAAGACTGATATAATAAAACAAGCTCCTGTTTTGACAGACACTCAGCCTGGGTGTGTTTGTTTTGGGCCAGGACACTCACCACCCTGCTCAGCCTCGTAGAGCTCTTCTCTCACCTGGACCTGCTGGCAATGAGCCAACACAACAGTCCTATTATCTCCAGCAGAAACTGGTTCATTACAGATATTCACTACCTGGCTCTTGCAGTCTTTCTTCTTCTACTTTCTTTTTTTTTTTTTTTCTCTTTATTAGATATTTTTTTTCATTTACATTTCACATGTTATCCAGAAATTTTCCCTTACCCTACCGCATCCCCGCCCTGCTCCCCTACCCACCCTCTCCCATGTAATGGCCCTGGCATTCCCCTGTACTGGGACATATAGAGTCTGTATGACCAAGGGGCCTCTCCTCCCAATGATGGCCAACTCGGCCATCTTCTTCCATATATGCAGCTAGAGACATGAGTGCAGGGGGAACTAGTTAGTTCATGTTATTCTTCCACCTATAGGGTTGAAGACCCCTTCAGCTCCTTGGGTACTTTCTCTAGCTCCTACCTTGGGAGTCCTGTGTTCCAACTAATAGCTGACTGTGAGCATCCAAGGTGATCTCTTAGCCTTAGGGGAAGAGGTATAGTATTGATTTATAACTGAACACTCCACAGCCTTACACTGTCTGTATGTTGCCCAGTTGTGGGTCTATGCATTAATCACCATCTAGTGTCACAAGAAGCTTCTAGGCAATGGTTGAAACATGTACCATTTGATGGATATAAGGAGAAGAATTTAGTTTGCAGTTTGATATTGTAGTCCCCTATTTAAGTAATAGTATTAGGCTCCCCTACTAAGGCTAATGACCTAGACAACCACAAACCTTTTGCTCAGTTAATGGGCTCTGTGAAGCCACATAAAGATTTTCTCTAATTGGAAATAAATCAAGCTACAATACAATTTAGAATTTATTAAGCTACTTCATTTTCAGAATTAAATGCTACCCCTTGTATTTCTAATTCAAGAAATATTTTACTTAGGCCTGACTTTGAGAGAATGGGAACATTATCATTCCCTTCAGGAAAATACACACAAACACAGACTGCACAAAGACAGACACTTTTAGAAAGCCTTTCAAAGATGACTTGATATGTCATCATTTTAATTATTTTGGTAGAACATATATTTGACAGGAGATTTTTCAAATGAAGACAGAATTAGAGAAAGACATAGAAAAATTCTAAGATGCCTTGCCTCTTGCATCTCTCTTGCAAATAATTTAAAGTTAGGACAATATGAAAGTTTCTGTGAATGCAAATGCATATTATTTGAGAGTTTTATGGACCTTATATACTTGGCATCTAACTTTACATCTAACTGATCATATGACAAATGTTTGCCAAACAGAAGTCAAACAAATGCATTGTACCTTTAGAGCAACCTGAATCCTTAACCCTGGGATTTATGAACTGGTTGATTTGAGGTAAGTCACTTATTTTCTTTGATCCTTACATCATTTTCTGAGAATTAAACAAGAAGATGGTCTTTATACTGCTATAATAAAACTAAAAGAAGATAATGTTTTTAGGTGCATGTTCAAGGACAAACACATGAGAATGTACTTGAATTTATCTAACATGGGATAAAAGTTTGTATGCACAGGTTTAAAATGTTGCATTATTCTTATCCTCTGTATATACCTGGAGTTGAAAGAAAACTCAAAGTCATTAGCTAACTATTAGTAGCTGCCAGCTGACCTCCTAATTTGGGTTTCAGGCAGTATTTAACCCAGGTACACACTTTGAGCATGAGACAAATTCATGGAGTGATTAATGCACAAAACTTGTGTACTCTTTACCTGTGTAAGGCTAGCTAATGGTATGCTACCACTGTGACTATACTATGAAAGGCACATGAAACACAATGCTTCAATGCATAATTAGGATTAAAACTGAGAACTTAAGCAGGATCAGAAATTTGATAAGTGGCATTTTGAATGTGCCTTGACAGACCCATTATCTATCATAATAGGTATCAGTATTGAGAAAAATGTAAATACAAAGTCTTCTAAAAGTTCCTCAAAAGTACATCAATAGGACATTCTGGAAGACAGAACCTTTGCCCTTTGCTTTAAATATAGTGTATTTTTCTAAATAAGGTTTCTACTTATTGTCTACCTTCATTCAAGGAGTACTAACAATGTAATGGCATAGAGGATGATTCTGGGTCTTTGTTTTGGCTTCAAGGAAGAGAATCATCAATATGGACAACTCCAGACTTTTAGAGATTCTCAAAAACATCAACAAATAAACAAACTACTGTAGCCATAAACTCTTAAGTCCAAGAGCAGCACAATTTATTTATTTGGGGATTCAGATGTGGGGAAGGACAGGAGAGATGGCTAGATGGCCATGAAAATGAATGGAAATCTGCATGTGACCAGTGTGAGGAGGTAGAGAACATCTCCAGGACAGGACAGAGACCTGTGATAAGGGAGGTACAAGGATCAACGGGGGTGACCTTAGCTGTGACTCACAATACTGAGGATATGGAACCTGAACAGGCCACCTTCTATATCCAGACAGGAACTCCAGTGGAGTGATAGAAACACCAACCCACCCACAAAACTTGAAACCCAAAATTTATCCTATCTACAAGTAAGTAATGCAGTCACAGGGGTGGGAGCAGAGACTTAGTGAATGACTGACCAATAACCAGCCCAACTTGAGACCAATCCCACGGCCCAAGACAAATTCCTAACACTACTAATGATACTCTGATATGCTTGCAGACAGAAGGATGTTGTCCTCTGTGAGACTCCATTCAGTAGCTGACTCAGACCGATACAGACACCCACAGCCAAATAGAGGTTGGAGCTTGTGTACTCTTACGGAAAAATAGGAGGAAGGATCGTAGGAATTGAAGGGTATAGACCAACTAACCTGGTCCTTTGGGGCTCTCAGAGTCTGAAACATTAACCAAAGAACTGGACTTAGGCCTCCCCATTCATATGTAGCAGATGTGAAGCATGGTCTTCATTTGGGTGTGATTGACTGGAACAAGAGCTGTTCCAAAAGCAGTTGCCTCTCTTTGGGATATGTTCTTCTAACTGGGTTGCCTTGTCTGGCCTCAGTGGAAATGGAATCACATTACCTTCCAGAGACTTGAAGTGGCAAGGGTGGAGAAGAATACACAGGGAAGTTCCCAGCCACTAAGAGGAGAAGGGGAGGGAGGAAGGGGAAAAGATTGTGGAAGAGTGTTACTGGGAGGGGGCAGTGAGCAGAATGCAAATTGAATAAGTTTAAAAAAATATTGATTAAAAAAAAAAAAAAAGATTTGTTGTAACCAGGAAAAAAAATGCTCAACTCATGGTGATGAGACCTGTAATTTTAGCACTCAGGAGGCTGAATAAGGGATATTGTGGCAAGCTTAAAGGGTACCCTAGGTTACATAGTGTTTCAGGACAGGCAGGATTAAAAAAAAATCTGAAAAACAAATAAACAACAAACACATGCTATTCACAATATTAGGTATACAAAATCACAGAATCAGCTAATTCTAGTAATATAAATATATATATATATATATATATATATATATACATATATATATATATATATATATTCACAGAAATAAGCTATGTATGCAATGCACACCAGGTCTCACCTGGAGCACTTTTAGTAAAACAGCATATTGCAGGGCACTTCAGACAGTATGACCCATGAATGAGTGTTAAAGAAGAAGCTGTTTATGTCAAAAGGAGAAGAGAGAGGGGATAGTTATTCCAGATAGGGGTTGTTTGAGCAAAGACTGGGAACAACAAGACATGGCAGCAATTTTAATCCTGGTACTAAGAATGAAAAGCAAGGTGTGGTGGAAGGCAGGCTTCGAGCTTAGCCGAGGTATGCTTTGTTTCACTAAGGCGATCCCTTAAAGTCGAGGAGACATGAAAATAATTAAAATGAACAGCAGCCTGATTTGAAATTTGTTGTCAATAGTCACTGAAGGTTTAAATATCCATCAAGAGGCACAGATTGGAAAACTAGGGGTGGAGGGACATGCTGGGCCTTGGGGCTTGGCTTTGGGATTAAATGATCCCCTGAATCCACAAAGAAAGTCTGGCTTTCTGGATATGTCTCTTCCAATGAAAATGGTTAAGTTAGACAAAGTGATTTCAGTGATCACTCACAGAAATAACAATTTATAAAAACCATCTGACAGCTGACTTCTGTATCTCTTCCTACTTTTTTTTTCCATTTGAATAATAGAATTCTCTCTGACTTTCCTACTCTATGCACAGAGAGTGCATGGCCCAAAGTGATTACAAAACATTTTGGAGAATTCGAAAACACTCTCCCAGAGATAGCCAGTCATCTGTTTATTTTGAAAATAGGCAACTCGCAGAACATAAGGAGGGTGTGGGATTAATACATTAAAGTGACTGGATGCAGTGTGTCTTGTTTTATAATTTAGTGGACTAGGCTTTAAAAACTGTAGGGAATATTGCAGAAAACCTAGTCCATATCTTTGGGTTCTGCCCAGTAACTTAAGTCGTTATTGGAAGTGGCTGTGCTATCAAATGTAACAAACAAAACATCCTTTTATGTCCAATTAGAACAATTCTCCTCTCCTTTACTCTTTTAGTGACTACTTACTTTCCTTCTCCTTCCCATTCTTGATTTCATTGTCCCCGAAGAGCAGCCCCATTTCTGCTTCCGTGGCATTCTGACAGTACAGGTTAGCAGGGCAGCTCATCACTTCATCTCTATAACCACAGGGGCACGCCATTACCTTCAACTTGCCTGTAACTGATGCAGACATGGAAACCAAAGAGGGAAACGAGCTCTCCCCCCTCTTTGTTTCTAGTCATCTTGCCACCACATGTTGAGGATTGCTTTGAGAATGGAGCCAAGTTCACATAGGTACAGAGGAAAGGGAGATGTGGATCTCTGATGACAGCTTTTGATCCCCGACCAGCCATGTCTGACATTGTTCTTTGCCTTAGATTTTCTAGTTATTTGAGACAATATATTTCCTGTTTTACTTCTAAGCTTGTTTGAATTCCATTTCTGTCACTCGTAATGTAAAGAGTTTCGGGAACTATTTATATATGGGAATTTCATGTATGACTTTATTTAAGGAAAGGTTCTTTCCCACTGCTTTTGTCTGCCAAAATATAAATTTGGTAACTACTGATCTCATCCAATGTAATCATTTGCAGAGGAGGTAACTGAAGCAAATGACAGGACCATTTCCTGAAGTTATACAGTGAACACATGCGGAGCTGGTACCAGAAGGCAAGACTAATGCTATGTATAGCAGCTTGTCTCATGCTGACATGTCTGTACATGTGTGTAATGCCACCAACCATCTCTAGGCAATGTCACTGGGACCTACAAAATATAAAGAAATGGTCTTTGCATGCTGGCCAAGAGAGAAATATTTAAATAAGAATGCTTATCTATTCTTACAAAGGTCTAGCAAAGACATCTCACCATAGTCACATACAAAGATGGATTGAGTAATAGCAGAGACAATTTTACTCAATCCAGCAGAGGGTCTGAAAATGACCTTGTAGGATTCTTGGGAACCCATTGTCCACACAGGGCCAGTTTGTCTGGACTCTTAGTGGTATATCATAATGGAACTGGTGTACTACCTCCTGGTTATGCTGGTGGCTTAGCTTACCTTTTCAAATTAAAAAAGTGTTTACATTAACTAGAGTTTTAGACTTTAGAGGCAAAGGGTCCTTTATGAATGACCTAACTCATTACTACTATTTTATAAATGAAGGTACAGACTAAAAGTAGATGGGAAAATGTCTTCCTACCATCAGTTACCAGTTACGAGAAGAGAGAAAATGTGAACCCAAATATTCCAGCTCTCTCTCTGCCCAGTGGTTAGTTCTAATATTGAAGAGTGCTTAAAGAATGAAGTAGTCAACTTGTATACCTTGGCATATACAGGAGGAAATGTAGATACAGGAGTCTCCAGGTAGAGCAGTTGTAGGAAGTCTCTTAAAAACTATACTAGTTCAGTAGAAATCAGTTTCAAATATCTTTCATTCTTGTGTTAATTTACTATAAAGGAGACAAAGAATAGGTAGGGTGCAACATATGCCTATACATAGTAAGACAGTCTAAAAGCCAAGAGTTCTATTATGCTATAGAAAGATATAGAAAATACCTATAAAGATGTATTTTTTCCTAATAGAAATTTCAATTGAAGGAAAGGGGTATTAGAGACACAAAATCAGCAACCACAGGAGCAAAGCTTAAAGTATGACTCCTGTGTTTTCTAATTTGTGTCATAAAACACTGAGGTCAGACCATGTATTCATATTTGGAGAATTTCCCATGTATTTTGACGTTTTAATTTTTAAATTATTATCACTATTATTAATAATAATAATAATGTGTGTGTGTGTGTGTGTGTGTGTGTGTGTGTGTGTGTGTATGTGTGCATTTGTGCAGGTGCCTTCAGAGGCCAGAAGCATTGGACCATCCTGGAGTTAGTGGTATAGGCAGTGTGAGTTATCAGGTATCAATGGTAGGAACCAAGCTCTGGTCTTCTGAAGGGCAGTATGTACTATGTACTGATAAGCCCTTTTTCCAGGTTGAATGTTGAATAACAAACTGTGGATTTATGATCTCTGTATAATAGATGCTTCTCTGAGTCTAGATGTTATCTAAGTGAAAACTGGACTGATTTCAACAATCTGTGGGACCATCACACCAATCCATAGAGTGGAAACATATTATATAATTCCTGGTCTTTAATTATACTCATGGGAGATATGAAGCATTAGGTGGAAAATCTGCAAAGCCACTTGTGATGATTAATCTTGCTTATCAACTTGATTGGAATGGGATCAGCTAAGAAATAGGCCTGGGATGGGTGGGTCCTTGAGAGTATTCCCTGGAAGGGTTGATGAACCCACAAAGATGCTTGCCAGCTGTAATCCAGATACAAAGAGTTGAAAGAAAAGTAGTACTACTTTTTCTTGGTCATCTTTACTTCTTGCTGGTGAATGCACGCACTCTATAGATGCCTCTGCTGCTACCATCTGTCACTGCCACCATAACACAGCTTCTTTGGTTTTAAAGGATTCCTAGAGCCTATTAGCAACATAATGAGAGTTTTTTTTGAAAAGTCAAAATATATTTATTAGATATTTTCTTAATTTACATTTCAAATGCTATCCTGAAAGTTCCCTATACCCTCCCCCTGCCCTGATCCCCTACCCACCCACTCCCACTTCTTGACCCCGGTGTTCCCCTATATTGGGAAGCTCACCTAAGTAGCCTGAGTAGCCTCTGCATTCTCAGCCTTGCAAGGGAACAGATTGCCACTGAAAGCCATATTGTGTACTAAAAATGCCTGCTATAATATTCATGGATCATGGATTCTATTGGTCATGTTCATATAGAGAACACTAACAAATACTATATATACACATCCTCAAGAGTAGATTCTTTAGAACAGTGCTTTTTTCTTGTGACACTTTCAATGTTTGTGGGAGAAATTCTTACTTGTTTTGTGGCAGGACATTGAGTGGAAACTGTGGCTTCTGCCTATCGTCCAGTAACAACTCCTCAGTTGTGAAAACTAAAAACTAAACCTGTCTCTAAAAGGTTCCATTTGTCTCCTGTATGATATAAGGACTAGAATTAGTTCTTATTGATAGCTAGTGGTCTGTGTGTCAAGAAATGACTATAGGTAGTTAATATAATTCTTGATACCTTAGAGGGTAGCAATGTATAACTCAGATACACTCAACGGCAGAAGAATTCACATTGCGTATTAGTATACTTATAGTTTTATTGCCAATGCCCTTCCATCTGTTGATAGACAACTAAATCTAAATGAATGCAGATAAGAGATGGTTTGAGGGGAAGGACATTAAATAGGGGAGTAGTGTTTGTTTGTTTGTTTGTTTGTTTGTTTGTTTTATTCTTAGAAATGAAAGCCAAAAACTAAAATTTAGTTATTTCATCTTTTTGTTGGTATTTATTCAGTAGTTACATATTTCTGCTTGGCTCTCTGGGTTATAAAGAACCTAATTAAAATTCAGGTCTACTTACAAAATGAAGGAGATGTGGACAGGATATTGAAAAGGCAACCATTTAAAAGACTGATTTATAGAACCTATGCTTTTTTTCAGTTCCCCACTTCCCACAGGAACCTACAATCAGCTTTGAACATCTCTTTTCACTGTCCAGCCTTGTTTTCAACAGCTGACTACCCTTTGCTATTCAATTACTGTCTCTTCATGACTTGAGTATGGAGGTGACCCATGGACGAAACACCAATATCTTGCTTTAATGGATGTTCTTGGAGTTCTGCTACTAAACTAACATTCCCTCCTTTCCATGTTTGAATTTCTGGAAAAAAAAAAAAACTATTTCATCATTTTTCATGAGCAGCAATGTAGGAAAGTGATGATACATGTGTGGCTAGCTTGTTGTATGTGTTGATGTGTTCTTGGTTACCAGTGACAGAAAGGGCTGGCTCAAATGGCTTACATAATAAGTAAAGTCTATCATATATTGATATCTATTCATTTTACTTAGATTTAGATTTCTTGTGGGTCATTTAATTTTACATTTCATTGATGAGCCAAGGACTTGTGTTCTTTACATAATCTTCTTGGCTGTCTCCACTCTGTAAGTTTGCTTCTAAGCCTGGCTCCCCACAGCCTGTCTAAACATCTCACCCCAACACATTAATATTATATTTGAGTGAGTATTTGTCTTACTATTAAAAGTGAAAAATGGCACTGGGTTCCATTTAATGGAGTTCTGTAAAGATTTAAGAATTTTATTTCAATAACAAATGCTATATTCAAAAAGTAGCATGAGGAAACTTTTCCACAAGTTTTCCAGGGTACTTGCACATTTCTTTGTCCAAAAATACAAAGTGTGATATATATATATATATATATATATATATATATATATATATATATTCCAAATACCAGCAGAAGGAATGAGGTTATTCTGATTATCTTAGACTAATTAGGTTTTAGTTTGTTGTAAGATGGAATAAATTCTACAATTCCAACTTTTTCAAATATTCATTTAATTTTATCAAGAACAAGATGTGAATGGATCTTGGTCAATGCCTCCTATTTCAGCTTGTTTGGTAATGGTCCCTATTTCTGTTTTAGGTAAGATAAAATTGTGCTTTAAAACCCTTTGACTATGTAGCTATGCTTATATCTGCTATTGATCTGACACCCACTCATTGTAGAAAAATAATTATGGATAACCATTCAATTTATGGTTTAACAGCTTTGCATTGGCACAAAGATTCCTGCAGGAGGAGGTTGTGTTTGCCACTAGCATCTTGATTGCATGCCTAATAAAATATTTCCTTTCCTGGCCATCTTATATATGTCCACTGCACAGACTGGTTTTGTTAGTCAATTTGACACAGGCAGGAGTTATCACAAAAAAAGGAGCTTCAGTTGAGGTAATACCTTCATGAGATCCAACTGTAAGGCATTTTCTCAATTAATGATCAAGGGGGGCAGGGCCCGTTATGGGTGGTACCATCCCTGGGCTGGTAGTCTTGGGTTCTGTAAGAAAGCAATGTGAGCAAGCCAAGGGAAGCAAGCCAGTAAGTAACGTCCCTCCATGGTCTCTGCATCTGCTCCTGATCTCCTTGACCTGCTTGAGTTCCAGTCCTGATTTCTTTTGGTGATGAACAACAATATGTGAAGTGTAAGCTGAATAAACCCTCCCCCTCTCCCTGGTTTGCTTCTTGGTTATGATGTTTTGTGTAGGAATAGAAACCCTGACTAAGACACCTACCTCTTCTTTATTTGTTTAGTAACATTAGTCCTGTATTCAATGCCTACCATAGTTCAAGCTATTTGGATGTTAACATGAGTAAAATATAACTCAGAAATCAAGAAAACCAGTCTAGTGATACCACACAATAGAAGTGCTATTTACATAATTAAAAATTAAAATCTAGCAATTCTCGTCAAGATAACATGTTATGAAAAAAATTTCATACAGTGATTTTGTTTTCTACTTTTTAACTAGTTTATAAAAGGTCTATTTTTGTTTCTGGATCAAGGAAGAGTTGAGGAAGGGGAAGAAGATGGTCAAATTAAATCCTGTGAAAACAATTTTCATAAAATAAAGACTTTTTCTTAAACAGTCTTTCCTTTGCATAAGATTTTAGTCATTAGTTAAGCTAAATGTAGCAATAGAGTATGTTAATTTTCATATATTGAACCATTCCTATATCCCTGGGTGAAGCCTATTTATTATGGAAAGTGATGGTTTTGGTGTTCTTGGACTCAGTATGTGAGAATTTTATTGAGTATTTGTGCATGAATGTTCATAAGAGAAATTGGTCTGAAATTCTCTTTCTTTGTTGAGTCTTTGGTGTGTTATGTATCAGGGTGATTCTGGACTTATGGAATAAATTTGTCACCGGGTGTGGTGGTGCACCCCTTTAATCCCAGCACTTGGGAGGCAGAGGCAGGCGATTTCCGAGTTCGAGGCCAGCCTGATCAACAAAGTGAGTTCCAGAACAGCCAGGGCTATACAGAGAAACCCTGTCTCAAAAAAAAAAAATTAAATTGCATCACTAATTATATCAATAAAATGTTTATTAAAAAAAGAATAAATTTGTCAGTGTTCTTCCTGTTTGTTTTTTGTGGAATAGTTTGCAGAGTATTGGTATTAGTTCTTCTTTGAAAGTCTGTTAGAATTCTACACTAAAACTACCTGACCCTGGACTGTGTTGTTGTGTTGTTCATGGTGGTTGTGGTGGGTTTGGTTGTTGTTGTTCATGCTGGGGTCTGGGAAGAAACTTTTAACTACTTCTATTTCCTTAAGGGTTATAGGAATGTTTAGGTACTTTAGCTGACCTTAATTTAAACTTTGGTAAGTGATATCTGTCTAGAAAATAATCCACTCTATTTAGATTTCTGATGTTGGGAATACAGGCTTTTGAAGTAAGGTATGATCTCTAGGATGTGTTAGAGACCTGGAATGGAGGACACTCCAGGGAGTCAATGTGGGTGACCTTTGCTGAGACATATAGCAGTGGGGATATGGACCCTAAAGAGGCTACCTCCTATAGCCAGGCAGGATCCCCAGGGCAGAGAAAATATTATACCAACCTACCTAAAATTTGTCCTGTCTAAAAGAAATGCAGAGACAAAGATGGAACAGAAACTGAGGGATGGTCACCCAGTAACAGTCCCAACTTGAGACACATCCCATGTATAAGCACCAATCCCTGACACTATTAAAGATACTCTGTTATGCTTGTAGACAGAAGCCTAGAATAACTGTCCTCTGAGAGGTTCCACTCTGCAGCTGACTGAAAGAAATGCAGGGACCCACAGAGTTGGAGGAACATCTGGAAGAGTTGGGAGAAGGATTGAAAGCCCTGAATGGCACAAGAACTCCACAGAAAGACTAACAGTCAACTAACCGAGAGTCCTGGGAGCTCTCAGAGACTGAGCCACCAACCACAAAGCATACATAGGCTGGACTAAAGCCCCAGCACATATTTAGCAGATATACAGCTTAGTCTCCATGTGGGTTCCCCAACAACTGAAGGGTGAACATCTCTAAAGCTGTTGCCTGTGTGTGGAATCTGTTCCCCAACTGGGATGCCTTGTCTGGCCTCAGTGGGAGATGATGAGACTAACCCTGCAGATCCTTGATACACCCGAGTGGGTGTATACCCAGAGAGGGGGCTCAGCCTCTCAGAAGAGAAAGGGAAGGAGGATAAGCAAGGGACTGTATGATGGGGTGACTGGGAGGAGACTGAAATCAGGATATAAAATAAATAAATGAATAAATTAATGGAGAAAAAGTAGCAATAGATTGTGTTTATATTCTGGTATAGTCTGCTATTGTATAATAAGTTTTAATATCTATAGGAAAGACCATTTTTTATAAGAGTCTTGGAATCCCATGGTATAGATAACCCCATCTTTGGTGACACGGTCTTAGAGAAAATGTAATAATCAGTTTCATAGGTGCCAATTTTACAGGATTAAAATATACCCAGAAACCTGGTAAAATGTTATTTGGGTGGATCTCTGAAGTCATAGTCAGAGAAAATGATCTTTGAATCTGAGAGCAATAGGTAGAAAAGTCCTACCCTTATTGTTGGTGGTCCTAATGCAGGGACCAGTGATCTATTCAGATCAACACAACGCCAGAGGCAAATTGATCTCTGTTCTGAAAGCTAGGATATGCTGTTCCTTTCTGTTTTGAACTCAGAACCCTGAAATTTCTATCCCTGTGAGCTTCATGACAAACACCTACATGGATTCTTAGGCTTTAATCTCAGGCCCTTTTCCCATATCTGTGTACATATTCTGGACTGTCTCTGTGAATAACCATCAAAGATTGATTGCATTTCATGTAACTTAGCAAATGTGCATGTATATAATCTGCATACGTGTATGTACATTTATGTAATATAATGAATAGGAAGCTCAGATGAAGGCATTTATTTAATACTCACTCTTTATTCTGGTCCATATGCTGCACAAAACTTGTGTTTATTTTTGATAGAAGTCATAGGTTATTGAGTATATTTAATTATAATACCCAATGCCTGTCCAATTGAGTGTCAATATTTTAAGTTTGATGATTATAAAATAAGTGCAAATTGACTTCTCCAAAAAGAAAAACCCATACACACACATACACTGGATCAAACCAAGATAGATCTAAGTCTCTTAGTTAAAATTACAGGAGTTCACTTTATTAGACAAGAGCAGTCTGCAACTACCATGCCGTCTCTGCATGTATAAATGGTGTTTTAAAGATACTAAGAGAAGTTAAATATTGCTGCCTCCCGTCCTGTTTACACTGTTAATTTGCTTTGCAAATCCTTTTAGCCAGATAAAGCAAAGGTAAACTCCAGAATAGGCCCTGTTCAAATTATCACCAATTGGAAATTAATGAGCTTTTTGCTCTATCTTGAGTCACAGGAAGACTAAACAAACGTGCTGGGATCATATGTTTTCTTTCCATCTGAAGAGCTGGATTCCTCCCTTTAGCACTATTTCCTCTCTCAGGAAATTTAAGAAGTCCCCTAGTTGAAAAAAAAAAAAAGGTCTAGGGGCCGACCTCCTGAGTCTCTTTGTTCTACCAAGTAGGTGACTAAGCCTTACTTATCGGCTTAATTTTTCCATTTCCAAACTCACATTAGACATCACTAAAGACTCATGTAAGCATGCGTGATGTCTTCCTTTCCATACAAGTCTGTGACGAGAGGAAAAGCTCCTGTCAGTTTGAATGACACTTAGCATACTGTAACTAGAATACCAATGACTTGTACTAACTCTCCCCCTTAGGAGGCCCAGGTGAGGCCAATTAACTCCCATTTATATGATTTCTTACTGCATTGATGCCAGGAGTTTGGGCCCATTCTTCCCAATTCATGAATTTTGAAATGGAGAACATTGGATACAGATGAATCTGCTTTAATCTCAACTCTGCACCCCTAGGCAAGTTACTTCCCCTCATTAAGACTTAATCTTCCCATATGTAAAATGAGAGTATCCGATGTGATTAAGATCTCTTCAAAATATCAAAATGTTTTGCTTCCACTTTGCGAAATTTTTGTCAGAGCCGTGTTCTCTAATTGCTCACATCATCACAACCACTCTTATATTGTTTCTGCAATTTCCCAGAGCATTTCAGAAAGTTCTAGTGGAAAAGATGAACTGCTAAATCCCAGGCCCTGGGCAGAAAACCTCTTCAATGGCATCCTCTTGCACAATGTCTAATGGTATTCATAATGTAGAAAAGCAAACACTGTTTTGGAGACAGAAAGTAGGATAAACCCTTCTATTTGGAAACATTTGCCAGAACGAATTCTTATATTTGAAATCTATCTGTACCTTCCACCATGACCGGACTGAGTGCCTATATTCATGACCTCAGCGGTTTCCCTGCCACCTCCCCAAGCAATGCATTTTGTATTTTTTCTATGACTTACTTATCTCCACCTGGAGTTTGTACATCGACAATTTTGGAACACAATAAAACCTATACATTTGTTTTATTTCTATAGGCAAAGAAAATAGTACTAAAAATCGCAAGCAAAAACCCAAAAACTTAACCTCAAGTACTCATTCTTTCAGCACTGTTTCGAGAAGGCAAATAGGAAAAAAAATTGGAAAAATGAACAAAATAAAAATATAAAACCTATCACCATGTCAACAACAAGAGAAAATGGGTGTCTTTAAGTTATACCTATTTGCAGAGAAAATGTGCTAAAAGACTCAGATCAGATCTCTCTCCTCCCCGGCTTCAGACATGTGCTGTGGTATTAGTTGGCTTGCCTTTGCTCATGATCATTTTTGCCAACATATTCCACAGCATTTGTAACTGAGAATACTCAAAGCTGAACTGCTACCATAATCATGTTCCATTATCTTTGTTAGCTTTAGTGAGTGGGAAACTGAGACCCAAAATGGGGCTGTGATTCCTGACATGTATTTTTTTTTCCTCTTGAAAATCATTTCTGCACTTCTTAGATGCATCTTATTGTATCTCCATCAATTTCTTTCATCTTCGGTAGAATCATCTGTGTCAGAATCGGTGGATCTGTACAGTCATTATCTTTGCAGTGACTTCTCCATAAGCAATATATAAATGGGATTCCATTGCCTCTCTGATTATGATATGATTCCCCACTGGCTACAGCAACTCTTCAAGTCCAAATCATGGACTTGATGACACCATGACCTTGATAGTTCTTATCATCACAATTTTACTCAGTTCACTATTTTCCCCTCTGGTCCTTAATACAATGGTTACAACCATGCTGTATTTTAAAACTACCTAGAGATTTTTGTGAAACAAGTTGGAACTGCAGAGGCAACATTTCTTCCCATCTAAAGCAAAGATGGCATTCCCTACTTATACTATCAGCTCCTACAGCACACTAACAAAAGGAACATAACATTTCAAAACACTGGACATAAAGGAAACAGTTGCAATGATCTATTGTGATGGTGACTGTCAACTTGAAGTTTTGGTTATAAGATTTATCCTTTTACACCTGAGCTAACACTTCAGCCTATTAATTGTCAACCTGACTGACAGATAGACTCCCTTAGGAGATAGGCCAATGTGCCTGTCTGTGGAGGATTATCTTGGCTGCATGAAATGGTGTGGGAAAACGTGCCTACTGCAGGTAGAACAATTCTCTGGCAAGGAATCCTGGACTGTACAATACTGGGAAGGAGGACCACCATGCATTCATTTGACTCTGCATTCTGATTGTGGGTAAAAAGTGACCAGTTGCTTCAAGCTCCAGAAATTTTGATGTCTTCCTACCGGGTGGACTATGTCCTTGAACTGCTATCCAAAGTAAACCCTTCTTTCTTGAATTGCTTTTCCCAGAGTGCTTTATCACAGCAATGGTAAAAGAAACTAAGACAATTCCTGAATCATGGGACAAACTTGACAACGTTTTTTTGTTTGTTTGTTTGGTTTAGTTTCTCTCTCTCTCTCTCTCTCTCTCTCTCTCTCTCTAAAAATTTCCAGTCCACAACCAATGAGAATAAAAACAGAGAGTTCAGTAGACTGGTAGACTGAGTGACTTAAGAAAAAATAAATAAAATTAACAAGTTCATATTCTTCATGGCTCAAAGTTTCAAAACATGCTTGCATTAAATCAAATAAGCAGAAAGAACCAATCATAACCTACAAATAGGTTTTAATGCCAGAAATACAAATGTTGCATTGCATTTGAACATAATAGTGAAATGTTTAAATAAGATTTAAAACCAAAGCCCAATTATCTCAGTATCAGAAAAACAAGAAACAAGAGAAATCCAACCTACATTCCTGATGAAAGCCTGCAACAGTGGATTCAGCATGGGACTTCCTCAGTCTAACAAAGTGCCCTTTTAATAAGCAACATATAAATATAATTTTTGTGCTAAATGGTGAAAGACTTAGTGATTTCATATAAATGTTATGGAGCAAGATATGTCTGCTTTCACCATTAACTTTTAATATTACATAGAAATTTCTAGTCAAAACAATAAGAAAAACCAGCAATAAGAACTCCCAGATTGAAAAAGAAGAAACAAATTGCCTGAATCAAAGAAGACTTACTAAGTTAACATGTGTTTATCCCCAAATTATAATAAAACACAGAAATAAATTAGTCAAACAAGTCTGTAAGACCCAAGTTTAAACTAAAACCTAGATTTGATGTTTGTATATGAAACACAACATTTTAGAAATTCAAATTAAATAAATGATAAAATTTATTATGCCATCGAATGTCCAAAATACTCAAGAATATATTTGACAAAAGTTTTGAACATTGTTAAATCCACAGCTGTTGAATGAATGTACATATAAGCTATCTTAGGGATTGAATACCTCGGCATTATTAAAAGATACTTGGGTTATTAAAGTATTAAGTTTGGCTGAAATCCTGGGAAAACTATAGCGGAAACTGAAACACAAGTATGATTTATACCAAAACGTGGAAAAGGAGACACGAATTGGTTCAATTTGTCGCAAAGATGAAGAGCAATAGGATAAACTCAATAGCAGATTTGTCTCTGTTAGGTGGAATACTTTAATGACATCAAATGGAGTGCCCTTTGAACATTCAAAGCATATCAGAAGAATCCTTAATAAAGTCTGAGTGGTGAGTATGGTGTGGTTGGTTGGAATATTTTATGGCTCAAGTGCTTCAATGTCTTAGGTGCCTATAACACTGAAGACAACAATGTCTTCTCTGATGTATATCAGATCTTCATCACAGAAGATAATTGTTTTGAGATATCAAACTAAATTTTCTCTACCATGCACAAACCCCTCTGGGAATATTCTTTTCACTTTTAATCTTTTGTGGATCATAATACTTGTATCTATACCCCTACATGAAGAAGTGTTTCCTGTTTTGTTTCTTTCATTCCATATCTTCCTTTCCCTCCTTAGAAAGCAAAACAAAAATGAAGTCATTACTTTGCTAGGTACTACGCTAAAATTTTCCACTTTGAAATTCATCCTTAATTTGGTCCATGTATGAGTCAGGATTCTTCACAGAGACAGAACCAAAAGAACATGTGTTTGTTTGTTTAAAGGAATTGGCTTGTGGGATTATACAGGTTGGCAAGCCCAAGATACTCAGAGCCCAGTACAGGGACTCAGAACATGATGATTTAGTTCCAGCCATAGGTCAAAAATGCGAGAGAACTGGAAAGTCATTGTCATGCTCCTACTCTAAAGACAAGCCATGATCAAGTCCCAGGAACAGCTGATATTTCAGTGTGAATATGAAAGAAAGAAAAAACAACAAACATTGAGAGGTCTTCAGGTTAGAACATCATTTCTTACTTGGAGAGAATTAGCACTTGTGTTTCAAATCAATGAAATCTGAATGCATTAGTAGAACTACCTGCTTTGCTTAGTTTACCTACATGTCATCCATAGAATACAAAATTAATACCCTATGTTCACTCACTCTCAACTGAGCACAAATAGTTGTCTCTATAAACCAAATTCCATCACCATATAAAGACGATCTCAAACTCATAATGTTATATGATAAGATAAAATGGTCTAGGGAAGACCTGAAGGAATACAAAATATTTCCCTTAGAAGTAGATAGTTACACCCAACTAATGGACAGAAGCTGCTGATCCCTGTGGTTAAATTAGGAAAAATCTGGAAGAAGATGAGGAGGAGGGTGGCCCTGTAGGAGGACTAGCAGTCTCAACTAACCTGGACCCATGAGAGCTCTCAGACACTGGACCACCAACCACACAGCATACACCAGCTAATATACAGTAGAGGACTGCTGGTTTTGAACACAGTCAAGAAGATGTACCTAACCATTAAGAAATTGTAGGCCTTAGAGAGTAGAGAAGTATGGTGGGGTGAGGTTTTGGGGGTTTGGTAGGTGAGGGATGGGGATTAGGGGTGGGGACATCATCATGGAGACCCGGGGAGGAAGTATGGGATGTGGGACAGTCAGAGGGTGAACCTGGAGGGAGATAAAATCTGGAGTGTAAAAAAAAAAAGATTAGATAGATAGATAGATAGATAGATAGATAGATAGATAGATAGATAAGAGATAGAGATGAGATAGAGATAGAGAGAAGTGTAAGTGAAGTCCAGTTTACTCTTCTCTTTTTAATGCATGAAATACCTTATTTTACTCTCAGAAAACCCATTCAGAAACAAAACAAACAACAACAATAACAACAACAACAATGATAACAAAAACTATCATCATCAACAAATTGTTACAAAAAACAGGCATAAAATAAGAATGGTCATTATCTGTAGATTTGTGACCTACTAATGTAGATAATTCAGTTGCAGAATGAAGCTCCATGGATGTGTAAGGCGTTGCATTGCTTCTTGTTTTGTGATCAGTTTACTCTTCTTATCTTGTAATTTAAACATATGATGAAAAGCAATACTATTTACTATAGAAATAATACTCATAGATAAGAAAGAAGGGGAAGCCAAGACATTTATGTAATATAGTTCTCCCACACATATTCATAACAAGTGTCTTCACAGAAAAATAAGGAGAATGTACATATGATACTACTTAGAATTTGTATTTTTGTGTCTGGTCACATTATATTCATGAATATTCTTTTTTTTTAACCACTCACTCTATCTTCCCTTACATGATAATAAATGGCTCTTTTCCTGGTGAGATATTTAAATCTTTACTTATGGATGCTATAATTCTTTATTAAGCCTACCTAAACTGAATTTTATAATTTCCCATTGGTCTTAATTCAGAGCATGACAATATTGAGTTACCCTAGAGAATCTTTATCATAGAGCAGAAGTTCAATTTCTCTTGATAGTCAGAATCAAACACCATAGGCAAAAAATTCAGATCACCACCTTAGAAAGACATCTTGTATTAGATAGCTGGTCTATGTGGTAAAAAATTTAATATTCCATCAATGTAAGTCCCTTATGATATTTCTTTTTGAGTGAAGTGTGTGTTGAACATTGACTATAGACATGACGTTTTCTAACGCCATGGATGGTGGCAGAATGATACCACATAAACAAGGCAGAGAGCTATTTATAGCAGATTTCTGGTCTAAGAAGGTCAAAATATTGCCATTTGTATGGCAGAAATAGTCCAATATAAGCAACCTTCCACCAGGTAGCTAGCTAATCCTTCTAATGAGTGGTGCTATATTGGTATTAAGAGTTGTTCTATCCTACTAGAGGCTGAGCACTCAATTGCATGCCCAGCCCAAGTCTCCCTTGCTGAATGGAAGCCTTGTTGTTGAACCCATGCATAACCTCTATCCTGTCATCACAGCTACTTTGTTCACAGCCTATTAGTGATGACAGCAGTGGCTTGGGAAAGATGCTGAGCACTAGCCACAGAATGGGTCATTCTATCCACTTGATTATTGGAATTCTCCTACACTGAGGTCACATTTGGGTTAACATTCACATGGAATGTTCCTCCTTGTTGTTCACTCAAAGAAGTCTATCTATAAACTGCTTCCTCAAGTTCTCAGTAATACATTTTTCACTTGATTCCTTAAAAAAGATCCATGGTCACCACCGAAGACATTGGCCATAGCATACACGGTGGTATATCATTACAAATATGACCATTTCTCCTTTACATGTAACATGAACAACGAAGTATATTATCATAAATCAGTTCACCAGGGGAACTTTATTCTACCCTTCTTCTTCGAGAATGTCTAAGAAGGGCTGTTGTGCTGTGTCTATTTTTATTAATGTTGAGTTTTAACATCACACAGAACAATATATGAAAGAAGAGTCAACTTATTAGAATGAACTTCATCATTAGACTATAGTTGTGAGCTGGAGGGAAAGAAGAGAGAAAACACTTCTCTGGGGCACACTGTTTACATTTTAATTTAATTTCATATAAAATGCTTACAAGTTCAGGGTGTATTTAGTCCTTTCAATTTCCAATTGATGGCAGAATACTACTGCAAATGTTTAGTTTTATAACTTGGTTGATTATTTATATAGTTCATAATGGGGAACTGGTTTTGTGTTAAACTTGGTATCTTGTTGTTAAATATTCTCTTATTATTAGGACCAGATCCATCCATAATCCCAAAGTTGTTTCTCTAAGGAAAAGTTGTTATCTACAGATAATAGCAAAGATTGGCTCCAAAATCCAAAGGGCAGCGATGATGATTCATTTATATAGAACTGCCAAAGGCTCCAGATGGTGTACCTATCTGCCATCAACATTTCAAGCACCATTGAATCTGCTGGACCCTGTAGCAGGAGTGGCAGAGGCCCTTTCATAGAAACCTTAATCTGCTACAGAGCACCCTCACCCCTTGTGTGTGTTTTTTAATGAACTCAATTCAAATTAGAAATTTCAGGTGTCCTAATACTCTAATGGAGTAGAAGTAACACCTAATAGATAAGGAACAAAAGACAAATTAAGCAGTGTTTCATGTTCTTCAGTTTAGAAGGTGGTATTTCCAGTCAAAAATTCCTGGAAACATAGAAAATCTCACTGAGGTAAAAGGATTAAACATTTGTTGTACTTCTTCCCATCTTGTAACATACAAATATCTTACTAGGTCTATATAACATGCTATAGGCTTTTATGATACCTCACCGAAGTTGCAAAGATTCCTGTAAACTAAATTACAATAGTGGGGATGGGGTATATGCCTTAGAGCAAAAAAGGGAATGTCTATCCTAATTCCTTTCAAGCTACAATCAAAATGATTCTAGTAAACTTTATTAAAAGTTATGAAGAGAAAATATGTTAATTTTATAAAACAACGAAGTCTTAACTGGTATAACACCTATAACTGAAGCCAATACATATTCCATATTACATTATTTCATCATCATACATTAAGATCCATCGCTTCTTATCACCAGCCAAGTAAGCAAGTCAAATAGGTTCTGAGAAAACTAATCTACACTACTGTTAAACCTGCCTTTTAAAATTTAGTGTTGTTGATATAGTCTCTGAATCCATTTGGTAGTGATGCACTGTCTTAAGATAACTATTTTACCAATTAAAGGTAAGTCTGATAGCTAGCACTTAATGTTTTATACCACAATAACTTCCACACCACAGTTCAGGGGTAGTGTAGAGATTCTGTCATCAATGATACACATGGATTCTGGTTAGACATCCTGTAACTACAATTCCAGAGCATAAGAATGAATTTAAAAACACAGTAGACATATGATAAGACAGGCTGGAGCCAAAACATAATAGATCAAATGATCTATGTATGTTCTTCCTATCACTAGATGATTATAATTTTGTTCTGGGATTACTGTCACTTTGAAGGTAGTGTCTAGTTGCCTTTGGAAAGCTCATGATTTCTTTCTGTCCCTGTGTTAGTGGCTGCTGCTTAGTTTTCTCCATCACACTAATTCCAAATCTGTAAGTTCAGGAACAACTGATCATTTTGAGAAAGGATAGGAAAACTATCTGTGATGTCCATTTTATCACTGTCCCAACGATCTTCCTTAAGACTTTAGCTGCAGTTTGTCATGGTCTTAAAATTGATTGAGGACCTAAGAGAGTCTGTTTTTATGGCTCCATTTAGATGTTTGTTCACTAGAACTAAACATCTTCTGTTTACACAGATAAATTAACAAGTTGATATGATAGCTCAATTTTTTATACCAAGAACAGAGCGCTCACTGCTGTGAGCTAGAAACGCGAGAGTCTGCTGATTGTTGCGTTGACTTTGATGTGCACTGTAGTAACCACATCTGCATTAGCATTTTCAAATAATGACACACTTATCACTGCAATGTTGGTTCTACCAAAAAGCATTGCAGGGATGATTGATAATATTTGGGACTTTCCTCAAGTTTATTTCTAACAGTTGTGTTAAAAGACTTGTCTTTAGGTCCCTCCTAAGTTAATGAACAATAAATGACAAATCTAATCCAACATTCTGATCTACCAAAACCTCAATCACTTTCCATACATTGATCCAAAACAAGCCTGGTATTTTCAACAAGCAAATTGTAGGTTACCTTTCGATCCATATTCTTATCCAACTGAAGTAATCATTACCATCCTCCCTAGTACTTTTAACTACATCAATGTAAATTCCTAATTTGTGAGCTCATTTCAAAAATTAGACCTGATGAAGATTACATTCTTTCCACCATGACTCAGCACCTTCCAAAACATGACGTGTTCCTTGAATTTTTCAGTGCCACATCCTTTCATGGATCAACTCAACTGCTGCCATTTGAGTCTAGAAACCCTCTACACAGTTCTGGTGGAGTTGAAGAAGAATGGCTGTGGTCTTGAAAAACAACTGGCAATGTAAATCCTTTACAGTTCCTAAGGTAACATGTGGTTATTCCCTTGGGATGAAGAAGTTTATTTAATTGAAGGAAGAGAGGTTACATATATTATCAAATATCATATACAGTATATGGAGTCAATTCCTTACTCAAATGTTCCCAGGTGTCCCCAGTAGAACTTTTCAGGTACCATTTTTATGCAGTAAGTGTTCTCACTTTAACTAGAAGACACTCTTTGAAGCAGATGTTTCAAATTCTGTTTGGTTTTAGCCAGTTGCTGTGGTTGAATGCAGGTGCGTATTTTAGCAGTCGTAGTACCATAGATACAAAGACAATAGTTGACTTTAGGCACACAGAGAAATTAGGTTATTTCTATAACATCTATGCTGGAAATTTGAATCTTTTAGTTCTTGTTATTCACACCAATAGAAATAAGGAGCTGGTCTTACTTTCTTCACTATTTTGCCAAAAATAAATAAATTATTTTATCGTTTGGAGTATGATGGTATACACTGGCAATCCAAACACTTATAAAAGAATAGATAGAGGGAAGCAGAGTTTGATAGGGACACAGAGAGACTATTAAAATAATCTAAGAATTATTCAATATTGTTATAAATGGTTGTTTAATCTTTTAAGCATATGTTGATAAATTGGGAATTACTCTTTTCTGATTATGACATAATTATCAGTGTTCACTTTGGCATTGAAACAGTCATTAACTCTTTTACTTATAATCAGATTGGGAAGCTAATTCTGGATATTCTAAACAAGTTCAGAAAAATCCATTCTTTAAATTGAAATTAGAGTTCTCAGAACAAATCTTGGTACCAAGGTCATCATTTATACAAGTTCCCCAGAAGTAAAAATGATACTATGTAGAGACACAGAAAGATATTACTTTTGATGAACTGAGTTTTAATATTATGGGAGGTGGTAGCAGTATGTGTAAACAAGCTAGATTGAGGATGAAAGAGAACCAAAGGTCCATTCCACCTCGATCTCAAATGTCTGAGAATGAAGACAGTTGATGATTCTGTTGACAGTTGAAGGCTCTATTTCACCAAAAAAGGCATTGAGCAGACAAACTTTCTTTTACACTGGAGTCAGCCTTTCTCTTTTATTCAGATCTTCCATTGATTAGATGAGGTCCACTTATATTAGAGAGAATAATTTCTTTACTCAATCCACTGATTCATATGTTAATCTTATCCAAAAATACCATCACAGAAAAGCCCATAATGATGTTTGACTAAGTAGCTGGATACACACAAACAATTAATCACCATGTTCTTTCTTTCTTTCTTTCTTTCTTTCTTTCTTTCTTTCTTTCTTTCTTTTAAAATTGAGTCAGTCTCATGGTCTTACATACTCCAATCTGATCTGAAGAATTTTTGTGTCTTAGAGAAATACTCTTATCCATGACAATCATTAGGGTATTTGAGGAAAAAAAACTTTAAAAACTATGAATAAACAAGCTATAATATTCTAGTGTAAAGAGCCTTCTGTTTAGTTACAGAAGAGAGCAACACTAGTAACCATGGATCTGAGAGTGTTGGATAGGTTTCAGGAATAGCAAGGATGCAAGAATCATTTGCT
Organism: Mus minutoides; assembly: GCA_902729485.2. NCBI lineage: Eukaryota > Metazoa > Chordata > Mammalia > Rodentia > Muridae > Mus > Mus minutoides. The sequence continues at coordinate 380,999 of LR749829.1, read as the reverse complement.
CAGTGATGAGCACTAGAAGTAGCCATGAAATAGGTCATAGATATAGCCAGAGATCAGACTACGAATGATCCAACTACAAACAATGCATAGATTATGTTCTATTTGAGATGAATAAGACTTGGAAGGATTTGAGGAAGAAATTTATATCAAGTACTTTCAGAAACCATGGAAAAATCAAGGTGCAAGAATTACAGTAGGAAGTTCGATAAAAAGCCTGTTATTATGATTCAGTTTCGATACATAGGAAAGGGAATGCAGACTGTCCACTCAGTGATGCATGCCCTTAAATGCCCCAGTCTCAATGTTTCTTGCCACATCTACAGTTTCATCTTCCATGCAAACCTTCCCTCTGTGTCTCAGTGTGAAACATGGAAGATATCAAGATCATCAGCCGCCGTGATTTTAGAGGCCAGATATTAACCCTCGGGATTTCCCTTTGCAACATCAGAAGCAGTAGGCTTGTAAGTCTCCAAATATGTGAACCACCACCACAAGTCAACTTTGATTTAAAGCAAAGGAGCTGGCATTGCTCGAAGGTGAGGTCACTGGAACTGGAGCCTTGATGAAGTTTCTCAGAAAGAAAACATTGTGCTGTGTTTGGGTCTCCCTCACATTCCTCCTTCCCTCTCCCCTCACTTCCCACCACATGTGGGTTGGCTGTGCCTGAGGTTCTAGGGATTAAACAAAACCCATTGAAGTTTGGGCATATCAAAGAGTCTATACAGAAACCAAACAGAACTTCCCTTAACCTGAGCACAGTTCTGCAAGTGTTGATTGAAGGAGACAGAGAGGAAGCTACTTTAAGTCTTTTAGAGAAAACAACACTTGTTGTGTACTCATGGAATTTGCTACATAATGAGGACATGGATTCTCCCTCTGTGAGTCAGAGTCTGGCCACTGTAAAACTATGGAGAAAAAAAATCCTCTGGGGTTTATGCATAGGCAAGGCTTCCAGGTTTGTGACTATATGAACAAGGCCTAGAACCAGGAAGTCAGGATTAGCACATCCCTACAGGTCACAGGTGCCTTGGGTGGCTGGCTTGCATGATTAGCACGTCACTAGATGTCACAGATACCTTGGGTGGCTAATTTTGCTCTGCCTTGGCATTAGTTTGCTTTTCTGTAAAGTTGAAGCAATATGTCCTCTGCAGGGTCATTACAGGCATTTGGTGCTATGATCATAAACCCCAATGTTTCTGGCAACATATCCCTGCCTTACTGTCATACTTCAAGCAAGAATCCTATTTAAGGCTCCCTCTTTGTCCATCCTGGTTCTGTTTGGAAATAGAAGAGTGATTAGTGGAGAAAAATAAAGTAAAACTATACCTTTCTTTGAAAAATGAAAAATACTGACTTTTTCAAATGATAGGCAGTGTTCCTGATTAATCAGGGAGAGAACAACACTCACCTCTCCTTCCTTCTCCAGTTCCTTGCCCACTGTGGTATTCACCTAATTGCTCTGAACAAAGTAAATATTAGTTTCTATCTCATTTAGCCCTGCCATATTCAGTTCACTAGTAACTACTGCCTCTTTGATATTTTGTCCTCTTTTCTCCCTTCCAGTTTTATCAATGTTAATATCACTCAGACATAAAGCATCCTTTGTTCTCAGGCTTATCCATTGCCCTCTCTCTAATACTTTCCTTTTCAGCTTTCTAAACTAATCCTCAAAATGGTTAAAATGGCTTTCAAAAACATTTATTTTCTAAGGGAATCACATTCCATTTCTTTTCTAAAACCTTCAAGTCACTGGGTTTCAAACTCCTCAGCATGTCTAATGATGCTATAAGTGACCTGGTATTTCTCCACTTCAGTCATCATACAGTGATTGCTCCAGTACCTCTCTCTGTCCCACACACATGACATTGATGCTGTCATCACGTACAGATGTCAGTTCAAGGCATTTCCTGAGCTTTTCCTTTAATGTGTTCAGAGGCTCTGCCTCTAATACACTGAGTGGTTATGTCCTTTTTGCTTGGTCCCTTTTCAGCTCAAACTTCTTGACCTCTATAGGGCTTTTCTGACTGCCCAGTCACACAAACACTAATTTTGCATCAGTTTCTTACTCTGCTGCCCTTTCCTTAATTACCATCATTAGAAATTATAATGTTCCTGACAGTTGGTTTGTATCTTTTTGGTGTATTTTCACCCAAATCAGAAACTCCATGAAAATAGATTTTTCTTCATTGTCCCAGGTTTATAGTCTATCAGTGTCTATCTCTGCCTGCTGACCTCAACAGGATGTAATGCAGAACAGAACCTTGTCCCTGATAGACTCTTTTGAGAGCATGAAATGGCCTTTTGGTAACAACCTCTCAATGTCCTTTAGGTATATATGTGGTTCTGCAAAAACATAGCCTTCTTTCTGCAAAAAGAACTTCGGAGGCTGGCAAAGCTATAAATGATTTAGATTTAGATCGTAAGTGCACTGTTTGGAAAGTGCACAGTGTTTGGTAGAAGGGAACAATATTTAAAATCATATCATTTCCTTGAAAAAGTGAAAATACTAAAAGTTTTAAAATCATATGCAGTCTCACTGGTTTACCAAAGGTAGGTCGGGAATCATATTAGCAGAAAACTATTCAGGATTGGTCCCAAACTCCATTCTCTCCAGTTTTCTCAAATATTTGATACCTTCATTGTGCTACTTACCTAGCTGCTCTTTTTAGAGCCATCTTTTGTTGCATGTGTTTATAAAGAAATCATGCTTCAGACACTTGTTTCCATATGAAACTATCTTTCCCAAGTATGCATTTTCCCTGTACAAGGGCTATAACTAATGGTCTATTCTCATAGAATTAGAAGTATCTACACATAGTAGGGAATGTTGGATGAATACGACTTTTATATGAATAATCTCAATTTCATGGAAAACTTGTGTATAAGAGCAATGGGAGAGTTAGGGCAAGAACTGAAGGAGCTGAATCAGACTGCAACCTCATAGGAAGAGCATCAATATCAACTAACCAAATCCCCCAGAGGTCCCAGAGAGTAAACTACCAACCAAAGAGTATACATAGATGGGTCCATGGCTCCAGCTACATATGTGGTAGTGAGTTGCTTTATCTTACATCAGTGGGAGGGTAGGCTTTTGGTCCTATGGAGAGGCTTGATGCCCCAGCATTGAGGGGTGCTAGGGGGTGAAGCAAGGGTTGGAAAATGGGTGGGGGAGCACTCTTATACAGAAAGGGGAGGGGATATAATGGGGGATTGTGGAGGGGAAAACATAAATACTAAAATTATAGTTATAAATCAACCAAAACTCAGCAGACAGAATGTCCTTAAGTTGATATTATTTACCAAAAGAGAATCCACCAAAAAGGAAGTTTGTCTCATTTGGATCAAAGGGATACAAACACACCAGATGGATAAAAATGAGGTTTTCCTCAAAAGCAGTGTATATCCAATATTATCATTCACCAAGGGAAGCTTTCTTTTCTTGTTGCTGAAGATGAAGGCCAAGAAGTTTCCAGGAAGAAGAAAGATATGCTACTTCTGGTTATGACCTTTGAAATATTTGACGAAAGTGTGAAGTGACAGTAAGATGCTTGAGAAAGCAAATGTTAGGGATTGGAAATGAAAGGAAGATAGAACTAGATAGATGTGGTTAGGTAAAGGATCATGAATTAGTATTTGGGCTGTAGATTTTAACAGAAGTGACATCTAGTATATGTTTTATGACTTCTCTGTACTGGAGTGTCCATTTCATTATCCCCAATCTGTTGGGAGTATTTCCTCACCCTTCATGAGGACATGAGGTAGGGATAACTGTAGCTTACCAAGGACACTGTGCCAGTAGATGACAGACTGGCAAGGACCATTGGCAGCCTAAAAAGGTAGATGATGTCACGACTAGAAGGCAGATGGTGTAGAGGAAATAAGGAAATTGCTCTGCCTACATTTGTTGGAGTGTAACCTGGAAAAGTTTTCTAAATGGCCAAGAGACGGTAGGTGGGGTAGGGCCCCATTTTTTAGCATCTAGACTTTTTGCAAATAATGTACATTTTGTTATAAATGTAAATGAGTATTATATTGGAGTCTAAAGCAATGCCCAAAGGTAAATGGGTCATAAAGAGATGAGGAGTCATGGAGCTGGCCTCACAGATTCACAATTTGAGTACTTCAATGTTTCTCAGTGTGTGTACTACTGTTCCTGTGCTCCTCCCTGACTAAGGAACAAAGGTTTCCTGCTCAATTCTCATTCCTGTAAATACCTTTTCCTAAAGCCTAGCAAGTTAGGTGCATGGAAAGAGACATGAAATGTGATTCTGCACACTTCCCATGCATGGCAAACATTTTTTTTCTGTCTAAAATGGAATACAAAGTCAATTGTATACATTCAGCAGTTAGCTTCCTGACCAATTTTCACTCCAATGTTGCATTTGGAGACTTCCTTATTGGTATAGTGGTCATGCATTTAAACTTAGCAGGACTTTATGCTTGAAAATTAATTCTACCTGAATGGTTTTATAAAGTACTTAACTGTATACTTGAATTTGTATTGTGGTGGTTGCATCTAACAAGATAAAGGAACATGTACTTAAGCTTCCAGCCCCTGCTTTCTAGAGATTCCTAAACACAGTCTTCACATCTGCACAGGGTGTTTTTTTTTTTTCTCCCTACCATTTGATCTTCACTAAGACAGAAATCTTCTATTTCTAAGCCTTGATCTATGACTTTTTCTTTCTGTTCCTTAGAGTAGGGAGGACCCTGATAGTGCTGATAATTGTTAAAGATCTATTTATTTCTTCCAATGAAGGTCTGAGTACAGCTTCAATGACATACTAAGGACAAGCATCCCTTCTTTGTTTGTCATGGATGAGCAATGTGGTAGCATGCTCTGTGGTGAGATGGGGCAGTGCTTCCCTCAGGAGTCAGTGATGAAATTGAGTCTCTGATCACCAGTAAACATTGAATCAGGTCCATGCCAATGTGAAGTCTGTTATTCCTTGACATACTGGGTTGGAGAACTGAAGCAAGGAAAGAAATGACTGACCTTCCAGCTCTTGCTATGATAAACTACATCAGTCTAATAGTTGCTTTTGGAAAAGGTAAGGACATAGCCAGATACAAGCAGCTTATCTTATATTGGGTTTTTTTTTTTGGGGGGGGGGGTAACCTGGAGTTTCTCACTGAGTATTCCGATATAGAAGAGAAGACCCAATTAAGTTGCAAAGGAAAGCCTATACAGCTTGAGAGAGACATTACCCAATAGTAAAACATGTAAATGTAAAATCTTTCCGACAAAAACTGCATAGCCTATTTAGTTGGATGATAAATGTGTTCATCTCCAGATAATTCTTTCATTACTGCCTCTAGTCTTTGCTTACACATGAAGGCAAGTTGTGACATTTCTCAAAGACATTGTCAGGTCTTAGGAAAGCTGTCCCTGAGAAATTTAATCAAACAGGTAGAAATGGACTACTTATTTAGTTGATAATCTGGAAGACACTGTTCCAGAATTTTATTTTAGCCCATTCATTGGATTTTCTAGAAGTGCCTCAGAGAAAGATGCACTAAATATAGGGCAGACCAGACACAAACCTCCGAGAGCCATAGGAAGTCAAACGTGTTTCTACAGTACATGATTCCTGTGGGTTTTCATACTTTCATGTGTTTTATCACTCAGTCATTCTTCAGAAAACTTTACATTTCATATTTGTGACATTTCAGTGTATCAGAGATGAAGAAACCAATAAAATATTCTAGATTTCACTCTCCACAGTTGATCCACAGACTTCTTGGCTGCACTACAAGCAATATGATCAGTACAACTGATCAGTGGTGTTGGAACTGCCCTAATAGTGGTAATATTAAGAGAAGAACTCCTAAAATCTATTCCTGCATAGATTCCACTAAATTTGTTTTCTTGTTTCATTGACTTTACACTAATTTTCAGATTAGACAAGTGTTATCCTATCTGGAATGTCTGTGGCCAGTTTTGTTATGACTTTATCCTGCACACATTTTACAAGTGACAATTTAAAAATTACAAAAGAGTACACAGTACCTAGTAAGGATATAATATGGGATTAAAATTCACCTAGGTAAAAGTAATAATAAGCCTATTGTAGTAGATTTAATGCAGCTCCAAATTTACATCCATCTGTAACCTACATTGTGACTTAGGAAGAGAATCATTGAAGATATGACTAAATGAAGATTTTTAAGTGACATCATCTCAGATCATCCTGATGAAACCTAAGTACAATGGTAAGTATCCTTTTAAGAGAGAATAGAAAAGTCAAAAGCACACAGAAAAGGTGACTTAAAGATGAATGCAGATATTTATGCAATGTGTCTATAAGCCAAGGGATGTCAGAGATTTTTGGCCAGGAGGAGAGCAGCATGAAATAGATTTTGTGGCAGACTCTAAAGAAGGTATCTGCTGACACTTTGATTTCAGACTTCTGGCCGTCAGACCTTGGGGAGAATATGTTATTGTTGGTTTGAGCTTTCCAGTTTTTGATAATTTGTTATGGTCTATAAACTAGCATCCCTACTGTATTTTTTATTTTGTTTTTTCTACTACATTTTATAGCCTTTTCTATATATTATTACTAAAAAAATCTCTCCTAGTCTCAAAGTTTGCTTCAACTGGGATATTCTATAAATAACAGACAAGAATGAATTAAAAGATAGCTCACTATTTCAGAATTAGTTGACTTTGTTGCACTAGTGAGAGTGCTTCAAAGTAAATATTTCTGGGAAAATAAAAGCACATTGTGTATTGTAAGCATATGTAGCAGGTACATTTTGTAAGAATAAGTTGGAGGATGAAGGTCACTGATATTTTTCATAGGTCACATGATTTTAATATTAATGAGAGCATATAGATGTTCTTCATTACCAATACCTTTATTTATATCCACATGCTCATTTGGTTACTCATATCACACCTATAATTTCTTATAGTGTCTTATGCATGAGATAAAAGTGGATCAATGAGTTGCTTTCCTGGGATACCATAGTTAGTATTCATCAGAATAAGAACTGAACCTCAGATTGCTTACTAATGTGCTTCTCTTGATATGAAGTATAGGAACATCTGGTCCACTACAGCATAAAGGCCATGTCTTGATGATTGAGAAGCCACTTTTTGTTGTTATTGTGTTCCCGTGTGTGCATGACTGGAGGCCAGTGGTTAATGCTGGGAATCTTCCTCTATCATTATGTACAGAGGAACTTGGTACTCCTATGTGGGTTCTCTGGTGAGTCCCTTGAGCCCAGGCTACATGATTCTCTGAGTTTTCATGTGGTGACCTTGAACCATCTGTCTCCTACAATTCTTTCTCTTCTGCTTCCACAGGATTCCCCAAGCTCTGGCTAATATTTGGCTGTGGGTCTCTATGTCTGTTTCCACCAGTCTCTGGGTTAAGCCTCTTTGATGACAATTGGTCTTGGCACCAAATTATGAGTACAGTAGTACCAAATACAACTGGGAAAAATAAGTCAAAGACCTTGTTTATTTTTGCTATATGCTGATACTATGTATTCAAACTGGTTTCCTGAAACTAGGCATATAGATGAATTACAGAACACTTTCCTAGCCTGTGACATGTCCTTAATGTGATTCTCAACACTTTTAAGATAAGCCAACCAACAAACACACAAAAACAATTAGTGACTAAGACAGGGCAAAGGGGATTTTTAAAGGGTTTTGTCAGATTCCTATTCTGTTTAGTCATTCTAGTAACCTTACGTAATCCTCAGCAAAACAGAACACCTTTGAAATTTTTATACTAGTGGCAGCACAATGCAGGAATAACAACAGAAACATATTTTCCTATGGTATGAACTGACCATTAAAAATCAGACTTTAAATATTCCAAAGCCTAGAGCAGTAATCACTTAGATGATATAAACTAGTTTGTTGACATCCATAATCCTCTTATAGTAACATCCAAACAACAGTGGTAGGTATATGAGCTCATAACGTGGCAGTTCATGGGGATATCATAACTGCTATTCACTTGTTAGACAAGATTACCATTGTGGAACCATGAAAGATAGCTTAGTCCCTAGTTGAGCTAAGGCTTGAAACCCCAGAAACCCTGAAGGGACAGTAAGTGCTTCACCTGTTCCCAGGCACCAGATCCCTGTCACTAGTCACAGCTTCCCCCTTAGATTTGTGGCAACCGGTCCTGTAAGGGCAACACCCCAAGCCCCTTCACATGTGTAGAGGATGTGACCTGTGGTCATGTAGACTCATTAGAGGTCTCCATTTTAACGAGGTTCCTAGAGGCCTGGAGGGCTTAGCTAATAAACTTCCCTTCCCAGACACTCCTCCCTGCAAAATGTGTTTAATCTCAGGCCCACCCTGAGAAGGCGGGTATGGCTTTACACATTCACTTCATGTCATGACAACAAATGCCTTAAAACCATGGACTGCCCCTTTTTATCCAAATTGGCCATGGGGAGCCAGGGAGAAGGACTTTGACTACAGAGCTGCCATCAAAACTCCCATAGAAGTCCTCTCTGTGCTCCTAGAAATGACCACCAACCCCAGCCAACTGACGACAAGCCAAGGACACGCCCCCCAGACTAGCCAGAGCTCCTCTCCCCCTCTGGTCCAGGGCTAGATCCAGCCTGTAGGCCCCCACTCCATTCTCCAGCAGCACCTGGTTGTTCAGGAGCCTGAGAACCAGAAGGCCCTAGCCTCATCCCAGGCCTCGGGACCCCATCATACCTCAGTGACTCTCTTGTCTATTCCCTGAACCATGCTGGAGTTACAAGGAAGAGATACATTGTTTCTGTTAGGTGCTAGGGATTCAAAATCAGGTCCACATATTTTCATAATAAACTGCTAAGCCATATCCCTTGCTCCACTCTTCCTTTAAGCCACTACTTACATTAAATAAGAAATCCTTTGTCACTTATTCAACCTTTGTCATTAAGGCTTTGACTCCTGGAAGTCTACGACAATGCTAGCCAGACAAGCACAGTGTGCTGAGGTTTGCTCAGCCTGAAGCAGTCATCTTTCCCAATGCTCTGATGTTCTATCCGTGCTTTCTCACCCACCCCAGCTCCTGGCTGTGCCTTTGTTACTCTTCTGCATCTGTCTTGAATCTTTTCAAAATTCATGATTCCTTTAAGTTTGTTTGACCTTTGGAGGCTTTCTCCATAGTACCCCCTTCCCTATACCCCATCGAAGGTAATTCATGATTTGGAATGGGGGTTGGGTGCGATAATACAGAAGTGTGCCAGCCAGGCGGTGGTGGCACACGCCTTTAATCCCAGCACTTGGGAGGCTGAGGCAGGCAGATTTCTGAGTTCGAGGCCAGCCTGGTCTACAGAGTCAGTTCCAGGACAGCCCGGGCTATACGGAAAAACCCTGTCTCGAAAAACAAACAAACAAACAAACAAAAAAGTGTGCCTCCATGGTGAAAAAATAAACACAAGAATATCTTTACACACTGTGAAAATTCTAAACTATAGGAGAAATACAGCAGGCATATTGGGGTCCTAAATCAGCCTAATTTGCCAGATGAATTAGATAATTAATAAAGATCTTCTTTAAAAAGTTATTAGCTAAGTTAGATTTGAACATATGACAATTACATTCCTTTTTTTTTCTCATAAAACAGCCAGCATGATGACTGGTAATTAACCTAGAAATTGACAGAGTAATTTTCCTTCTGCTCTAATCCAAAGCAGAATGGCACCACAATAAGAAGAAAGGCCCAAGAGACCTGCTCATTTCCTCAGAGCCTTATTAATTTCATATATTTGTTTACATGGTATATATTTATCCAAATAAATTGTCTAAACCATGTATTTGTTCAAACAATATATTTGTCCAAACTTCAATGGTAATATTGTTGATTCATAATTTTAAGAACATTAGCTTTATTGTGTATTTTTAAGATATCCAGCATGATCTTGTAAGACACACAGAGGAAGAAATTAATACCATGAATCTCTCATGAAGTTTCTCATTCTTCTCAGCCCACTCTAGGAACACATTTAATCCACTCATTTAGCAGTATATTCCTATTTTACTTCTGTCTCTTAATCTTTATGAAATGTCCTCAATATCTTTAAGCCATAGAGGTAATGTGTTTGAATTTACTATGAAATTAGTTGTCTAGATAATTTAGTATTTCATTCAATAGAAACTAAACTAGTGCTTGTTAAGAAAACACACTGTTAGCTTTTATTTATTTCATTTACTTATCCCAACAGCCTTATGAAATAAAGTTTACTAACCACATTTTCATAGTTGTAAATAACAAGTATTATAGGAAAAAATATATTTATTTAAATCAAATCTACATAGTATACTGTTGTGCATGTTCACTTTTCTCATACATGAAGTGCACAGACCAATACTTAAAAACACCTACTTGACATTTGTATTTTTCACTGAAATTCTTCTCGCACAATATAACTTGGAATGTGAGTGACCCACTTACAGGATAACTAATCCAAAAGCCAGAACGTTCAAAGGATCCCATTCAATTTGTGAAACTGTTAAAATATCTTAACATACTTATCAACACAGCTCCCACTAGCTTATGATAGTTAACCTTGGCTTCAAACTTTATATCTGATCTACCAAGACAGCATCCTCTGGGTGTACCTGTGATGATAGTGCCTAAAAGGATACATGGAGGGGTAAGGCCCTACTACAGGGTGGACAACACCTTCTGGTAGTGACACACTATGAAGAGATTTGGTAGAGAAACCATGCTGTTTTAGACTGTCCCTTACCTCTTTGCTACTATCCTTGGGAGATACTGCAACCAGCTTTTCTGGCCTTCTAATGTGGACTGATGAAAAGTGGCTTTCCAGCACTCCTCCAGACCTTTAGTGCTAGATTGGTACTCCTCAGTCATTCAGTCTCCTGGGCTGAGCAGATAGTCAATATACAGACAACCATCATTGGATTACCTAGCCAGTACTGTATAAGCCAACCTAGCAAATCCCCTTTGTAATATTCATCCATTCTATTTATTCTGTTCTTCCGGAGAAACATAACTAAAACAGTTGTGGAACCAGAAGTGGTTCTAGAGAAAGAAAATTGTAAGGATGAATCTCTTTAGTCACATTATGATTTTGGTGCAGGCTTTCTAACTAGAAATAATGTGGTATTATTGTAGACCTCATGCTATCTTGGAGATAACTGAAAATCAATGCCATGAACTACACAAAGAGCTAAGCATGATAAATACATTGCATTTGATATTCCTGGTTCACCTCTTGTGAGTTACAAGGAATTCAGTGACTCTCCACATAAAATTTTTGGACATGCCCAGAAAAGTAAAGGCTAGAATGAAGCTGTGTGATTATTTCTTGAATCTGAAAGTAAAGCAGTAAAATAAAAAAAAATAAGTTCACAGATTAAATCTCCAATCTCCAGAGGCTCTTGAACAATAGGATTTTCAGTGTGCCCTGGAAAGGAATCCTCTACAGCAGACATAGGACTCAAACTGTCACAAGCCAAGCCAACCTTCCACATTCAATTTACTGACTTACAACACAAGTTTAAGTCTAAGCTTCAAAGAATATCAGCAGCCAAACAAAGCTATGATTGAAAGAGAGTGTATTCTGTAAGTACGGAGCCGACAAGAATTAGGTTGAAGGAATTCAACTCTCAGGTTGTTACATGTTTATCTTGCCTTGAAGAAGTAGTCTTCTAACACTTAGCAGTAGATACATTTGCAGCCCACACCTTAAAGCATTGCCCTGAAATTAATCCTGGATTGCCTATGGAACCTACAGTAATCTACCTTGAGGTAGATGTAAAGCAAGTTAGTGCTGTTAACCCTTAGAGTACATTTACCACTTCCACTAGACAAATAACCCTATTAAAAGCTAAGCAACCCTCTAGAGATGAGAAAGTGTGACCTAGGAGAAGGTACACAATAAACTTAAAAAATATAACAAGTTGATCAATTCATACCAGTAGCACTGAGAGGAAAGTGTGAGAATGTATTTCAAGGTATATGGGATAATGGTGAAAACAGCATAACAGTACATTGGATTGAGTTTATTGGTATAAGCCCATTTAGGAAAAATCCAGGGATTCTTTTTCTAACTTGCAAAGTTAAATGATGTGCCAATTGTATACATTATTACTTGGATGGGTCAAATAATGGCCTATTGTGAATGAGCAGGAGATGCTTGATATATTTGAGTATAATGTTGCTAAAGGGGATTCAAAGATTTGGGGAAATTGGAGTGAAGTGGTGGAATTACCTCATCAAACCTAATCCTCTACATTGGAGGTATCTATAATATATATGCCCTTCACTAATACTGTAAGAAACAGATTTGTGAGAAGGGAAATAGCATATTTCAATAGCTTTGTTCATTGATCTTCTCTGTATCTGAGACCTAGAGTAGGAAGCACAGTGCTGATCTAGGTAACTTAAACTGAAAGAGTCTAATTGGATCTTAGAGTATCAAGACCCAAGTGGCTATAATGAATTGCCAATGACAAGATGAGCATACGTAGTGAATTGACAGTTCAGGAAAAGCAGTGTTCAGAATGGTCTTCTATAAACCTTTGGCACTGGCTAGTTAATCCTGGTGTCCCAGAAGTGAATTACATAGAAATGCCAATGTCTTCCATTTGTATTAGCAAAAATTGAATGAAAAGCTTCCTTGAATCAATAGACAATCATGGCTTTATCAAATAATTGCCAGTGCTGAGTCAGTTTACTGACCAAGAAAAACCTCAAATGAAGAGAAGTCTGGTTCTCCTTAAAGAAAGACCTTGCTACAACAACAGTAACAACAACAACAGCAGCAGCAGCAGCAACAGCAGCAGAAGCAGCAACAGCAAAAGTTTTACTATTAAATATATTACCTATCATACACAAAATACCATATAGCCTTTAATATGGTAACTGGGATTGGGGGTAAGTAGGACTTTTCTTGAAATTCTAATATTTGTTCTGAATCCTGACTGATTAAGAGCATTACAATTATCCAGTGAAATCTGGGGCTTCTCGGAGTCAAACAATTGAAACACTTCATGGTGAATCCAATAGGTCCTAGAACTCATCTTGTAGTTAATTCCCTTAGGAGTTGGTGTTGGCAGAATCTCTACTTTACTTCCTTGACTTGTGAAGTTGGGAGCTATTATTGTTAGGAAGTCCAAGTGGAAGCCATATAGCTGCCTCTACTTAATAAAACAGCGATAAGACATTGTCACATCTATGGACAGGTTAAGGAAATTGGTTCCACCATTGGTGGAATTGTTTTTGAACCCAGTTGTTAACCTTGAATCTTATCCCAGTTGGTTCCTGCCAGTCCTTCCCAGCTCGAATTACTGTTTTGTTATCTTGCTGGTGTGTCACCTAGCTTCCCCATTTTCTTCTGTATAAAAAGTCTGATGCTTGATTTGACAAATTACACTCAGATCCATACTCTCTTGTGTGGTCTGTTTGTCACTCGATCAGTCCTTGCCTCACTTGCTCCAGAGAACTCAACCCACGCAGTCAAGGGGCCAAGAGAGCGTCTGCAGCATATTCTGAACTAAAACATACACTTATAGCTTCATAGGATATGTTCTATGTTTCATTGACATAAAAACAAAACTGAAATTAACTGAGAAACAAAACACTAGATCCTGGTTTACAAGTTTTTTTAAACATTACGAAGACACTATTAGAAGTTGTCAGCTGTAACATTACAGACCTTTCATAGTGCTTCTTTGTACAACAGTGGTGGTTAGAAATTTTCACAGCAAACAAAACTCTGGGTGTGGTACATGGTTGTATATTTTACATATAGGAAAAGAAGACCATATATGAAATTATATTAGAATCATGAATTGTAGCCAAAGTTTGACTGAATGATCAGTTACTTTGAAGGACCATATTTAGGACAACTGCGACAAATACACTTGGGAAAAAGGGTATATAGACAGACATCTCCAAATAGGCAAAGGAAGTAAAATGTTCAGATTATATGTGGATGTTCATCAGAAGGCAAGCTCAGCAGAGAAGGATGTTATTATTCAAGCATATAAATGGACCTGTTCTATGGATGGTAGTCAACATCTATTCTGTGCCATTGCCCAATGGTCTCATGGAATTAGCAGGAATGAAGATTAAGTATGGGATCACCCATATAGACTTCTACTCACCAAGATTTTCCTTGTTACAACAGAATCATTGTTGAAATCTGCAGCCCTCAGAGATTCACCCAGAGGCTTGCTTGGCATCATTCCCATATCCACCTGTCATTTAACTGATGTAGACTGACTACTTTGAGCCACTTCCATCATGGAAAAGGCAATACTTTGTCCTTTTTTTGTTGTTGTTTTGTTTTGTTTTGTTTTGTTTTTTTGAGTACTTTCTCCTTAATACAAGATATACTTGCTATGAATATACATTGGCCTGCCATTCATTTAACGTTTCATGCAAAGTTCATATATATATTAACTATAAAAATGCTCTGTCCATGTCCACTCAGAACTTACTAACCATGGAACTTACTTCACATCCACAGAAGTGTAAGAGTGAGACCATTTTTAGAGAATTCACTGGCTGTCCCATGTTTCTCACTATCCTGAAGCATATATCTGGATATACTAGTAGAGTGGTCTTTTTGTTGTTGCTGTTGTTGTTGTTGTTGTTTTTATAGTCCATATTTTATCCACCCCCCTGAGATCCACCCTCTGATTCTTCCACATTCCATACCTCCTCCCCACCCTCCTCTCTCCACATGGATGCCCCCCCAACCCCACCTGACCTCTAAACTCCCTGGGGCCTCCAGTATCTTGAGGGTTAGGTGCAGCATCTCTGAATGAATACAGACCCGGAAGTCCTCTACTGTATGTGTGTTGGGGACCTCATATCAGCTGATGTATGCTGTCTGTTTGGTGGTCCAGTGTTTGAGAGATCCTGTGGTTCCAGATTAATTGAGACTGCTGGTCCTCCTACAGGAACACCCTTGTCCTCAGCTTATTTCTTCCTTCCCTAATTCAACAACAGGGGTCAGCGCTTCTGTCCATTGGTTGGGTGCAAATATCTGCACCTGACTCTTTCAATTGCTTGTTGGGTATTTTGGGGGTAATCATGATAGGTCCCTTTTTGTGAGCACTCCATAACTTCAGTATTAGTGTCAGGCATCGGGGGCTGGATCCCACATTGGGCCTGTTGCTGGACCTTCCTTTCCTTTGGCTTCTCTCCATTTCCATCCCTGTAATTCTTTCAGACAAGAGCAATTATGAATCAGAGATGTGACTATGGGATGGCAACTCCATCTCTCACTTGATGTCTTGTCTTCCGTTGGAGGTGGGCTCTATAAATTCCCTCCCTACTGTCAGGCATTTCATCTAAGATCCCCTCCTTTGACTCCTGAGAGTCTCTCACCTCCCAAGTCTCTGTTGCATTCTGGAGAATCCCCCCAACCTCCTATTTTCCAAGGTTGCCTGTTTCCATTCTTTCTGTTGGCCCTCAGGGATTCAGTCCTTTTCCCTCACCCATGTCCTCACCACCCTGAAGCATCTATCTGGATAGACTAGTAGAGTGGTCTTTTTAATATATAATTGCAGTCACAACTAGAGAGCAATAACTTATGAGGCCATGACAGGGTTTTCAAGAAGACTGTATTGACATTGAATCAGTATATGGTATATTTTTCTTACAGCCAGAATTTAAGAGTCCAGACATAATGGGATGGTAATGGGAATAGTACCATTTCCCATCTCCCATAGTGACTCATCAGCAAAAATTTTGCTTCCTGTTCCTATGACCTTTTGCTCTTCTGGCCTAGAATTTTTAATTGAAGAGGACAGAATTCTTCTGCCAAGAAGCATGACAAGCATTCTGTTGAAGTGGCCTGATTCCATAATGGTTCTGATGCCTTTGGGTCAAGAGACTAAAAAAAGAAGTTACAGTATTTTCAGGGAAGAATTAACCAGAGTGCTATGGAGAAATTAGATCCTAACCCTGAATTTCTCTACAATACAGGTAATGAAGAAGAGTATATCTGTCAGACAAAAACTCCTTTAGGTGGTCTGTGGATACTCCTGTGTTCAGTGATTAAAGTCAGTGGGAGGCTACCCCAACCCATTCAAGGCAGGTTGATAACTGGCTGTGACACATTGGGAATGAATAGGTAATATCTCTAGTTATAGAACCACAGCCGACTGTGGTACTTGCTGAAGGTAGATGAAATAGAACAGGTAATAGTTATAAATACCAACTAAGTCTGTGTGACCAGTTATGGAGGACTGTAATTTCTGTGCATGTTTCTGGCATATTTTGTTAAGAATATACTTTTTTGGGTTTTGTTGTTGTTGTTCCTGTTGTTTTTAGTATATAATATAACTTATTCAGGGCATGAGGAGGGGAGTTAAGATGATAGTAGAGACAGAGAAAGTCAAAGAGAGAATAGAGAAGTAGAGGAGTAGAAGCCTGCCATGAGCACATTGAAAGAAAGGGGGGAGAAGAATGAGGATAGGAGGGGAAAGGGAAGGAGAGAAAGAGCAATGGAGGAGCAAAAGACCAAGAGAAAGAAATATACCTTTTCATTTATACAACAAAACATAAATTAAGGTATATGTAACTGTGTAGTAAATCTATATTATTATAATTTTTAAGTTATGAGATACCAAAAAAATAAACTTTCTAAAAAGGATTTTGTCATATAGTCTAGAAGAATAGTGACTTTATCATTACAAATATAGTGTGATATAAAGAAGTTTGATAAGTAGACAAGAGCAAACTCATGATGGTTAATGTTGGTTGTTAACTTGATTGTGTCTAGGTTAACTAAGAAATAATTCTTTCAGGGTATCTGTGATGATATTTCCTGAAAGAATTAACTGGGTAGTAGTGCCTTAGTTAGGATTTCATTGTTGTGAAAAGATACCATGACTATGGCAGCTCTTATAAAGAAAAACATTGAATTAGGGCTTGTAGACATTTTGGGTTTTGTGCAATATGTAAAGGTTATCCTTGTGTTATTCAACTCATTTTTTTTCTGCCCTCAAGATGTGCAGGGAGCAAAAGGAGGAAGAAGAGATGAGGGAAAGTGCCACAGACCAGGCCTAGTTGGTCCCCCTCAATCTATGGGAATCAGGGTTCTGACAGATGGGCATAGAGTCAGTGGGAATTGACAGACAGACACAGACACGAGAGTGTCCTG
Source organism: Mus minutoides (assembly GCA_902729485.2). Classification (NCBI taxonomy): domain Eukaryota; kingdom Metazoa; phylum Chordata; class Mammalia; order Rodentia; family Muridae; genus Mus; species Mus minutoides. The sequence continues at coordinate 363,890 of LR749829.1, read as the reverse complement.
GATCTGAATGTAATTTGTCAAGTCGAGCATTAAACTTTTTATACAGAAGAAAATAGTGAAGTTAGGTGACAATGAGGTACAATGAGGTTACTGGATTCTTTTTTTTTTTTTTTTTTTTAATTCGAGACAGGTTTCTCTGTGTAGCCCTGGCTGTCCTGGAAATCACTCTGTAGACCAGGCTGGCCTCAAACTCAGAAATCTGCCTGCCTCTGCCTCTGGAGTGCTGGGATTAAAGGCGTGTGCCACCACACCCTGCTAGAGGTTACTGGATTCTTAAACAAAACAGAAGAATGCAAATACGGAAGGACTGGCAGGAACCAACTGGGATAAAATTCAATGTTAACAACTGGGATCAAAAACAGCTCCACCACATGAATCTCAAGAAGAATGAAGTTCAAAATGTGGTTTCTTTGCCCCTTCCTAGAATTAAGAACAAAGCACACACTGTAGGAGTTACAGAGATCATGTGTGAAGCTGAATCAAAAGGATGGACCAACCAGTGACTGCAGCTGCCAGGGATCCTTCCCATAATCAGCCACCAAAATAAACACTATAGCATATGCCAGCAAGATAATGCTGAAAGGGACCTGATATAGCTGTCTCATGGGAGGCTATACCAGTGCCTGGCAAACACGGAAATGGTTGCTCACAGTCAGCTATTAGATGGAACACAGNAGTTGGCCATCATTGGGAGGAGAGGCCCCTTGGTCATACAGACTTTATATGCCCCAGTACAGGGGAACGCCAGGGCCATTATGTGGGAGGGGGTGGGTAGGGGAGCAGGGCGGGGATGCGGGAGGGTAAGGGGAAATTTCTGGATAACATTTGAAATGTAAATGAAGAAAATATCTAATAAAGAAGAAAAGAAAAAAAAAAAAAAAAACATCTCCACCTAAGGTCCACTTAATCTTAGAAGCCAGGTCGAGGGCTTTGTGCCCTTGCCATAGTTCCTATTCTAGTCTATTATATAGTCCACCTTCCCCCTAAGTCATTATAAATACTTGTATGTGTGTGTAACTCAGCTATCTATAGTTCTAAGTATCTACTCTAGTTCCTTCTTAGATCACAAACTTCCTTCTTCCTAGATAATGGTAAATTCCTGTGTAGGGCAGTGACTTAGCTATCCATGCCCAAGGTTGGATGAAGGACTTCCTAGAATCTAACTTAGCTATATTTCAAAATATCAATTCTTAGGAGCACTTGTAATAAAGCAATAAAAAGGGAAAGCACACAGATCCGTTTACCAACTAAAGCAAGGACATTGGAGCATTCTTTATACAGGATAGCACAATTCCAGGAGACTAAGTTTCCATGAACTTTTCGGCTCCTTGGGACAGCACCCAGGTTTTCTGGGTCTGTCGCACTTGTCACTACTGGAGTGGATGTAGCAAGAAAGTCTAACAATGTTTGGCCCAACTTGAAAAATATCCCATCTAAAAGCTAATGCCAGACACTAGTAATGAAAACCTGGTATGCTTGCATAGAGAAGCCTAGCATAACTCTATCCTGAGAATCTTTATCCATCAGCAAATGGAAGCAGATGCAGAGACCCACAACCAAACAACAGGCAGTGCTTGGGAGTCTTGTGGAAAAGTCAGGGATAGAACTGAGTAAGCTGGAGACATCAAGATCACAACAAAGAGTCAACCAACATAGGTCCATGGGGACTCACAGAGACGAAACAACTAACCAAAGAACATACACGGGTTGGATCTAGCCTCCCTACACATTTGTAGCAGATGTACAGTTTGGTCTTTATGTAGGTCTGCTAACAATTAGAGCAGAGGCTGTTTATGACTCAGTTGTCTTGCCTTTGGATTTCCTTCTCCAAACTGAACTATCTAATTGGGCCTCAGTGGGAGAGAATGTGCTTGGGTCCACTACCATAGATGTCCTCATGTGGGGTGGTTGAGTTTTCCCTTTTCTGAGGAGAAGGAGAGGGGCTGATGGGAGGAGGCAAATATAAGGGTGGCAAATATAAGGGACCAGGAAGTGAATGGAACAATCAGGATATTTAGGTGAATTTGAAAAAAAAAAGGAGAGAGAGAGAGAGAGAGAGAGAGAGAGAGAGAGAGAGAGAGAGAGAGAGAGAACACAGCTCCCCAACCATAAAATATGCATGGCATAAAAGTAAAAAATACATTGTGCTGTTTTTTACCAGATGGGTCACTAATTTCTCCTTTGCTATTTTTCTTTAGATTTGATATAAAATTTTGGTAAAGTATATCTTTTTCATGGCAGCAAAAACCCAACATTGATTTTTTTTTTCTGTATTGACCAATCGTACAGTGCAATATAAATATTGATGATTTCTTCAAATACTAAAAGTCAAGGTAAATACTATAGAGGAATGTGAAATGTAAATGGGAAAGGATTTCTCATGGGGTATATAAAACTTTATAAATTTTATCTTCCTCTGAGAAGCACCTCACAGCTAGTAGAGTCAATGCTCAGACTTCCATCATCACAGATATTTTTGTTTTGTTTTGTTTTTTTCGAGACAGGGTTTCTCTGTGTAGCCCTAGGTGTCCTGGAACTCACTTTGTAGACCAGGCTGGCCTCGAACTCAGAAATCCGCCTGCCTCTGCCTCCCGAGTGCTGTATGCCATCATGCCCAGCTTATCACAGATATTTTCAAGTTGTTCTGTTGGCATCTTGAAGAGCACCCACATGAGGTTTATTTGGCAATTTACAAAATGAAATATAGTGGTATATATATATATATATATATATATATATATATATATATATATATATATATATATATATATATATATATATATATATATATATATATATATATATATATATAATGTGAAACTTTTCTTAAGTGGACATATATTGAAGTGGAATTCTTCTGATATATATTTTTTAGTTTCCCCAAATGTCAGAATTATAAAAAGTTATATAAATCACTATTCCAAAGCTTTTCTTTTATGGTAAAGAAGAAAGGGTGTGCAAAGTGCTGGCTTTGAATCATACAGCATCTTAGTTTACCAAGAAATACATGTGTCCTTAATTCTGTTTGAACAATGGTCACCCCTAATCAAGTCTCTTAATTCTAAAAACTGTAAAAATGAATTTGTAAATGTAGGAAAGCTTACAAAAATGTAGTATGTATAAGTTCAATTATTTTAAACAATAGATTGTTCTGTTTGCTTTAGTTCATTTTATTTTGTATTCCTTAAATACTCATATGGGTAATAATTCCAAAGTTTACACTGAGTTTCAGTTATCCCGTTTGGGTATTATTGAGTATATGACTAGGAGATGTCCATTTGGGTTGAAAATCCAATGTTTCTATTTTGTTTGCATTTATAAACCTAGTGACTAACACAGATGGCTTTTGAGGTCATTTTGTGACCTTGGGTACTGGAGAGATGACTCAGTAGTTAAGAATAATTGCTAAACAGGTCTGAGGAACTGAATTCAAAGCCTAGCATACAAATAAGAGGTGGTCTAGATACTCACTCACTGTATCAATGAGGGAGACAAAGGAAAAATGATCTGTGAGAATTTCTGGCCAGCCAACCTATCTCAAAATAGTAAATACTGAGATAAATGAGAGACCCTATCTCATAAGGACAAACAAGTAATGTTATAACAGGACAACCAATTTCTTCTGTCTTCTGCCCTAATGTGTATGGGTTCACACACACACACTTTCCTTAGAACACTATTTTTGAAGTTTTATTTTATTAGATATTTTCTTCATTTACATTTCAAATGCTATCCCCAAAGTTCCCTATACCCTCCACTTACCCTATTCCCCAACCCAATCACTCCCAACTTCTTAGCCCTGGTGTTTCCCTATACTGGGGCATATAAAGTTTGCAAGACCAAGGGGCCTCTCTTCCCAATGATGGCCGACTAGGCCATCTTCTGCTACATATGCAGCAGCTAGAGACACGAGCTCTGGGGGTACTGGTTAGTTCATATTGTTTTTCCACCTATTGGATTGCAGACGCCTTCAGCTCCTTGGGTACTTTCTCTACCTCCTATATTGGGGCCCCTGTGTTCCTTCCTATAGATGACTGTGAGCATCCACTTCTGCATTTGCCAGGCACTGGCAAAGCCTCACAGGAGATAGCTATATCAGGGTCCCTTGAGCAAAATCTTGCTTGTGCATGCAATAGTGTCTGTGTTTGGTGGCAGATTATGGGATGGAACCCCAGGTGAGGCCATCTCTGGATGGTCCATCCTTTTGTCTTAGCTCCAAACTTTGTCTCTACAACTCCTTCCAGGGATATTTTATTTCCTATTCTAGGGAAGAATGAAATATCCACAGGTTAGTCTTTCTTCTTGATTTTCTTGTGCTTTGGCAGTTGCATCTTGAATATTCTAGGTTTCTGGGCTAATATCCACTTATCAGTGAGTGCATATCAAGTGACATCTTTTGTGATTGGGTTACCTCATTCAGGATGATATTCTCCAGATACTTCCATTTGCCAAAGAATTTCATAAATTCATTGTTTTTTAATATCTGAGTAGTACTCCATTATGTAAATGTACCACATTTTCTGTATCCATTCCTCTGTTGAGGCACATCTGAGTTCTTTCCAGCTTCTGGTTATTATAAATAGGGCTGCTATGAACATAGTGGAGCATGTGTCCTTATTACCAGTTGGAACATCTTTTGGGTATATGCTGAGGAGAGGTATTCCTGGATCCTCCAGTAGTACTATGCTCAGTTTTCTGAGGAACCACCAGACTGACTTACAGAGGGGTTGTACCAGCTTGCAATCCTACCAGCAATGAAGGAGTGTTCCTCTTTCTCCATATCCTCGCCAGCATCTGCTGTCACCTGATTCTAGCCATTCTGACTGGTGTGAGGTGGAATCTCAGGGTTGTTTTGATTTTCATTTCCCTGATGATTAAGGATGTAGAACATATTTTCAGGTGCTTCTCAGTCATTCAGTATTCCTCAGTTGAGAATTCTTTGTTTAGTTCTGAACCCCATATTTTAATGGGGTTATTTCAATTTGTGGAGGTCAATTTCTTGAATATTTTTTATATATTGGATATTAGTCCCCTATCAGATTTAGGAATGGTAAAAATCCTTTCCCAATCTGTTGTTGGCCTTTTTCTCTTATTGACAGTATCTTTTGCCCTTCTGAAGTTTTGCAATTTTATGAAGTCCCATTTGTTGATTCTTGATCTTATGGCACAGGCCATTGCTGTTCTGTTAAGGAATTTTTTTCCCTGTGCCCATATCTTCGAGGTTTTTCCTCACTTTCTCCTCTTTAAATTTCAGTGTCTCTGGTTTTATGTGGAGTTCTCTGATCCACTTAGAGTTGAGCTTTGTACAAGGAGATAAGAATGGATCAATTCTCACTCTTCTACATGATAAGTGCAAGTAGTACCAGCACCATTTGTTGAAAATGCTGGTTTCCCCTCCCCCCACTGGATGGTTTATGTGAGAACAGTTTCTAGTTCACTGGTATCCATACACTCAAATAAACTCAGAAGTTAAGATAAGGTAACTAGTTGTACAGACAGTGACATGGTCATGGTACGTCAAAAATAGTGTTAACGAGACATCATGTCGAACTCCAGTCCGTACCACTAAGGGGGTCTTCAAGAAAATAACAACTCTTACCAAAAATGATAGGATTGTTTTTTGTTAATCCAGATGAATTTTCAAATTGCCCTTTCTATCTCAGTGAATAATTGAGTTGGAATTTTGATGGGGATTGCATTGAATCTGTAGATTGCTTTCGGCAGGATAGACATTTTGACTATATTAATCCTGCCAATACATGAGCATGAGAGATTTTTCCATCTTCTGAGATCTTCAATTGCTTTCTTCAGAGACTTGAAGTTCTTGTTATACAGATCTTTCACTTTTTTAGTTAAAGTCACACCAAGGTATTTTATATTATTTGTGACTATTGTGAAGGGTATTGTTTCCCCAATTTTGTCCTCACTTTTTTATCCTTGTGTATAGATAGGCCACTGATTTGTTTGAGTTAATTTTATATCCAGCTTCTGAGCTGAAGCTGCTTATCAGGTTTAGGAGTTCTCTGGTGGAATTTTTAGGGTCAGTTATATATACTATCATATCATCTGCAAACAGTGATATTTTGACATCTTCCTTTCCAATTTATATCCCCTTGATCTCCTTTTGTTGTCAAATTGCTCTGGCTAGGACTTCAAGTACTATATTGAATAGGTAGGAAGAAAGTGGACAGCCTTGTCTAGTCCTTGATTTTAGTAGGATTGCTCCAAGTTTCTCTCCATTTACTTTGATGTTGGCTACTGGTTTGCAGTATATTGCTATTATTATGTTTAGGTATGGGCCTTGAACTCCTGATCTTTCCAAGACTTTTATCATGAAGGGGTGTTCCATTTTTTCAAATATTTTCTCAGCATCTAACAAGATGATCATGTGATTTTTGTCTTTGATTTTCTTTATATAGTGGATTATGTTGATGGATTTCCTTATATTAAACCATCATTGCATCCCTGGGATGAAGCCTATTTGGTCATAATGGATGATCCTTTTGATGTGTTCTTGGATTGCTTTATGAGAATTTTATTGAGTATTTTTGCATCGATATTCATAAGGGAAATTGTTCTGAAGTTCTCTTTCTTTGTTGGATCTTTGTGTGTTTTAGGTATCAGAGTAATTGTGGTTTCATAGAATGAATTGGGTAGAGTACCTTCTGTTTCTATTTTGTGGAATAGTTTGAGGAGAGTTGGAATTAGGTCTTCTTTGAAGGTCTGATAGAACTCTGCACTAAACCCATCAGGTCCTGGGCTTTTTTTGGTTGGGAGACTATTAATGAATGCTTGTATTTACTTAGGGTAAATGGGACTGTTAAGATCCATAATCTGATCCAGATTTAACTTTGGTACCTTCTATCTGTCTAGGACATTGTTCATTTCATCCAGGTTTCCCAGTTTTGTTTAGTATCACCTTTTATAGTAAGATCTGATGATATTTTGAATTTCTTCAGGATCTGTTGTTATGTCTCCTTTTTTATTTCTTTTTCTTTTTTTCAATTTTTTTCCAAATTTTATTAGATAATTTCTTCATTTACATTTCAAGTGTTATCCAGAAAGTTCCCCATACCCTTCCCCCTCCTGGCTCTGCTCCCCTCCCCACCCGTTCCAACAACTTGGCCCTGGCATTCCCCTGTACTGGGGCATATTAAGTCTGCATGACCAAGGGGTCTCTCTTCCCAATGATGGCCAACTAGGCCATCCTCTTCTATATATGAAGCTAGAGACATGAGCTCAGGGGGTACTAGTTAGTTCATGTTATTCTTCCACATATAGGGTTGAAGAGCCCTTCAGCTCCTTGGGTACTTTCTCTAGCTCCTTCCTTGGGAACCCTGTGTTCCATCTAATAGCTGACTGTGAGCTTCCA
>LR749829.1:260053-285045 GCA_902729485.2 Mus minutoides | reverse complement strand
AGTAATTGTTGCTTCCTGTCATTTTTGTTTTTAGAGTTGGGATTCTGTTCTTGTGGCTGTCTTCTTTTAGGTTTGTTGAAGGATTACTTTCTTGCTTTCTCTAGGGCAGAGTTTCCATCCTTGTATTGGTGTTTTTCTGTTATTATCCTTTGAAGGGCTGGATTTGTGGAAAGATATTGTGTGAATTTGAATTTGTCGTAGAATACTTTGGTTTCTCCGTCTATGGTAAATGAGAGTTTTGCTGGGTATAGTAGTCTTTATAAAGAGAAATCCATCTTTCTCATGCCTTCATTCTTTGTTCCTTTACCACCCCTCTTCATCAATTGGCATAATCAAGGTGGTATTTGTATTAACATTTAGCATTCCTTACTAACACACATCATGACTTAAGAGCTCCTGAGAGTCACAACTTGTCAAGAAGGATTTAAATGGCAGACTGTGAATAACCTGGACATCAGCCACTAATGTAGGAAGTAAATAATTCAAAAAATGCAAGAGATTACGTAAGACTCTAAAATCTCATTGGTCAAAACTGAAGCTCCTAAATGATCTTTCTTGCTCTCTTGCTATAGAAAGGTAAGCTGGCCATTACTGCACCAAGTAGCCTGGCTTGAGGACAGTATCCTAGGACTGTGTCTTGGAAGGTCTTATATCTGGTTGAATCAGAGTATCCATGCACACTTCCTTGAATTTTACTTCCCAGATTTCCCTAGAGCATATAGTGACCATAATAAGACACAGTGATCAAAAGACCTTTGCTTTACAACACAGTTCATGTCAATACCATAACATTTATAAAAAGTTACTTTTTTACTTAAACTCCTTTCCCTAGTGTTGAGCCTTTTGACTGTATTGTAATGCTAAACACTACCCCCAAGGCCAGGCTGTCTTCAGGGATTAGAGAGTCTGCATACACCCAAGTGACATATCCAAGTGACCTATGTAATCTTGCCCCCCCCCAAAATTATCCTTGATTATTGAATAAAGATGCCTCTAGCCAATTGTTGGATAGAAGAGAGACAGACTTGGGGTCTTAGGAGACCATGAGGAGAGAGAAAATGAGAAATGAGGAGGAAGCCACCATGGGGTAAGTCATAAACTATGGTTGAGCCACTTGGAGTTAAGAGCTGTCTAGATGGAGCATAGCAAATTATAAAATGAGGTACATGATGGGGAAACAGATTTTACATAGAGAATAGATATTTGTCCAGCTCTAGTGCTAATTAAGGCTTATTATACATATATAAGTTGCGTGTCTTTTATCCAGGAACTGAATTATCAAAAGTGAGGTAGATGACCTGGTTGAGATTTAATAGTTTCTATAATACCTAGTTTCATCTTTACTCTCAAGGTGTTAATTTGGGACTTCACATTGCTGTGTTTACATCACGCCACTTTATTTAATGTTGAATCTATCTAGGAACTACCATACTATCCGGGAATAAGTTATGAATATATAAGATCAGCAAGCCTAACAATTTGTCTGTCCTTAGTCACAATCAATTCCCTAACACAATGGTTGTGATCCCTCAAAGAGTTAATGGGGCCTACATCTACTTAAGGTCTTGTTTGATCTTAGCATTAATCACTTCCTAAATCTCCATCCCATCTCACAGAGATGAATGTTTTAGGACCTGAAGTTTGCTACAGAGGGCAAGTAAGTCACAGATAAACACCCTCTCTCAAAGATTCATTGAAAGGAGCCAATTAGTTGGATGAGGAGGGTTTTTTTCTGTACTCTCTAATTACCCAGGGATGAGAGGGGTCAGATCATAAGCCTGATCCCCACAAACAAGCACAGAAAATGCCTCAATAGAGGTTTCAAGGCAGAAAAACTTAAAAGCTGGTCCCACATCTACTTTCACAGTTCCTTTTAAGAGGCCAACAAAGATTGGTACCAAAGACAATGGGCTGGGCTGTGGACCACCTCAGGGACAAAAGGGGGAAGGCGACAACTAAGCCCCAAGTTGCCAAAGATATTCTGCAGGAGGGTAGGGACTGTGTGGCAATTTCTAAAACCTGACTGTGTTACAAAGAAAGAACTTTGATCTTCAGAAAGCAGTAGGATACAGAATACCACCACCAAGATTTCCAAGGGAACATACACTCTATTGGCTCATCAGCTTTATTGCTTATTTATTAGTTTTCTTCAAGGTATTTGAACCTGGGACTCAATATTCTTTTAAATAATAAATTCTTCCTATGTTTTTGTATAGCTATATAATAACACCTCATTTTGCAAACTAAATTTTTATATTGAACATAATGAGATGAATTAATGACTAGAAAAGGGCAATTCTAAATATAGAGAGCAATTCAAAAGTACAGTGGATCTCTGGGGTAAAAGGAAGACTGAATGTCATATTACCACATCATCCTTAAGACATTCAAGTCTGAGGCCAGAATTGAGCATTCATTTGAGAGAGACCTATTTTTGAAAGGAAGACAGTCGCTAGAGGCAGTATACTTTTGTATGACATATGCTCACACATAAGATATTGATTTTATAGATGTGAATATATTTGATTTGTGTTGACTTAGCTTAGTAGAACTCTTATGAGATAATGTTCCAGGGTAGAATTTCAAGGTTTTAAAATCAGAGGGACCTGTTTTAAAGTAACAGTAGAAAACTTCAAAAACAGATTAAGAAATGATTGGTGTGGGTCTCCAGTAGAAACAAAGACAGGAGGTTGAAAAGAGAGGACAAAGACAAATGGTTTAAAATTCCTAAGATCACCATGATGAGTCTTGAAGCCGAAGATGAGCTCTGGCTGAGCTGAGACTATATCTGTATCTGTATCTGTATCTGTATCTGTATCTGTATCTGTATCTGTATCTGTATCTGTATCTGTATCTGTATCTGTATCTGTATCTGTATCTGCATCTGCATCTGCATCTGCATCTGCATCTGCATCTGCATCATCTGTATCTATCTGCATCTGCCTCTGTGTCTGCGTCTGTATCTGTAGACTGTATCTGAGACTAACAGCAGGCAGGTGCCTTTGCCTCTTCTCTCTGTTAGTAAAAGTGGCTTTCCCCATGTTTCCATTCTTCATCTGTAAGTGAACCAAGAACATTGGAAGACCCTCCCACCCTAGCTTTAGTCTATTCAAGATTTGATTCAACATTACTATTTTAGAAAATAAAATGTGGTTAATTCTGGATCTCTATATATCACCAACAATGACCTTAAATCTGGTTAGCTGTATTAGATCTCTCCAAGATCCTGAGCTTGGGAGTAGTCGGGGGAAGAAGAGGGGAGACTAAACCTGTAGTGGAGACAAAAAGACCAATGGGGGAATCTTGTAAATACTGACTTCATTCTCCCTGACAGTGGTCTAAAGAATGCATGTGTCACTTTGGTAAGTACAGACACAAACATATGTCCGTATCTACTTCAAGGTTTAGAGAGCTTTACTTTATCTTTGTTTTTCTTTCTAAATTTTACATTGATTTTTAGAAAAAAAAATGCATGCATTCATCATATAATAATCATATCCCTCTCAACATGCCTCTATTCTCCATTTTCTTACCCTGCTCTCTCCCCTCCTTCCTCATTTTTTCCACTAAAGAATTATATTTCTAGTTTCCTGTCTTACATAAGTGCATGATTTTATGCATCTATATAAAATCTAGGAACAACAAATGAGAGAAAACATATGACATTTGTCTCTCCAAAACTGGCTTAAGTTGCTTAATATGATTGTCTCCAGTTGCATCAATTTTCCTGCAAATAGCCTAGTTTGTTTGATCTATGGTTGAAAACAATTTCATCTCGTATGTTTACCACACTGTCTTTCTCTATCCCTTGTTGATAGGCACTCAGCTCAGCTCCATGGCCTCACTACTGTGATTAGCAATTTGGTAAACACAATAAGAAAGGTCTCTATAGCATTATAATTCTTCTCTCTCTGCCTCGCCTTTGTCTTAGCACTGTGCTACTATTTTACTCATTTACTTTATTTTTAAAAAGCCATACAATATATAACACAATTTTTCCTTTCCAAACTGATTGCAGATGTTCCATATCCACCCTGCACTGTTTTCTCTCTCCTCCCACTGCTTTTCACTCTCTTATAAGTATATTTTTGGTTTGTTTGTTTGTTTGTCCAATATCCATTGATTAGTTAGTGCATACCAGGCATATCCTTTTGGGTCTGAGTTACCTCACTCAGGATGATATTTTCTAGTTCTATCCATTTGCCTGCAAAACTCAGGATGTCCTAGTTCTTACTAGCTGAGTAGTATTCCATTGTGTAAATGAACCACATTTTCTGTATCTATTCTTCTGTCATGGGACATCTAGGTTGTTTCCAGCTTCTGGCTATCACGAATAAGGCTGCTATGAACATAGTGGTACATGTGTCCGTGTGGCATGGTGGGACATCTTTTGGGTACATGCCCAAGAGTCGTATAGCCAGGTCTTCAGGTAGATCTATTTCTAATTTTCTGAGGAACCTCTAGATTGATTTCCAGACTGGTTATACCAATTTGCAATCCCACCAGCAATGGAGGAGTGTTCCTCTTTCTCCACATCCTCTGCAATATGTGTTGTCACCTGAAGTTTTGATCTTAGTCATTATGACTTGTGTAAGGTGCAGTCTCAGGGTTATTTTGATTTGCATTTCTCTGATCACTAAGGACTTTGAATTGGGAGAGGGGAAAGAACTGAAGCCCTGAGGGCCAGCAGAAAGAATGGAAACAGGCAACCTCAGGAAATAGGAGGTTGGGGGGACCCTCCAGAATGCAACAGAGATCTGGGAGGTAAGAGACTCTCAAGACTCAAAGGGAAGGACCTTAGATGAAATGCCTGACTTTAGGAAGAGGGAACTTATAGAGCCCACCTCCAGCAGAAAGATAGGGCATCAAGTGAGAGATTCCACAGTCACATCTCTGACCCATAATTATTCCTATCTTAAAGAATTACAGGGGTGCAAATGGAGAGGATCCTGAGAAAAAGAAGGTCCAGTGACAGGCAATGTGGGATCTAGCTCAAGGGGAGGTCCCAAGGCCTAACACTATTACTGAGGCAGTGGAGCACTCACAAAAAGGGACCTAGCATGACTGCCCCCCAAAAGACCCAACAAGCAGCTGAAAGAGTCAGATGCAGATATTTGCAACAGGCAATGGACAGAAGCAACTGACCCCTGTTGTTGAATAAGGGGAGGATGAAAGAAGCTGAGGAGAAGGGTGATCCTGTAGAAGGACCAGCAGTCTCAATTAATGTGGACCCCTGAGATCTCTCAAAACTGGGCCACCAAACAGACAGCATATAGCAACTGATATGAGGCCCCCAACACACATATAATAGAGGACTTCTGGGTCTATTTTCATTCAGAGATGATGTACCTAACCCTCAAGAGACTGGAGGCCCCAGGGAGTTTAGAGTTAGGTGGGGGTCGGGGGGGGGTAGTGTGATCCCTGTGGAGACAGGGAGTGTGGAGGCTGTCTGGAAAGTGGAGCAGTTGGACGGTGGATGGGGGTGCCAGTAATGGAATATGGAGTGTAAAACATAAATTAATTTTTTAAAAGTTTACTCTTGTTATCATACAGATACACGTGGGGATGGAAAATTTAAAACTATGTATTTGAAGGAAACAGCACATATCAGTACTTACAATACTAATACTAGGAATTGGATACTTTAATCTTAATTGGCTAAAAGGTACAGCAATAGATATAAAAATGAAATTCCAATATCGGTCACACTGCATAAAAACACCAAAAACAAAAACAAAAACAAGTGATGTTACCACTGCTTAGATGTATCCTTTGTCCAGAGGAGAAGATTGAAGCTCCAGCAGAAGCTCACTCATCCAATAAATGGCAATCCAGGATTGCTATGTACAAATTACAGAGCTCAAAAACCTTCTGCAACATCTGGTTCTCTGCTACTTGTTACCTGTGGTTGGGTAATTATTTTAAACTCTTGCAGTCTCACGTGTTAACCTTACTCAGACAACAAAGTTAGGCACGGTTTCTCTGAGGAGACTACAAGGGTAAAGAACCTGTTCCTGGTGCAAAACTGATGTTTAATAGACTTAAACTTTCCTTTGTTTGGTCTTCCACTACCTGAGGTCTGACCTTACATGGGTGAGCTACAGTATAATTTTCATCCTGTAATTCTATGATCAGAACTCTTTCTCATAGATGCATTTACCCCCAAAGACAGGCCAGTCTCCCAAGCCTCTGCCCCTGCTTCTGCAGGCAATGAACCCAGACAATACAGTCTTCCCAGTCACTGGGAGGGATATGGCTTTGGAGTAATTGGAGAAAAATATATCATGAGTAATATTAGCTAGAAACCTCCATAAAAGTTGGCTCATAGCTTCACAAACTCTCGTGGTTTATCATCTAAATGGAAACTTGGTCTCCCTATGGTGCATGGCAACATTTAAGCCCTCATCTTCTGCAAATCACTAAGGATTATTGATGGAAAAATTATGAGATACTATCTCAGCTAAGGATAAAGACACTTAAAGAAAACTACCAGAAGAACATCTAGAAACAACATAATAGCAATAGGACGTTGACGACCTCATAATTCCCATTAGTGAGCCCAGACTATGAAACCAAAGGAAGATTCCAAGTGTCTATTACTTCAGAACATTCTGAACCAAATGGGAAGACATTGTGAATTACCCCTATCCATCAACAAATGCTTTATCCCCACTGGCTATTCAGAGAAATGCACCCTGCCCTGGAAAAGTGAGTAACAGATTAGAATCTTCTCAATCATTGTTCTACCTCTTTATCACCCTTGTTTTGTTTGCTTCATTCTTACTAAAGTTGTTAAACACTGAACAAAATTATTTGGAAGTTTGTCTTTCCCTATAAAATATTTCATGCCTATGCCCTTTAGAACACAGGGTTTTCTTGGCACCTTGTGAAATGCATACTTAGAACTTCTATTCTGAAATCAAACAAGAAAAGCAGTAGCTCTTCTTACCCCCCCCACATTTTTGTAGATGGTGATGAGGACTCAGATGGCACATTAGAACCCAGCACTACAGCAAAGGAATTATTAAAAGTATAGCTGCAAAATCTCAGCCTGCTAGTTCTCTATCTGCTAGTGCATAATCTTCTGCTCTCTGAGAGGTGAAAGAACTTAGCTGAGCATTTGAGAACATAAGACAAACTTTAGGGAAATTGACTGGACCATTCTCAGTTCACAAGGTTAGTTCACTGCAGACCTAACAAACTTCCCCATGCAACATATTCTGCCTTCTTATGGAAGAATGAAAGGGAGCATAGACTTAACTACTCAACAGGGCCAATTTGTACAGAGAGATCTATCTAATATGGCTCTCAATGTGTTTATCTACATGTCAAATCATATTCCCATTTGGGAGTAGAAATAGTACTTAATACAAAAACAGCAAGCCCTGGTTATAATCAACTTCAATGTTGTCATGGCTTCAGTTTTGGTTCAAGTTAGTAAATTCCTAGATTCTTTCTGGAGTGTGGTTCTTCTGTCTCTCATCACTAATCTGGTAACTAATGCATTCATATTATGAGTCTAAATATTCACCTGCTTCTCTCCTGTACTCCCAGACAGATTAAAGTCTCAGAGGTATGTGCATTTTGTTGAAAAAGAATTAACCCAGAAACACAGAATACCCAAGATTCAATTTATAAAACACAAGAAATCAAGATAAAAGAAGACCAATGTGCAGATACTTCATTTCTCCCTAGAATAGGGAACACAATACCCATGGAAGGGGTTACAGAGACAAAGTTTGGAGCTAATAAGAAAGGATGGACCATCCAGAGACTACCCCATCTTGGGATCCATCCCATAATCAGTCACCAAATGCAAACACTATTGCACATGCCAGCAAGAGTTTGCTGAAAAGACCCTGATATAGCTGTCTCATGTGAGGCTATGCCTGGCAAATACAGAAGTAGATTCTCACAGTCATCTATTGGATGGAACACAGGGCCCCCACTGGAGGAGCTAGAGAAAGTACCCAAGGAGCTGAAGATGTTTGCAACCCTATAAGAGGAACAAAAATATGAACTAACCTGAACCCCCAGAGCTTGTGTCTCTCGCTGAATATGTAGCAGAAGATGGCCTAGTCCTAGTCAGCCATCATTGGGAAGAGAGGCCCCTTGGTCTTGCAAACTTTATATGCCCCAGTACAGGGGAATGCCGGGGCCAAGAAGTGGGAGTGGGTGGGTAGGGGAGCAGGGCAGGGGAAGGGTATAGGGAACTTTGGGGATAGCATTTGAAAAGTAAATAAAGAAAATATCTAATTAAAAAAAAAGAATGTTCTACCTATAGTAGCAAATCTGAAATTGTTCAGATAAATTCTAGAACAGATCTTGGCTCAGTATGATAATCATCCTTCACATTATAACCATTTGGAACTGGATCATGAGTGTATCTGGCAAAAAGTGCCAAGTAAGTGAATCCCTGTAAATAGAAGGAAAAAAAAAAAAACAGAGAAAAAAGAAAAAGACAAACCAAACCTTCCAGTGCAGTACTAGCCCCATTTGCTGTACTAAGAAGTTTTTCTTGAGTTTGAGACAGAAGGGACTTGAATATGCCACACTCCTCCTTGAAGTGGAATTGTATACATTAGCTGTCTGTACTGGCACCAAATAGAGGTTGTTAGAAGTACAGAAATGGAGACCTCAACTCAGACCTGCTGAATCAAAATATAGACCTTAACAAGGTCAAAGGGACATTCCTAGGGACACAAGAACTTGAGGAGCTCTGACATAGGTTTTTCTAAAGCTTGCTTTGGTCATTTAATTAATAGCTTACATTTTTAAAAAAAGATGAAAATAAAAGCTGAAATTTGTGGTTCAAGCAGAGTCAGTCCACCCTAGTGAAGGTTTCAGCACAGTTATAAAGCACATGTACCATAGGTATTAACTTTCTAATGGAAGGACCCAGTGAAAATGCTATTAAATTATTCTATAGGCCTTTTGTCTGTCTAATGGGAAATGAATGCATACAGCTCTTCATTTCATGTATTTTGACATTGTGCTGTCAAAGCATTACCCCAACTCCCACACCAAGAATATAAATATGTTTGAAAATGTCATGTCACATTATAATAGGTCTGTTAGGCAGATGTTCTCCTCCTCACTTCCATGTTGTAAAGAAACTGCTCTGAACACACTCAAGAGCGGGCATTCCATTTCACTCATCCATAACTATGGGTTGGGGGGGGGGGACGAGGCAGGAGGGAGAGCATGTTGGAGCTGCATTCCATCAGTTTTACCAAGTCTGGAAAGCAGAGGCACTCCTTTCTTGTTGCTACTGAGAAACGCTCTACTTCACAATCCATCATTCTCCAGTAGAACTTTACATTTGTCATGTTCGATGCTAAGCATTGTGTTCAGCACCATGTAAGAGAGAGAAATTTAACAACACACTTACTCTCAGGAAGCTGGGGAACATAAACCCAATGGCATCACTCCCCTGATTCTAGGGACTTAACTGTTTTCTTTAGACTAAAATTTCTACATCTTCTCAGGACTTGCACACCTCTGAATGACTGACTTCTTCTCTGCTTTCTAGTGTTCATAATGGTATCAGTTATGTATTGTATTAAAAACGCCATAAGGCAGTAAATATTCATTACCTCCCACAGATTCTGTGAGTCAAGAATCCAACAGAAACCCAGCTAGGGAGCATTGGTTCAGGGCTTTAAATGAGGTTGCTTTCAAGATGTTTTCTGAGAACCTAGCCATGTTTGACTTGTACTGGTGAATCTACCCTGACAGAACTGAGACTTGTAATCACAACTGACTCACTGTTGGCAGGAAGTTTTTGTTTTTCTCTTCATGAAACCACATAACAACTCTACCACAGTGGCAGCTAATGTTCCTCAAAATGAGTGTTCAAAAAAGGGAGTAGCCTTTTCGCATAGTGTGGAAGGATTATACTTATTATCTCATGGTGGTTGAAGATGCTCACCCTACTTAAGGCAGGGGACAACCAGATAAGAATTTTAAAAAATAGTTTGCTGTGCCCATGCATACACATGCAGAGGCAAGGGCATGGTATAAGGTATCTTGTATCTCCTTCTCTCTCTTTACCTTACTGACTTTAGACAGGGCCTCTTATTGAACTGTAAGTAAACCATTTCAGCAAGGCTGAGCAGCAAAGTATCAACGTGACTATACCTTCACCTCCAATGCTGGGAGTCCACAGCTTTTTGTGTAGGTGCTAGAAAATTATTTATTATCATTTTACATGTAAAAGAACAGAAGAGAAGGTACATAGTGTCCATTAGAGCTTTGTGATCTACTAGAGATATTTGGCATGACTAGAAGTCAATGTCATCAATGAAGGTAGCTAGGAGTCACAAAATAGCCACCTCACTATATGATATGTGTGTGTGTGTCTGTGTGTGTGTCTGTGTGTGTCTGTGTGTGTATTATATATATAATATTTCAACTCATTTCCATATTTTACCTTCTGCTTTTCTCTTTTATAAAATAAGAGACTGGAGTGAATGAGTAGAAAATTTCCTTACCTCAATGTTCTTTCCTAATGTTTTATAGTCTTCAAATATCCATGATCTACCTCTGCAGAGCCAGGCATTAGATGTGTTTCTACTCATAACTTGAAGGTTGTGAGTAATTTCTTCTTTGGAGCATAAAGGCTTCTCAGTAGAGTCAAATGCACAACACTGCCATTTGGGAAAACCCAAGGAAATAAAAGTATGAAAGGTCCTATGCAAATACCTAGTTTACGTCCATTTAAAATGCAACAGGAGCACACTTCAGAAGCAAGGCACTCAGAATAGAAGCCAACTCCTGACACATCGAAGCCAGCTCATATTCTCCACCCCAGGAAAACACAGGCTGAGTTATCTGGCTAACCACTCTAGATTTTTTTTTCTCTTTTTTCTTTCTTTCCTTGTACCTTGCTTCCTTCCTTCTTTCTTTCCTTCCTTCCTCCCATATTCCTTTCTTCCCTCCTTCTTTTATTCTTTCACATTTCTTCTTTCATTTTTTTTTTTACTTTTTTAAGGGCCAATTAAAATATAATGGAAAGCAGTGTGCATTAAATAGCAGAACTACATAGAGCAAAGCATCGATTTCCATGATTAGTAGGACATGCATAAAAGTGCCTTCAGTTTTCCAGGTCCCTCCAGAACTATTGAGATACTGACCATCTTCAGAAAAAAATGGAATTTGTTTTTCTCACCTTTCAACCTTGAATATCTGCAGAGATGTCACAGTAACTACCAGAGAAAAGTAACAGGGGCTCTGCAGACCTGTATTCTGTGTCTACAATGTTCCTACTAAGTGGCCCGAGGCAGATTCTCTTTCCTTCTGGCCTCAGTCTCTTTCTTAAAAAATGAAAACTCTTATTTACAGTGATAACTTTGCTGATTCTGCAGTCTTCCTTGGGGTGATAGAAGTTCCTTTAGTTCTGTAAAATTACTAGTTAAGCAAACACTGACAGAAGCATGTGATAGAGAAAGAATAAGTTTCTAAGTCATATGTTTAACCCCATGTTAATTTATTTTTCTCCTCTGGAGTAATACCTTACTCCAGAGTTGGATAAAGGTGACCTTATTTAGACAATTTTTTCACATTTTTAAAAGAAAAAAGCCAGTCTGCACAGGTCAGGTCGCTGACTGCAAAGGGGGAGTGATCTGATGGCAGAAGCAACACAACTTCTGGGACATACCCAGTTTCAGGCTCCAGACATCCTGGCACCTTCCCCGCCAGAGAAGAGGTGTCCTCCCCGGGAGGGATCTACCTGCCTGAGCAGGTGAGGGAGCCATCTTGGGTCCCGGGTCCTTCAGAGACCAGTCTGTACAGGTGACCCCACAGACTACAGAGGCAACAATCGTCTGGGAAAGGCCCTGTATAAGGCCTTCATCTTTAGCCAGGAGGCAGGTCTGAACACCAGAAATCTGTGCACCTTCCATAAGAGAAGAGCTTGCCTGCAGACACTACTCTGACCACTGAGACACAGGAGAGACCTGGAATCGCAGACTGCTAAAAGAGGCTAACAGAATCACAGGAGGAACAAGCTCTAACCAGAGACAACAACTCCAGAGATTACCATATGGCAAAAGGCAAATGTAAGAATCTTACTAACAGAAACCAAGACCACTCACCATCATCAGAACCCAGAACTACCACCTCAGCCAGTCCTGGATACCCCAACACACCTGAAAAACAAGACTCAGATATAAAATTATATCTCATGATGCTGGAAGAGTACATTAAGAAGGACATTAATAACTCACTTAAAGAAATATAAGAGAACACTGCTAAAGAGGTAGAAGTCCTTACAGAGGAAACAAAAATCCCGTAAAGAACTACAGGAAACCATAACCAAACAGATGATGGAATTGAACAAAACCATCCAAGACCTAAAAAGGGAAGTAGAAACAATAAAGAAAACGCAAAGTAAGATAACTCTGGAGATAGAAACCCTAGGAAAGAATTCAGAAACATAGATGCAAGCATCAGCAACAAAATACAAGTTTTTGGTGAGAGAATCTCAGATGGAGAAGATTCCATAGAGAACATGGGCACAACAATCAAAGAAAATTCAAAACACAAAAAGATCCTAACTTAAAACATCCAGGAAATCCAGGACACAATGAGAAGACCAAACCTATGAATAATAAGAGTAGATGAGAATGAAGATTTTCAACTTAAAAGGCAAATATTTTCAACAAAATAATAGAAGAAAACTTCCCATACCTAAAGAAGGAGATGCCCATAAACATACAAGAAGCCTAAAGAACTCCAAACAGACTGGACCACAAAAGAAATTCCTCCAGGCACATAATAATCAGAACAACAAATGCACTAATTAAAGATAGAATGTTAAAAGCAGTAAGGGAAAATGGTCAAATAAAATATAAAGGAAGACCTATTAGAATTACAACAGACTACTCATCAGAGACTATGAAAGCCAGAATATCCTGAACAGATGTTATGGAGACACTAAGAGAACACAAATGCCAGCCCAGGCTCTTATACCCAACAAAACTCTTAATTACCATAGATGGAAAAATGAAAGTACTCCAAGATAAAACCAAGCTCACACAATATCTTTCCATGAATCCAGCCATTCAAAGAATAAAAAAGGAAAAACATGAACACAAGGATGAAAACTACACCCTAGAAAAACCAAGAAAGTAAACCTTCAACAAACCGAAAAGAAGCCTCGAGAAAAGAATCTCACCTTTAACAACAACAACAAAAAGGAAGCAACAATTACTTTTCTTTAATTTCTCTTAATATTAATGGACTCAATTCCCCAGTAAAAAGACATAGACTAATAGACTGGCTACACAAACAGTATCCAACATTTTGCTGCTTACAGGAAACCCACCTCAGGGAAAAAGACAGACACTTTCTCAGAGTAAAAGGCTGGAAAACAGTTTTCCAAGCAAATGGATACTTCATTCCTAACTAGAATAGGGATTAAAATATACATGTGCAGAGGGATGTGCAGAGACAAAGTTTAGATCTGAAATGAAAGGATGGACCATCCAGAGAGTGCCCAACCCAGGTGATCCATCACATAATCAGCCACCAAACCCAGACACTACTGCATACACCAGCAGCACATTGCTGAAAGGACCCTGATATAGCTGTCTCCTGGGAGGCTTTGACAGTCCCTGACAAATGCAGAACTGTATGCTCCCAGTCATCTATAGGGCAGAACACAGGGTACCCAAAGTAGGAGCTAGAGAGAGTACCCAAGAGCTGTAGGGGTCTGCAACCCTATAGATGGAACAACAATATGAACTAATCAGAACCCCCAGAGCTCATGTCTCTAGCTGTATATGTATTAGAAGATAGTTGGCCATTATTGGGGAAGAAAGGCCCTAGGTCTAGCAATGTTTATATGCCCCAGTACAGGGGACTGCCAGGGGCAAGTAGTGGGAGAGGGAGGGTAGGGGAGCAGGGCGGGGGAGGGTATAGGGGACTTTTGGGTAACACTTGAAATGTAAATGAAGAAACTCTCTAATTTAAAAAAAGGCAAAAAAAAGTATTGAGGTGTTATACAGAGAATGGCAATATGTGTGATTAATGGGTAGAAGTAGGGAAAATTAATATTTTCTTTTTTTCCATTTTTTATTAGATATTTTCTTCATTTTCATTTCAAATGTTATCCTGAAACTCCCCTATACCCTTCCCTATTCCATGCCCTGCTCCCCTACCCACCCACTCCCACATCTTGGCCCTGGCATTCCCCTGTACTGGGGCATATAAAGTTTGCATGACCAAGGGGCCTCTCTTCCCAATGATAGCCAACTAGGCCATCTTCTGCTATATTTGCAGATAGAGACACAAGCTCTGGGGGTACTAGTTAGTTCATATTGTTCTTCTACCTGTAGAGTTGGAGACCCCTTCAGCTCATTGGGTATTTCTCTAGCTCCTCCCTTGGGAACCATATGTTCCATCTAATAGCTCACTGAGAGCATCCACTTCTGTGTTTGCCAGGCACTGGCATAGCCTCACCTGAGACAGCTATATCAGGGCCCTTTCAGCAATATCTTACTGGCTTATGAAATAGTGTCTGCTTTTGGTGGCTGATTATGGGATGGATCCCCAGCTGCAGCAGTCAGTGGTTGGTCCATCCTTTTGTTTCAGCTCCACACTTGATCTCTGTAACTCCTTCAATGTGTGCTTTGTTCCTAATTGTAAGAAGGGGCAAAATGTCCACAGTTTAATCTTCATTCTTCTTGAGTTTCATGTGTTTAGCCAATTGTGTCTTTGGTAATCTAGGTTTCTGGGCTAATATCCACTAATCAGTGAGTACATGTTATGTGAGTTCTTTTGTGATTAGGTTACCTCATATAGGATAATATCCTCCAGATCCATCCATTTGCCTAGGAATTTCATAAATTCATTGTTTTTAATAGCTGCGTAGTACTCCATTGTGTAAATGTACCGTATTTTCTGTATCCATTATTCTGTTGAGGGACATCTGGGATCTTTCCAGCTTCTGGCAATTATAAATAACTCTGCTATGAACATAGTGGAGCATATGTCCTTATTAGCAGTTGGAACATCTTCTGGGTATATGCCCAGGAGAAGTATTGCAGGATCCTCCGGTAGTACTATGTCCAATTTACTGAGGAACTGCCAGACTGATTTCCAGAGTGGTTGTACAAGCTTGCAATCCCACCAACAATATTCCTCTTACTCCACATCTTCTCCAGCATCTACTGTCACCTGAATTTTTGATCTTAGCCATTCTGAGTAGTGTGAGGTGGAATCTCAGGGTTGTTTTGATTTGCATTTCCCTGATGATTAAGGATGTTTAAGAGTTTTTCAGGTGCTTCTTAGTCATTCGGTATTCCTCTGTTGAGATTTCTTTGTTTAGCACTTTGTCCAATTTTTTAATGGGGTTATTTGATTTTTTAGTGTCTACCTTCTTGAGTTCTTTATATATATTGTATATTAGTACCCTATCTGACTTAGGTAAATATCCTTTCCTTATCTTTTGGTGACCTTTTTGTCTTGTTGACAGTATCTTTTGCCTTACAGAAGCTTTGTATCTTCATGAGGTCCCAATTGTCAATTCTTGATCTTATAGCACAAGCCATTGCTGTTCTATTCAGGAATTTATCCCCAGTGCCCATATCTTCAAGGCTTTCCCCCACTTTCTCCTCTATAAGTTTCAGTGCCTCTGGTTTTATGTAGAGTTCCTTAAAGCACTTAGACTTGACCTTAGTACAAGGAGATAAAAATGGATCAATTCCCATTCTTCTACATGATAACTGCCAGTTGTGCCAGTACCATTTGTTGAAAATGCTATCTTTTCAGAAGATGGCCTAGTCAGCTGAGAAGAAGGTATATCCTTTTATTTTAGGATAAAATATTCTGTAGATATCTGTTAAATCCATTTGTTTCATAGCTTCTGTTAGTTTCACTGTGTCTCTGTTTAGTTTCTGTTTCCAGGATCTGTCCATTAATGAGAGTGGGGTGTTGAAGTCTCCCGCTATTATTGTGTGAGGTGCAATGTGTGATTTGAACTTTATTAAAGTTTCTTTAATGGATGTGGCTGCCCTTGCATTCAGAGCATAGATATTCAGAACTGAAAGTTCCTCTTGGAAGATTTTACCTTTGATGAATATGAAGTGCCCCTCCTTGTATTTTTTGATAATTTTGGGTTGAAAGTCAATTTTATTTGATATTAGAATGGCTACTCCAGCTTGTTTCTTCAGACTGTTTGCTTGGAAAATTGTTTTCCAGCCTTTCACTCTGTCTGTCTTTTTTCCTGAGGTGTGTTTCCTGTAAGCAGCAAAATGTTGGGTCCTGTTTGTGTAGCCAGTCTGTTAGTCGATGTCTTTTTCTTGGAGAATTGAGTCCATTGATATTAAAACATATTAAGGAAAAGTAATTGTTGCTTCCTCTCATTTTTGTTGTAGAGTTGGGATTCTGTTCTTGTGGCTGTCTTCTTTTAGGTTTGTTGAAGTATTACTTTCTTGCTTTTTCTAGGGTGTAGTTTCAGTCCTTGTATTGGTGCTTTTCCGTTATTATTTTTTGAAGGGCTGGATTTGTGGAAAGATATTGTGTGAATTTGATTTTGTCATGGAATACTCTGGTTTCTCCATCTATGGTAATTGAGAACTTTGCTGGGTATACTAACCTGGGCTGGCATTTGTGTTCTCTTAGTGTCTATATAACATCTGTCCAGGATCTTCTGGCTTTCATAGTCTCTGGTGCAAAGTTTGGAGTAATTCTACTAGGCCTGCCTTTATATGTTACTTGA
Organism: Mus minutoides; assembly: GCA_902729485.2. Lineage (NCBI taxonomy): Eukaryota > Metazoa > Chordata > Mammalia > Rodentia > Muridae > Mus > Mus minutoides. Next base: position 268,322 of record LR749829.1, on the reverse strand, counting down.
CCTTTTTCCCTTACTGCTTTTAATATTCTGTCTTTAGTGCATTGTTTGTTCTGATTATTATGTGTTGGGAGGAATTTCTTTTCTGCTCCAGTCTATTTGGAGTTCTGTAAGCTTCTTGTATGTTTATGGGCATCTCTTTCTTTAGGTATGGAAAGTTTTCTTTATAATTTTGTTGAAGATATTTGCTGGCCCTTTAAGTTGAGAATCTTTATTCTTATCTACTCCTATTATCTGTAGGTTTGGTCTTCTCGTTGTTTCTTAGATTTCCTGGATATTTTGATTTAGGATCTTTTTGCATTTTGCATTGTCTTTGATTGTTGGTTCCATGATCCCTATGGAATCTTCTGCACCTGAGATTCTCTCTTCCATCTCTTGTATTCTGTTGCTGATGGTTACATCTATGGTTCCTGATTTCTTCAGTTTCTATCTCCAGGGTTATCTCCTTTTGGGTTTTCTTTATTGTTTCTACTTCCATTTTTAGGTCCTGTATGGTTTTGTTCAATTCCATCTCCCATTTGGTATTGTTTACCTGTAACTCTCTGAGAAATTTTTGTGTTTTCTCTTTATATGCTTCTAGCTGTGTACCTGTGTTTTCCTGTAATTCCTTCTTAAAGTCTTCCATAATCATCTTGAGAAGTGACTTTAGATTCATGTCTTGCTTTTCTGGTGTGATGGTGTATCCAGGACTTGCCATGGTGGGAGAATTTGGTTCTGATGATGTCAAGTAATCCTGGTTTCTGTTGCTTCTGTTCTTAAGCTTGACTCCTGCCATCTGATTATCTCAGGTGCTTGCTTTCCTCAATATAATTGATTGGAACCTGTCTTTCTTATAATCCCAGTTGATTCTGGACTCTTCCGAGTCCAGATTTAGCTGTGATCCTTTGATTGTGGGCTCTTGTGAACCTGATATTCTGGGTGTGTCTGAGTTCTTGGCAGTCAAGTTCCACTGAAGCCCTGGAATACTGGTGAGACAGATCTACTGTTATCGTGGAATACTGTTGTCCTAATATCCTGGGTGTGTTACAGGGTCTGTGAGTGGTGTCTCCTTTGAGGAGCTTGGAGCTGTCTGGTCAGTGGTCCCAAGATCGCATAGAGTCCTCTAGTGACTGTGGGGTGTGCACAGACTGTGTGCCCAAGGTAACCAGGTGCTGGCGCAGACTGGAAGGGACCTCTGCCCTTGTCTAGCCAATCCTGTTTCCCCAATACTGTCACAGGTCCCATATGATTAGATTGGAACAGATTTTATGCTCCACTCACCAGTGGTCCCAAGATCTCTTGGGGAGTCCTCTAGGGACCATGGGGGTGTGCACAGACTGTGTGCCCAAGGTAACAAGGCACTGGTGCCGACTGGAAGGGCTTAATATTTTCTAGAATAGAATGTTTTATAACTTAAAACAGAGTATATACATAGTAACATTTAAATCTACTCAAAGATGAGACTAGAAATCCATGTATAACCTACAGATGATAAATTCAGCATGTATGAATTTTCTTTATCAATGAACAATTCAAAGGTTTTATATGGACAAGAAAGGGGAGTGATTTGATCAGATTTTCATGTTAGAAATGTAGCAGCAATTCTTGGATCTCAGGTTCAGTCAAATAAGGTTGTGTTTACCTATTTATTTCATAAAATAGCATTGCAGGTTACATGAAGCAGAGAACATGAAGATATTGGTAAAATGTCTGGTGCTATACAACTTTAAGGTGTTTGTAGTAACTGTGGACCCCAAGGGTTAAGTATAACTTGATTTGAATTGTTGCATTAGCTATGGCAGTAGAATTACTTGTACATGTGACTAAAAGTTATTGAAGCTATTTGGAATTTAGTCAGATTTAGTAAATAGAATGAGAGGAAAGGAGTTGGATAACATGAAAAAAAAGGAAGGAAAGAAAAACAAAGCTAAGAGAAGATAACAGTAGGAAGATGAGAAGCTATTACAGCCTGCTAAGTGTCTCCTGAGTGCTCTCATGAGTATTTTATTTGTTTAGCTGTCCTAAAGATCCTAATGAGTAGAAAGGATATCGTTTTTAAACAGACTTTCTCACCTTGTACCCACAAAGGAAAGCCTAAGCCATCTAGCTTGTTCGAATATTATTTCTCTTTCCAGTTGCTAGGTGCAGAACTCTTCTGGAATTCTCTTAAGAAGAATAATCATATCTCCAACACCATTACTACCCTCAAATGGAGTGAGACTGCACAATAAACAGCTTTCCTCTGCATCATCATCAAATCCCAATGAGAAGCGGGGTGAGTCAGCCACAGACTGAGAGGTGAGTAAGTACCACCAGCCCCACTCGCTTCTGGAGCCAGAGGGAAAGGCAGAGGCTGCAAAAGTCAAAACAGATTTTCAAAACAGTTCTTCTTCCAGTCTCTGCAAAACCTGCTCATTTGGTTCTCTTTCAGTTGATGACTTTGGCTTCTGAGACAAGGCCTTTCTCTGGCAACCCGAAGGCCTGACAATCCCCCAAAAATGTCAGGGGCTTGGACAGCTCCTTGGTGTAAGAATCCAAGAGAGAAAGCTCCCTCCAGAGCCTCAGGATCTTTGCTGAGTTCTGAGTTTCCAAGTCTCCAGTCTCCTTCCAAGACAGTGAGTAGGAACTGCAAGCCTGTAAAACTCCTGACTCCCTGCCTGATGGGTTTTCTAATAGCTTGGGCTCTCACTTTGCTGCCCCATGGTGATAACTTCTACTCAGACAGCCAGGCTTCATGGGACCCCCAGCTACAATGGACTTCAGGGCCATTTGGAACAAAAGGCTCTGACCTCTACAATTTGTGTGATCCACGTTAGATGGTTTTACTTCTTTGAGCCCAGAAACTTTTACAGTGTCCTCAGCAAGGGGCCATAATCTGTCACATGATAAACAGCAGGCAACATTCTTGACACATGTTTGATTTTTCTTTTCTCCAAAACTGTGCATAACATTACATAATACAGACAGCAGAGGGGTGGGGGAGGGGTCCTGTTTTCCTTTTCCAAGTGAGCAGTCCATCACATGTGCATGAATGACTCCTTCTCCTCCTCCTCCTTCTCCTCCTCCTCCTCCTCCTCCTCCTCCTTCTCCTCAACTGTTGTCCTAAAGCTGCTCTCCTCTGCTTGGAAGTTCCTCTTTCCAGGCACACACCTTTGTCTCTTTCATTTGCAGATCTCTGGCACTCTGACATGTTTTTCTTCAATGTAAAAATACCCTTCACTTCTCCTCATTTACTAGGTTAGCTGATTACTGTCACTATTGCCTTCCCTCNCTCCTTCTCCTCCTCCTCCTTCTCCTCAACTGTTGTCCTAAAGCTGCTCTCCTCTGCTTGGAAGTTCCTCTTTCCAGGCACACACCTTTGTCTCTTTCATTTGCAGATCTCTGGCACTCTGACATGTTTTTCTTCAATGTAAAAATACCCTTCACTTCTCCTCATTTACTAGGTTAGCTGATTACTGTCACTATTGCCTTCCCTCCCCTCCTGAGATAAAGAAGCAGGATTTAACTTCTGAATACAACACTTATTATATAACAATAACTATGAGAAACATAAGGGACTCCCCAGCATTTATAAAGCACATAATGTGTTTTCACATTTGGGTCTAATTATAAAGTCTCAATTTTAGCCCCATTTAATAGATGAAACTACTGACCTTAATTAAAGTAACATGAAGAACACCTGGCATGATTGGAACAAAACTCAAAGAATTTCTAGCCATAACTACAGATAAAGTTTTCAATGTCAGATAACAATTCTAAATAGTAAAGGATTACAAGAAACCTAGTTTATTTGGTACCTACTGTGTGCTAGACTTTATGCTAGGAATTTAAATTCACATATGAGTAAGACTTTGGTCTCCATATGAAGCTCACATCTCTCACAGCTATGTACATAATAGACATAAAAATAAAATTCCATTGGAAATTCTTTGCCCTTTTTCAGAAGATTTAGTGTTCCAGGTACTGGCCCATTACAAGATAATTTATATTCCTAACTGAATACCTGAATATATTTTTAAATTCCAAAGTGAGTCATAAAAATTCTATATTTGTATAGCATTTAAATTTTCCATAATGAACATATATTTATTGTTAATCAGGGTAAGTAGGCAAGTAGGAAGAAGAAAGACAAAATTAGGAAAATATTGATTGCCTTTTCTGTTTACACGTCTTCTTTGGCATCAGCGTCTTATTTTAGTTTATGAAGCAAATATGGAATAACACGGTACCGAATCTCAGAGAGAAGAGAACACACATCAGATTAGGAATCATTGTGACCCTAATCTGTTTCCGGGTTTTGATGGTAACTTTGAAAAGCTGACAGCCTAGACATTCCCAGCATTTCCAGGACAGGGAAAACAGAGGAGAGCAATTAAGGTGAGGTAAAGCAGAGAAACAAGATGATTATAAATAAGCTTATGATGTATATTCATTTTGTTTTCTGTTTCCCTGCTCAAGGTCTCCAACTCTGCACAAATGCTTCCTGAGACAATGTTTGGAAATAGGGAGGGAAGAAGGTGCAGGATGAGTGGATGGTGTGCAGGATGAGTGGATGGTGTGCGGGATGAGTGGATGGTGTATGGGATGAGTGGATGGTGTGCTGGATGAGTGGATGGTGTGCTGGATGAGTGGATGGTGTGCTGGATGAGTGGATGGTGTGCGGGATGACTGGATGGTGTGCTGGATGAGTCGATGGTGTCCGGGATGAGTGAATGGTGTGCTGGATGAGTGGATGGTGTGCTGGATGAATGGATGATGTGCAGGATGAACAGGATCTGAGGGATGGGCAGGATGTGCAGGATGGGATGTGGGGTACATCTTCCCTATATTATGCAAACCAAAAGGTCAGACTAATTTTGCCCAATGCCTTCATAAATATTGCCTTTCTGAATTCTATATATCTTTTTACCTTCATCTGTGGACCACTGATACTTGGTCTGAGATGAGGTAGACAGGAGAGAAGAGGTACTTAATGAGATTACTTTGGCCATGTGACTACTAAACAAAGGCAGTTCAGTGATACCCAAACACTACACTCTCTCTCCGGACAGCCAGAAACAAACACCACTGGCCATACACAGAAAAGGAAAAGGTCTCACTTGTTTGCAGCCAGTGAACCTTGATCAGAGTATTGATACATAAACTTTGAGACTCATCTTTTTAATTCCCACCAGCCTTCAATAGTGGAGCTATTGTGGTAGTGCCATCCTAGATACAAGATGACTTTGAGGTGCTACAACCCCTCCCTGCCTCCCAATCCCTTACTTTTGAACTGCAGAGCAATTGAGAGTAATTAGAAATTTCATGGGGTTTGGAAGTTTCCACATCTAGAAAATGGAGATAATAATGGGTGTTATAGTTTAGGTGTGGGATTTATGGGTTTTTTTTCCCCACAAAATAAATTAGATAATTGTAGACACATTGTAAATACTCAGTAACAGGTCATTATTACCTCTGGTTCCCCTAAGAAACTGAGACTTACCATTTTGCAAGATGGAGTACAACCTCTCACAATTTAAAGGCTCCTGCTGAGAACGCAGGACCTACATTCATCTTCCGTAATTAATACATGCCCAAGGGGAACCTCAGATGGGTGATTGGAGGGCGGGGGCTGGTTTTGCCCTTTATGATTGAATGCCTTTTTATCTCAAGCTATTCTGAATGTCATGAGGAGTTAATGAAGACATGCTGTATATGCATTGCAAATGCAATAAAGTAGAAAACGAAGCCACTTCCAGCACTGTCTGAGTAGATTAAAGCCTAGCATCCACCAGAAAGTACAGAGGAAGAAACAAATTATGATAGATACACTTCCAAGGATGAACAGGGTGTCCATTCTGTCATCCTCTGATTCTCTCAATTTATCTATCTTCTTCAGTACATTCCTACCTCACCAACTAAGAGCAGAGAGTTAAAAGTTTCTATTTAGGGTCGGGCATGGTGGCACACGCCTTTAATCCCAGCACTCAGGAGGCAGAGGCAGGCGGATTTCTGAGTTCGAGGCCAGCCTTGTCTACAAAGTGAATTCCAGGACAGCCAGGGCTATACAGAGAAACCCTGTCTCGAAAAAAAAAAAAAAAGTCTCTATTTTCACTCCATGACTAAATAACAAAAGCACTAAACTGTATTCCTGTATTATCTACAGAATTCTACCCTTATTCCCATCTAGCAAGTGTCCTATAGATAAGATCTCCCTTCTTCCATTCTGTTGAATGTTCTTATAATTCGAGGATTGGCCTAAACCACTAAATGGGGATTTCACCATGTTAGGATCAATTCTCAACACTTGATATTTCCAGTTGACGATGGTCTCCGTGTTGAAATAATGCTCTCCCCATTCATACCCATGTCTTAGATGTGGGATATATTTAAGAAATGGCCAAATTGCTCTGCCCAACAGCTTTGGCAAGGAACTCCTTTTTTATTCAGCAATAATTTGGAAGGACCCCAAGGAAGTAAGTGAGTAGGTTAACAAAGTCTGAAAATTTGTTTGCAATTTCAAGGGAAGTTTTCTGCACAAATATTTGGAATTCTGACTCCCTTTCCCCTAATGAAACAAGGAGATAAAAGAGTAAAACAAATCATGAGTACTTTCTACAGGTGGCTGTGATGCGTTCTTTTAGATGAAAGAAGTGATCTCTAATTTTAGGAACTTTTTTCTTCACCCTCATTCTCTGTTTTTATCTACAAAATATCTGGTCTATTTCAGGCTGTAGGATGTTAACTTGTTAAAAGGGGCCATTTTTGTGCCAACCTCAGCACTGTCTCCAAACAGAACACTGCATTTGCAATAAAAGGAAATTCTCCCATTGGCAGAAGAGATGTATGCATATCTATTAGTGCTTGTTGCATAGTTTTAATAAAAAGAAAAACTGAGTTCCAAATCTAAGCCTCCTTGGTGAATTTGCCTAAACTATCTGAGACTGTTTTGTTATTGATTATATAATGGTGTTGTTTTTGTTGTTGCTGCTGCTGATGATGACGATGACAACCATGATGACAATAAAAAACTGCGAGACAGTAAGCGGTGTCAGAAGTAAGCAAGCATAGACCTGTATGCATTTAAACTCTCTCCACACTTTTCCATTTCAAGATGTTGTAAAAATATGAGACTATATCCAACCTTTTATTCATTCATCCATTTATCAGTCATTCAAAACTGTTATTTATGAATTAATCAAGGATTGATTTTGTTGTTCAAAGGAAATTTTAAATATCTGATTATTTTAAAAATTAACTCTGGCTCTCCCAGCCAGAGCACCTGCCACCCCGCCATCTTGCCTCTGAGCCCAGCGAAAACAGCTAAGGACACCCCAGGACTTTAAGATCGCATCGGGGTTACACATGAGTGCAGTGCAGTGGTGGTGTTGGGAGCAGCGGGTCAGCAGTTGCCCCCAGGGGCAGGATCCAAGAACTCCGCCCCACCTGAGGCTGGGCCTCTCCCAGCCAGAGCACCCGCCACCCCACCATCTTTCCTCTGAGCACAGTGGACACAGCTAGAGACACCCCAGGACTTTAAGATCGCATCGGGGTTACGCGTGAGTGCAGTGCAGAGGTGGTGTGGGGAGCAGTGGGTCAGCAGTTGCCCCCAGGGGCAGGATCTGAGAACTCCTCCCCACCGGAGGCTGGGCCTCTCCCAGCCAGAGCACTTGCCACCCCGCCATCTTTCCTCTGAGCCCAGCAACTCCAGGACTTTAAGACCACATCAGGAGCTCAGGGCCCAGGCCTCAGGCTCTGTGCACTCTCTTAGGCTGTTTCGGGACTCCCCAAGCTATCTCTGGAAGTGAGGTGATCAGGGGAACACAGCCTCTGTTCTGGCCCAATCTCATGGAACTTGAGACATCAGCCAGGAGATTGATAAGGGCCCAGGGCAAATCAGAGGGTCCTTTCTGGTCTGCACCAACATCAGGCCTCCTCGGGCAGAGATGGCAGGAGGAAAGCGCAAGAACAGAAGCAACAGAATCCAAGGGTACTTGGCATCACCAGACCCAAACTCACCCACCACATCAAGTCCTAGATACAACAGCACACCAGAAAAGCAGGACATGGATATAAAATCACTGGTCATGATGATGATGGAGGACTATAAGAAGAAAATACAGGAAAAAAAAGATAAACAACTAGAAGCATATAAAGAGGAAAAACTTAGAGAGTTACAGGAAAACACAGATAAACAACTAAAAGCATTTAAAGAGGAAATACTGAGAGAGTTACAGGAAAAGAATACCAAACAGGTGATGGAATGGAACAAAACCATCCAGGACCTAAAAATGGAAGTAGAAACAATTAAGAA
>LR749829.1:225069-257806 GCA_902729485.2 Mus minutoides | reverse complement strand
TAGATGGAACACAGGGTTCCCAAGGAAGAAGGAGCTAGAGAAAGTACCCAAGGAGCTGAAGGGGTCTTCAACCCTATAGGTGGAAGAATAACATGAACTAACTAGTACCCCTGAGCTCATGTCTCTAGCTGCATATATAGAAGAGGGTGGCCTAGTTGGCCATCAGTGGGAAGAGAGGCCCCTTAGTTATGCAGACTTTATATGCCCCAATACAGGGGAACGCTGGGGCCAAGGGGTGGGAGCAGGTGGGTAGGGGAGCAGGGCCGGGAGAGGGGAGGATACAGGGAACTTTCTGGATAACACTTGAAATGTAAATGAAGAAAATATCTAATAAAAGTTGAAAAAAATTAACTCTGTAAAATATTTAAAATAGTGCAAGGAGTGTGTCTATTGTCCTGTAAATGTGGGTGGGAAATAAAAAAATTCTCTTCATTTCTTATTCTTGCACAAAATCAAACCATGTACTACATACAATCTACAACTCTTAGAATCCCTCTCCTTCCAGGGGTTTATGAAGATCCAGCTGAATAAGCATTTTATACACATTTATTCTGATTATTAATGTGGTATTCTGATATTCTTATACAATGTTAAATAACTACAGTTCACATTCATTATCATGTAAACCATTTCCTCAGTTTTCTAGTAAAGTGGGATTTGCTCACGTAACATATTCTAATCCACAATAACCTTGGAAAAGATTAACTACAGTTCACATATAACTATAGTGACCATGTAAAAAATCTGAGATTTCCAGAGCTAATTCACTGTGACATTGTGGTTTGTAGTTTTAATAAATATTTTTTTAGATTTTTACAACTGTTAATCTCTGGAAACAACATTTTAACCTTCTATGATTTTGGCTTTTATCACCATTATATAAAGCTATATTTATATTTTCCTCACAAAACTGAGAATAGAATTTCAGTACCAACCATCTTTTGAGTATATATTCAAAAGAATAAGATCAATATACAACATAATATATAACATAACATATAATATATAATGTGTATTTTTGTGTAAATAAAACTATATCACTAGGGGTAATGATGCCAGCATTATTCACAATAAGCAAACATTAATCAGCTATCAAAAGATAAATACATACACTCAAGCATGCACACAGACACACACACACACACACACACACACACAGACACTGGGAGGAGTTACTTCCATCCTAAAAAAATTAATATTGTGCAATGCACAAAACATGAATAGATCCAGAGAATGTAATGTTAACCAAATAATCTTGATGCTGTAAGACAACTACTGCACAATAGTGAATCCTCCATTAAAACCACTGGTTTTTTAGCAGGCTCAAAGTGCAGCCTCTTGCATTGATTCATTAACAACAAATAAAGTCACAGAGGCAACTATCAAAACAAACATTTTCACATTTAGTAGAACTTTCCCCCAGACACCAGATTGGCATAGAATCCTGCTGAAATTGACCATGATTAGTTGCCATCTAGGGTAAATAAATGAAAAGTAGTAATCAGACCAATCCTCTAAGTGGAGAAAGCAAATTTAGAGAAAATAAAACATAGGCTTTACAAGTCTCATTGTCCTTTGGCCAGACAACAGAAACCTACAGTGTGTGACAGTTATTTATAAGATTATCCTCTGATAATTCCTGTTTATCCCAACTCCTGAAAAAGTAACCAAGGTTTAATCATGAGAATTAATTACCAGCCTAGTCTCAATTCAGAGACATTTTGCAGACTACAATAGCAGTGCTTATCCAAGCTGTGAAGATTATTAAAATTGACAATTTGTCACAGCCAAAAAAGGTGATAGAAATTTATGACATTTAAGTGAAGTGTTCAACCCAAAATGAGAATCGAAGAAAAAGAAAAAAAAAAGGAGGCTTTGTAAAAATGAAGGGAATCTGAAGAATGAATACAATGAAGCTACTAATGATGCATCCACATTGGCTGACAATAGCAACAAACTGAGCGCATGCTTAAGTAATGGATATAATTAAAGAGAAGAGCAATGGATGCAGGACATATGGGAGCTATTTGTACTGCATACTCAATTTTTCTGTAAACATAAACTGAATCTAAAAATTAGATTCCACTTAGTGTCTTTTAAGAGGTACTTGCTGTTTCCATTTAAAAGAAAGGCAGAAGTGAAAAGAGACCCTCAGGTTCAACTAGAACCAGTGTTATCATCCGTCCTTTGGACACTGCTTGCTCTCTAAAGCCAACAGAGTAAATAATATTTCTTTTTGTTTTGGGTCAAGTTTTAATCCAGAAAATGCTCAGGTTGTTGATAAGTTAGCAGAAAATTAAAACGTGAGAAGCTATGACAGGATCCCTGGTGTTGGAGTTTCCGTAGAAAATGATTACAGTATGTTCCTTGCTGAAGTTATTCAGACATTCTGATGCTGTATTCCCTTACATGAACTACATTGTTATGAAACACTCTAGCTGTCAAATGCAATGTTGTCTTTATCCTAAAAGAGAAGTGTCTCACCAGCTCACTCTGTCACGTTTTATACCTTCAATACCATCATATTTCAACGCCCTAAAGTTTCAGGGAAACCTTGGGACAGCACAAAAGGCATCAGATGGAAGAATATGCTGGACAACCAAAGAATCAGTTGGAATATTGGAGTTCCATCGTGTTTTTTCTGAAGAGATATGCATTTTTAGGAGGTGTGGATCAAATTTAATGCAAATCCCTTCTTCTACAGCAAACCTGAGACCATGTGATAGAGAGAGAGTATGATCTCAAGAACACACAGGAGACAGTATGGAGGAGAATTGGATCTTAAAATTAAGCAAAACACTCAGCAGTTATTTTCCTATATATGTTTACTATATCACAGAAATGAAGAGAAATATATGATTCAATGCTGCAATGTTAGAGAGCAGATATCTCCTCAAGCAGAGCTCTCTTCAAGCATCCAGCTAATGACTGGCTAAGAACTATACACCAGTTTTTGTGGAGCCAAGTTTAAAAAAGAAAGCAAGAAATTCCTATATGCATGTACTTGCAACAAATTTGAAGCAGAAAAAAAAAGCCTCTGTTTTGTTTTGTTTTGTTTTGTTTTTCTGAATTATCTTAGCAAGAATTAATATGCTAGTTAAGAGAATAGACTTCAGATCCAGACAGATAAGGATTAAATTCTGGCTCCTTCATTGGCTATAAGATACAAAGATCATAAGATTTATAAGAATAGGATCATCAACTTATTGAATAATAAACTTTATTATTGTGTTTGTTATCATTGTGTTTTCTTCATGAGAAGTTATATTTTTATGAATCCCAGGGTGGTTACAACCCAGAAAGAATATACTATTGAGTCTTGACTGAGTATTAAGAGAGCTGGCTCAATGTCAGTCATATTTACAAAACATTAGCTGTGTGATTGGACAATATATTCCTTCTCTTGCCCAAAGTTTTCCCATATGAGGTCTAGCTTTTCCTATTGTATGAAAAAGAAACATGGTCTGAAGTGCCCTTAATATGTCAAAGTACTCACAGTTTTAAGTCACAAAAATCTCTACATGCAATCTCTGCTCTAGTCTCTGGCTGATCTAGGACTCAAAATATGTCCCAAATAAAGAGTCTGTTTCCTTTTTCTTTCTCTTTTTCTTTTTTTATTGCTCAAGTCTGTTCTTTTCCACATTGGCTTCATTCCCAAACTCCACATGGTGGCAGTATGGTTGACACGCACTCCAAAGCTAAATGCCCTTAACGTCAATTTCAGTAAAAAGACAGCACTTTCTTCTCTAAATAAATTCAATATGAGCCTGAAACCAGACTCTCACTGGTGAACATCGGATTATGCGCCATGCTCTAATCTCATTGATCTTAGTCTGGTAGATAGAGCACAAGCCTTACCTTAACTGTTGCTCACCTACTTCCTAGAGATGAGGGTAAATAATACATAGTGGGGGAAAAAAGAGTCTGCACATCTCTTATTACTGTATGAGAAATGTACTAAAGCCTTAATTCTGGGTTGGATAGATGCATCAACTGGTAAAGGTACCTGCTGTGCAATCCCAGCAGTTTGGGTTTGAATCCCATAACCCATGTAGACATAAGAGAGTGGCTCTATAAAATTGTTCTCTGATATCCACACATGCATTAGGCACATATGTACATATACTATTGGTACACTACTACTACTGATAATAATAATATATAGCAATTCCCATCTTGGTGTAGTACAGTTATAGAGCTCAGATGTCCCCGCATGGAAATCTTTGCTCAAGCGTCTTACAAAGTTAAAATCGAAATGCCAACAAAGACAATGCTTTCACCTGAGGCTCTGAAACCGCCTCCAAATTCCTGCAGTTGTTGGCATGATTCAGTTCTTTGTGAGTTCCGGAGGCTACCCTCAGGTCCTGGCCCTGTTCTCTTTGCTGTGGGAATACAGCGGATTCCTTATGTCCAGGCCTGAACAGTGCCCTGTTACAGTTTGATCGGAAATGCTTCACTAAGGCTCATGTTTTGAATGCTAACTCACTGAGCTAGTGGTACTGTCTCTGAAATGGTGAGTGTCGTAGTATGTGGAACCTACCACAGTGAACCTATATGTAACCTGTATGTCAGGCCTTAGACATTTCCTCCTGTCCCTCATTCTGACCTTCATGTACCCACCACTGAAATTTTCCATTGCCTTCCCTACTATGGCGAGCTGGAGACTCTCCAAAGTCCTGAGCCATAACAACTCCTTCCTTTAAACTGTCCATGTTTAGCATTTGTTCATAGCATATCAAAAATAATTCACATGCCTTGACATTCTAAAAGGGCTCTTTTGATCAGACCAGGCAAATCCAAGAGCATATTTCTGAAGACTAACTCCTAGCGGACATGTTAGTAGTTTCACTAGAGAGTGGCATCCCATAATCTACTGATTCTACTTATGATCAAGAATAAAATATTGTCGACAATGGATACTTAAGAGCAAAGGCCTTATGGATCTTTCCAGTAATATATCTATCACATATCCCTGAGGAAAACTGGGATTCTCCTTACTAAGAGGACACTGACTGTTGGGCATCTAGAACATCAAACTTTTCCTTTAATATAAAGAGAATAGGAGTGGCTCAGAGTATTGGGAACATCACTTCCAGATCAAATTGTACTTAATTTTGTGAACACAAATACAGACTCTAAGAATGTTTAGTACAGTTGTGGGGAACCAGAAGTCACACTGTATCAAAAGCACAGATGTAGAGAACAAAGTCCTTAGAAATATCACCCTCTGCAGTGTTTGCTCAGCAATTTTTGTAATCTTTCCTCTTTGGTGGAGAATCTCTTGCCAGCCTCATTAATATTTCCTGACTTCTGTTGACAGTCCATTTTTACAAGACTAGAAATACACAGTCTAGCCTAGTTCTCAAGAGAATTGAAGGAGCCTTCCTTAAATATGGCACTCTCCCAGAAGGCAAGTCACCTTCCCTGAAGTCTTGGAGGGGGATCTATGGTTTATCTCTGGCCTCTTGTTTTTGGCATTGAAAGAGGAGGATGTGGTCAGGATCACAAAGGCATTACTAAGGGCCAGTTTGGTTTGGGGTTAAGAAATTAAGCTGAGATCTACAGCAAAACTCTACTCAAGTCTGTAAAAGCTTCCCAGAGGACTATCTTCAGGACTTCACCATTGCCATGAGCTGACTGAGCAGTAGCATTTGAGCACACATTGTCCTTTTTTTTTTTTTCTTCCAATTTGGCAAGTAAGGAGAAAAAAAATGAGAGAAAAAGTCACTTCTTTCTTAGAAACAACTTTCAACAGTGTCTCCACATTTCCTTGGCTAAATCATGGAGATAATTGAGCACCCATGTGGACTCTGTGTGTGCGTGTGTGTGTGTGTGTGTGTGTGTGTGTGTGTGTGTGTGTGTGTGTGTGTTTGTGTTTAGGTGGTTCCAATAACATGAGAAATGTTAAAGAATGGAAAAGGAAATGTAAATTAAGGTGATTCTATATAATAATTTAGGAAAGACTCCTTTAAAAGGCAGTTCATGCCTTGAGCTATAAGGTATAAATAACATCTGGGTGAAAGATGAAGGTCAGAAATATATTCAGAAACATCAAAGGTGGTGGCATACATGTAATGTCAGTGATCAGGTGGCTGAAGCAAGAAAGTTGCAAGTAAAAGGCTACAGGGCGGTGTACAACAAGAACTTACCAAAACTTATCTGTATTCAGAGAAGAATAAACCAATGTAGGAATGGTGTCTGATGATGAGCCAGCTCAGGGCAACGCATGCCAAGGAAAGTGCCGGCAGATCAACAGTACTAAAGTGTGGACTTAGTTAAGGTGAGAGAGGGATTAGAGAATTGTCTCAGTACTCAGAGATGATTATAAAGATGTCACCATAAACAAAATGTCACAAAAGACCTCCTCATCACATCCCCAATGCACATATAGCAGAAATTTCCTGCAAATTTGGGGCCGAGATGAGATAAGCAATGAATTCCTCTATGTGTTGTATACAGATCAGATCCAAATCCAGAAATCTAGAACTATAGATGTCACCTTTTAAATGTGGCAAAGCATTGAGTAATGAATGATGAAAGTCTCAATTATAGTACAGAAATTAGAAAGAAACAGATTTAGAAAAATTTGAGCATATTTTCAAGATTTGTGTTATATTGAGTATTATATCTAAGAAATAAAAATGAAGGATAAAGCTCATACTAATCTACCCAAACTTCTTTCCTCCATCTCACTCTCTCTTCTTCCTTTCCTTCTTCTCTTCCCACTTTCCTCCTATCTTTCTTTCTTCCTTCCACCCAGCCTTACTTCTTTCTTTTTTCATGAATCAGAATTTCAGCCAACACGTTTGAGGATCTCTTATGATATTCAATGAGATTCAGATTGTCTAAGGTCAGCAGGCAGAAGTGATGAGAGTAGTTAGCATCTTCTTTAGTAAATAGGTGGACTTACTACTGACACGAGGATTTTAAACATGGATATTTGAGGTGATTCCAATGAGAAAATAAGTAATAAAGGTCATAATAAAGGTGACCTCTATTCTCAAGTCTCCAAAACTAGCAGATAATCTGAGATAATTCCAGATCAATGTCTATCAACATTGGCTTTATATTTCACTTACCTAAATAACCTTAAAAAGACAATAATTCTAAGTTTCCATTGTCCAGAGACTTGAAACAGACAATGAAACAGGGTGTTTAACATCCCCATGGGATTATGATAGAAAGACCGAGGATGGTGAAGCCAGAGCACAAACTGTAGGAGCCAGTGGCCACTCCTGTCCTCTGTTCCTAATTCTCTTACTCTTCTTCTTCCTTAGACCATCTGACTCTTGCATGATCATGTGAGTATCTTTCCAAGAGCTCTCTCTCCCTCCTGTAGTGTCTCCACTGCTGGTGGTCCCATGTTCTTGGCACAGCTGCATCTGCTACCTAATTGCCTGCTTATTTGTTGAGTGGCTGTCCCAACAGATGTTCCCATTTGGGGATTTGGAGGCCAACATCTGTATACAAACAGCAGATTGCATCACTGTTCAGCTTTTGATCTGGGCCTGATTTGGGCCCCACCCAGTTCATGGATGATCTTCCCAAACTGACCTGAACTTGAGTTTTCTGATCTCCATTTTCTTTATCCCTAAGCTTATCGTTCAGTCATCTTTAGTGGTCTTAGAAGCTCTGCACGTGTCTTGTTTCCTTGGACTTTTCTCCTTTGCTTTTTTTTCTTATCATTGTTATTCAGTTAAACTCCTCATAAAATAGAAGCACATGGTAGGAGCCCCCATATCTTCCTGATCAAGTGGGATAAGAGAGGAAAAGGAACTTGATTAGTTTCCCAGGAAAAGCTAAGATTTCCTTTTCTCATTTAACTCTATTGTCATATTCAACATTGTTGAGACTCTTGGGAAGATTTGTGGGGTTTCATCATATCTCTGAAACTCAGCTCCATAGTCTTTGATAAGGGACACACTTTTTACAAAATGTAACCATCTATGTTTTTCAGAGTCACTAAGAAGTGTGAGTGTATGGTATATATATATATATATATATATATATATATATATATATATATATATATATATATATATATATATATATGATAGAAAGACTGAGGATGGTGAAGCCAGAGCCCAAACTATAGGATCCAATGGCCACTTCTGTCCTCTGTTCCTAATTCTCTTCCCCTTCTGCTTCTTTAGACCATCTGACTCTTGCATGATCGTGTAATATATATATATTACACGATAATCTGTATGTTATATATATACCATCTGTATGATATATATATATATATATATATATATATATATATATATATATATATATATATAGTAGTTTGTTATTCCCAGGATTGAATTTCTGTTGTAGCTATTTAATTTCAGGCTCTCCTTTCAACTTACTTTACCTCTTTGAATATACTTCTCATTTAGAAACTCAGACTAAAACTCAGAACAACTTTATATAATTATAATAAGATCAATATTTATTGACTACTAACTCTATGATATATAGTTAGCACTGTATTACTCATAAATATTATGAATATGGTGAGAAAGAAGGAGAATGTAGTGGAAAAGAGCAAGACACCAATACATTCTGTCGTGTCTCTAGCTACATATGTAGCAGAAGATGGCCTAGTTGACCATCATTGGGAAGAGAGGCCTCTAGGTCTTGCAAAGTATACATGCCGCAGTACAGGGGAACACAAGAGCCAAGAAGTGGGAGTGGTGGGTAGGGGAGTTGCNTCACTGGTTGGTCCATCCTTTTGATTCAGCTTCACACATGATCTCTGTAACTCCTTCAGTGACACTTAATTTTTAATGTTTTCTCTGGAATTAACTAAGCATTCATTCTTGGGCAACTTCTTTTCTACCTCTATTCTTAAGAGGTCTTGTTCAGGATTTTAGATTTTTCCTATACCTTCTAGTACTATGATCTGTATCATAGCTAAGTTTTCCTCTTATCCTTTTATTCCATCACTACCCAGAGATATTTCATGTGAGGATCCTTTTAACTTCATAATACCACATGTTTTTATATTGTCTGTCCCTTTGTACTAGCCTTTCTGGTATCCGTCCCACCATACTTGAATGTGTTGCTGAGAAAGCAGCCTTGCACTTTCTTAATTCCTTTTCTTGAGGTTTGGAGAGAAGGTCTGGGGAATCTAGACCTCGGATGAACCATCAAGTGCTTTTTGAGATTAGCCACAATCTCTGGAGAAAGCAGCAGATGTCTGGTGGAAACACTGACAACAGCCTTTGCTCCAGTTTCACAAATAGTCTTGCATATATTTAGCATCTATGACATCACCTTGATTTACCTTGATTAATGGTGCAATTTGCTGTGCATTTTTCCAAATGCTGTAATCAATTAGAACTCAAAATAGATTAGAAACCCCTCTATGGTGTGGCCTTAGTCCAAAAACACTAATCTATCATGAAATATATGTGTATGTGTTTTCTAATCATACAGTGGGTAAAGATGTGTATCTTGGGCTAAGTGTGGCTCTGTTTTACACAGTTAAGCACCAGGCACTTTTGATATGAGATGTTGTTAAAGATAAGTGACAGGAACAATGAGGAGGACTTCATGACTCTTACTTCAGATTAGCTCCTCAGCCTCTCTCCTGTGCAGTCCCTTGGCTACTCTAGTCTATTCCTACGGCAATCTATTGAATACCTGTCTGTTTAAAGTAATAACAGGATAGACCTTAATCCCTTAAATTGACATTTTCACTCACTTAAGATCTGGTGCTGTATTGCTTTGCCAATTTTATTTCTCCCTTGTCCCTTAGCATGTGCCACACTGTAGTACTTTTTATTAGCTCTGTGCTTGGTTTTTGAGTTATCTCAATTTTGTATCATAAAAACATAAGCACGATTTAAAGTGCTTGTTATGAGAGATGCACCATAATAAATAATAACCATATACTATTATCCTTTATTCTCTTAGCAACAAAAATAAGCTCAGAGTTAAAACATTTGTTCTTCAAAAGGACACGATGATACTAAGACCAAGCATTGGTCTATTGACCAAATATAGGTCTATTTAATCCCTGTTGTTTCTTCCTCTCGTTCTATACCATTTCTTAATCTCCCATTCTTTCCATTCTCCTCAATCCTTCTCTATGTCTCAAACTGTCATCATGCCCCATTTTCTAAGAGGAAACCTATTAGACTCTGTAATAGAAGATAGATCTGAAAGGGCTGTGCATTCAAAGCAAAAGTTTATCCATGTCCCATTTACTCATTCTACAGTGATGAACTGAGTTGATGTTCTTTGTAAGACATTCTCAATTACTGCTTCTCAATACATCATATACTGTATGCTATACTGCACATGTTTGAAGATTTGCTTTATCAAAAGTTTTGTTTGATAAAACGATTTCTCAAAACTAAGCTTTAGATCATCTAGTAAACATATATGTAATTTTGAGTCTGAGTGGGCAGCTGATGATCAACACATAGAGATAATATGCATGACATGTGAGCTGACATGAAGTCAGGAAAGTGTCTTACAAATGTATTGCAGTATGTTATTTATTCTTTTGTGGTTTCTGCCTTCAAGGAGTGCATGTAATGGCATATGTGCACATGGATGCATGTGTATGTAGAAGATGAAAATTCATATTCTCAATCCACCTTTATCTTTCTCCTTGCCCACTGAGGCAGGATTTCTCAAGCAAATGCAGATCTTGCCAATACAGTTAGTGTATCTAACTGAATTGTAGCAGGATTTTCCCTGTCCCTGTCATTCTAGGCTAGAATTAAAATGGGTCGTTATGCCCACCCAGAATAGGTCCTCAGAATCTGAACTTTAGTCTTCACACTTCTGTTGCAAGTCTTCTAACAACTGAGCCATATTCCCACACAACCTCTGTTCTTAAATATATTTATGGCAAGTAGTATGTTTTGAAGCTCTCAGTGTTCTTTTCCAAAAGCCTGCAATTTGACATCCAATGGTTAAATCTATTTTTACAAATTACCATTCATTTAGTTGACCTGACACTTAGCAAATGAACCACAAAATCCTGAAATCTATTACTTAGCTTATTCTTTGCAGGAAGGACTTTAGAGACCAATGAATATAACCCTCTCTCCAGACACTGTACACATCAGTGTACTGATGTGAAGCCTGTAACCCACTAAGGAAAGTAACTGTCTTCTCCCTTTCTCAGCATCCTGAACAATGCCCCACCTACAGAGTAACTCTTATATCAGTAGGTAAATTGATTCACAAATGAAGCAAGCTACTGTCAGTGTCTAGGAGAGTGCCTGGTCCATGAAAATTGTTTAGATGGTTGTTTAATCAAAGGAAAAGTGAATATATCTTTTCGAGAAATGAAATGGAAAATTCTTACATTACAATCTGTTGTCTACTGTGTTGCAAGTTGATATTCACCCTGGAATGTTATTGG
Organism: Mus minutoides; assembly: GCA_902729485.2. Lineage (NCBI taxonomy): Eukaryota > Metazoa > Chordata > Mammalia > Rodentia > Muridae > Mus > Mus minutoides. Next base: position 246,435 of record LR749829.1, on the reverse strand, counting down.
CTACTTTAAGTATGCATGTTCAGATTCCATATCAATGTCTACAAGAAACCATATTACTAGATTGTTTGGAAACATAGAGTTAGGGCTGGTTAGCCTGTATATGATCAATAACTTTCTTGATTCTTCGAATGTGGAAAAACTTAAAATGCTACTTGGAAGATGACTTCTGAGGAGGCGTCTGGTTAAGAAATATTTTGTGTGGTCTGATAATGTATTTATTTATGAGACTAAATGTTTATCTAAGCCTCCAGGACATCACTGGCTTCATTTCGGTATCTGTGTGCAGTTGTGTTTTTCCATGGTCGCAACAACTCCATCCTTCTGGGGTCCAGCTGGGCTACAAAGTAATAAACAGACATAAAATTTGGATCATTCTATGACAAGAAGTGGGAGCAACCCAAAGCCTTTAAGAAATCTTTCTCTCAGTAGTGACTGCACCGGCAAACAGCTAGTTCAAGTAGGGTTCAAGTAAGCACACTGACTTTGTAAAAGCAATTAATGGCCTGTGTAGAACAAATCTGTTTATATTCATTTGCTGGACATTTGAGATATTGCTGTTTTTCGTGAAGTTTCCTCTCTGAAACCATTTGACATTGAGTTACTTTGACAACTTTTATAACTAACCTAGAGTCTGAGAAATCCTCCCCTCTGTTTCCATAGTATATTCCTTTGCCATTTAAGAATTAAGCAGGTTCTACGTGAAATCAGCGAGCCCACTTCATTCAGAATAGCAGAATCAAATGATTTCAGAACCACTATCTAAAACTTATTGGATACTCAAACCAAGCTTCATAACCTCTCACCACTTATGAGATTTTCTTGCACAAAGAATTCCACATAGTTGTGATGAATCACTATGCAAAGACACTTCAATGGCACATGACATACTACTTCTTTGCCAATTTATTTATATTTATGAACATTAAATAAATGAATTCATACTGAAGGGTAAAACCAAGTACAAAGGGCTTATATTCAGCCTTGAGAAAGTGAAACTGTAATGGCAATAGTAAATATTGCTCCCTGACATAGAAGAGGGTGATGTAGTGTTTCAACTGTTGACAGGAATGACAGCCATTCCTGAAGGGGGAAGAGGAAAAGGATACAGAGCTGAGCAGGCTTTCTTGGAAAGGTTACACGTGAGCTTGGCCAGAGGGTGCATGCAAGTCTGCTCAGGGACACAGGTGAATGAACAGAAAGTTTGAGGAAAGCAGGGACTCCTCCAGCTCACCCTGGCTTCATGATCCTTCAATCTTATGGTCCAAAGCATCACCGTCCCCCTTCAGAACCAGCAACCACATTGACCACAGCCCCCCAGGTATTATTTAAAGTGCTTTGAGCACACTAAGTTCTCCCCTAAATGATAATGGAAGTAGATAGTATCTCAATCTCTGTGGAGCTAGAAATAAGATCACAGGTGTACATTTTATCCGTGGGTCTGATAGGCCAAGTCTAGTTAGTGGCTCAAGTTGACTACAGCTTTTGTCAAATGAGTTAAAAGTTCCAAAAAGCAACAGGGCCAAGAAAGTTAAGGGCTAGTCCCGAGGACTATACACATGCACCATAATATGCTTAATGAAATAGATCCTTTGTCTGCTAGGATCTGAGTCCAAGGGAAAAGTGTGTGTGTGTGTGTGTGTGTGTGTGTGTGTGTGTGTGTGTGTGTGTGTGTGTGTCTGTGTGTCTGTGTCTGTGTGTCGGTGTGTCTTTGTATGAGTGTGAAGTTTCATATGCCAAGAATTCACATTATTTTATATTACACAGTGTTATTTGCCTCCATTCTCTCAGCACATGTTCTCAAGATACTGATAAACAATGGCCTATTCTCTCCATTTTGTGAATGAAACATCTAAATTTTATGTAGTCTGGTACTTATTTGCATTAAAGGAAACACACACATCGAGTTATGCTCACTAAGATAGGAGCTTAACTATCTTAGTTATCGACATAAACATTGAGCGGATGCGTCTGACATATAGAATACTGACTGTGTGGTAGTTTCGGGGGCCAGATTAGACACAGGAGGAAAATTGGTGTGAACAGCCAGGAGAAGCAACATTGTTGGTTATTACATAGCAATTTGCTGGGCACATCCTCATCGTGACTGAATAGCCCCTTTACCCTGAGGCCCACTCTCTTTGTTTATTAAATTAAATGATGAATAAAAGCTTCAGTCTTTGTCTATCAGCCTAGGGGATTCATTAGTCATAAAATGAATGTGCTCACCTCAAGTTTTGTTTTCATTGTATTCATTACGTGTCTTCTGAACCCTAGCTTCACTGGAATGCGATTTGTTTCCCTGCAAGATCCCTTAAAGCCCTCTACTTTGCTGGGAGCAGGCAGTTCAGAAACAAAACAAAAATAAGGAGAGCGGGGGAAAAGGGGAAGAAAAAAAAAGCCTTGGAAGTCTATTTCCCTGCCCCCCTTCTTTTTCCTTTCTTTCCAACCCCTCCTCTAGAGAACACCAGAGAAATAAAAATAAAACCGTAATTAAGAAAAGGACTAAGAATAAATTCCTCGCATTTAACCAGAGTTCCATCTCTGAACCCAGGAGGATTGGTGCATAGCTGTGGTTGTGTGAGAGGAAGCGTGCAGGGAACTCATGCTGTGCTTTCAACACAGATACAGCTCATGAGGAATAGTTTATCACTTAAAGCATCTCCTTAATTCTGCCGAGTAAAGTCAAGACCTCAGAGAAGTCTCAGATACCACCACTGTGGCCACTGGGGTCTCCCATTTCTGGAGTCCCTCTGGCCCAAATAGCTCAGAGCAAATCACAAACATTTATTGACGGAACCCCATGACCCACCCACTCCCCCAAGTGAATATTTTAATATCCCATTCGGCAAAGGGCAGAATGGTAACACAGAGAAGTTCAAGGCTCTTGGCTGCTTGCCATGCAGAGAAAACTGAGTAGTGACTGGATTCTGAAAGCAAGGAATTGCCAGGTGTGTGGTGGATTATTCCAGCCATGAGATGAAGAGTGCTGGGCTGTAAGTCAGAAGACCTTGTTTCTGACCCTGGCTCTGTCACTTACTCTCTGGGGAATTTCTTTTCTCCATGCCTTAATGTCTTCCTCTATAAAACAAATATCCAACTAGAAGACTGTAAATTCTCTTTTACCTCCAAAAGAGATGAAGGACTATGTCCAGAAATCCAGGAGACTAGGCAGTTTTCTTTATCCTAACTCCTAAGCATGGCATATGCCATCCTTCATAATGAAGCCCTTTGTATCTGAGAAAAGTTGTCTTTACATTCATTGGGTCTTCCTCTAGGTTCTCTTCTCAAATTCTTTAGTCTTTGCAGCTCCACTTGGAGAACACTTAGTAAATATCTACTAAATTAGTAGAAGTTATACAGCTGAGTCCTTAGTTCATCTCTGCCTTCCCCTGACTAGAGGGGTCTTGAGGGGCAGAGTTAGGAAAGATTTGGGACACTTTATATACTTGGATAGATTTTAAACTTTAAATAGCTATCAATATGTGGCTTTTCTATGTCATCTACTTTAATTTTTTGACAATACCTTTCCAGTTGGTTCTTGATATGCCAGCCTAATTCTAAGCAATGTAATTCTTAGCAACTTATTATCCATCACCTACCATTTTCTAAAGATAATAATAGGATCTAGAGTTACAAAGATGCTTAAGAATTAATTATTTTCCTGAGGGGCATTCCGTCTCATGGGGAATCAGGCGAGGAGGAAGGTAACTATAACACATTGCTATTACTGCAATAAAAGATGACAAATAGGGATGAGAAGATAGTTTAGTTTGGAGAGAGTTTGTTAAGCATTCATAAGACCCTGGTTTAGTCTCCTGCACAGAATCTACCTAGTATGGCAGTACACATCTGTAATCCCAACACCAGGAACATGGAGGCATGGCAACCAGGGTTTGGGATTCCTAAAATTCAAAGATGGCCTGGACTTCAGGAGCCTATGTCAAATTAAACAAGTCAAATAAGTATAGGAAACTCAAAATTTCTGGTAATGAAGTGAAGTTATATCATAATGATTTTTAGTTTGGTGATATTTCACAGCACAGAACTGGAAAATGCTAAAAGAGTTAACATGTATGTATGTGGAGGGGTAAACTTTTTGATAAAAAATGTAAACTAGATGGTATTTTAGAGAGAATGCAATTGAAGTGGGCACTGTTTCCAAACTAAATGACATCAAGGTGTAGGTCACATTAAAGAAAAGTAGGTCACCTCACACTACCCCATGACGCATTCTATAAGAATATTTCCACTCTTTCCTGGCTTGGGTTCCTTAGATGTAAAAGTGATGGTTAGATGAGACAATCATGGTTCTTCCTTCCAAGCTTGAGTATTTTGTAGGACCATGAAATAGAGTATCTACTCTGCTTCCTCTCACAGCATTTTTGCCGGGCTGGGCACAGGAGTGCAGGTAGAGAGAAGAGACACGTTTGTTTTCCTTGCTGGATCTGGACTTTGGAGAAAGGTGAAATTCAGAAGCTTTGTAAAAGGAGAAATAGAATGAGAATTTGTGTTAATACCAATATGTCTCTTGTAGAAATAGAAAATGACTTGATACTAGTAATCAGAAGGCTGAAGTTGAAACTCTAACTTTGGGGTTTTTGTTTGTTTGTTTCTATGTTGTTTGTTTCGAGACTGGATCTTACCAATTTGTCCAGTCTGTTCTAAGCCTTGAAATCATCCAGCATCAGCTTTTGCAGTACTTGAGATTCCAGGTGTATACCCAAGTGTGTCTGTCTCTAAGATTTGACATGTTACATGAGAAGCTTGTGGACTCTTAGTGTATCATTTGATTTCTGGAGGCTCCGTTTTCTTCTATAAAATGGAATACATAACCTGTTCTCTGGTAGTGAACTATATTGAATATGAAGCAAAGGCCATATTGGGAAAATATAAGAGTCATACGAAGGTTACTGTGGACATCATCATTATGTCTTATGACTTAACCAAGTGGATACATATAGACATGCATGATAGACAACATTTGGTATCAGGAATCAACAAATCAACTGAAATATTGTGTGCTCTACCAGCAGCTGTGGGAGTCTACTCTGAATTCGCTGTCTTCTTTGAAAGAAGATGAAGAAGAAGCAAAAGCCAAGCAGGCTGGTGGGCTCCTGAAAGCCCAACTACATATATCCAAATCATGCTAACCATTTCCCCCTGAGCAAGAGGATCTTGTCTGTAGAAGAGCAGCTGGGGAATTTAGCCAGGTCTGGTTTAAGCAAGGTAACCAAGATTCCAGAGTCCACAGTGAAAGTTTAAGAAGAATTTATACAAGTATATGATTCCCCAAATCTAGGATTTATGTACAGATTTATGTCTGTAGACACAGAAAGTAATTGTTTTTTTTAATTCACATGGCAAAAGCCAAATCAAATTAAAGCTAGAATTTCATCTCCCTCTAGTGGGTATTTTGGGCTAGTGCATGCACTGTAGGAGACAAGCTGAGCAGAGGAATAAGAAAGCAAGCTTTTGGCTTTTATACAGGGGTTGCTAAGGCCACAGCACCCAGCTGAAGGAACTGTCCTTTGGCTGTCTGGTAGTCAGCAGGGGTCATGTAGCCTATCACAGCTGAAGGGACAAGGAGGGCGACACAAGATCAAGAAAACAATTTTTTTTTAAATCAGACATTTAGTTTTAAAGCCTGAGCCCTGATCAACTTGCTCGCTCTCGGTTTTATGTCCAGTCAAATGAAGATAATAGTGCTGCATTAGAGGACTGGGGGCAATATTGTATTTATAGTGTTAGTCTGAAGACATTTACAAAAGTGTCAGATATGGCAAATAATTATCACTGACAGTTGTCACTGTGCTGTCAGCTGCTTCCTACCCTGCCAGCTTCCTTACATGCTAACACATAAATATTTTACTCTTTTTTTCTTTCTCTATGAGTATGCTAGTATGTTTGCCTATGTCTGTATGTGGAGGCCAAAAGACATCATCAGACATTGTTCATTGGCTTATTTACTTATCCCTCTTTTTTTTGAGCAGGTTCTCTCACTCACCTAATATCATCAAATTAAATAATCTGGCTGGCAGAAGCCCCAAGAATCTGGCTGTTTCTATATTCCCATAGCTTGGATTAAAAGCTTAAGCTACCATACCAGGCATTTTTTTAAAAATTATAATTACAACATCCCTCCTTTCCTTACCCTTTCTCCAATATAGATGTATAGGGACATATATGCATATATTTCCCTATACATACATACCTAAATGTAACTAACTTTGTCCATATGTTTCTTGTGTGTATGATTTTAGGGCTGATCTGTTGTAACTAGGTAACCACCTGCACCACTCCTAGCTTTCTTCAGTTGCACCCAGCATCTTATTTCGTGTAAGTTCTGAGACCCAAACTCAGTTCCTCATACTTGCAAGCCAAGCACTTTAAATGAGCTATCTCTCTTGCTCTTTGATTTCAAAGAAAAAACTACATAGGCACATATGGATTAGTGACAACTCCAAATTCATGTAACTGGAAGAGGACAGAACTGGGGCTTCAGTATGCTTGAGGTACTACAAAACTGTCATTTATCCTACTATGAGATCAAAGACAATAGAAAGGTGGTCTTTCTTTCCCCGCCCCCCCCATTCAATTTTTCTTCTGAGGTACACTTTTGTGCTGTGATGCACCTAGATTTGCATGTGCACTATTTTCTTTGAACTTCGACCTTGAAAACTAGACATCTTCTCAGTCGTTGGAAAGATAATAAAGTAGAAACTTGGCAAGAGAAATGATCTACCAAATCCAGCAATTCATCAGAAAGGTAGAAGTTAACTGAATTTCTATTGTTTTCCTCTTTTCGGTTTATTCATAGTTTCCCTCTACTTGTCAAGAGTGTTTTATTTATATCTACATTTGAGGAGTTGTATGTTCATTTAAGTAAAGAAATCTGCAGTTTTAAAGGTTCTTGACTCCTCTAATTGTGATTAAGTCCTCTGTCCATTGAGGGAGGGAAGGATAGTTTTTTGTTGATAGCAAACACTTTGATCTCTTTTCACTTGGTCAAGAGTTATGTGTCTCCTTAGGGCTGAAGGAAACAGTGGTTGACTCCTAAGAGGGTAAGAGGGTCCTTTTTCATGAGGGTCTGCTACTTTATTATTAGGTTTAAAGATGGGAAACCACTAGACAATGATAGAGAAAGAAACTTAAAGGTTTTCTCTGTTCTAAAGACTAAAGGACACATTGCCCAATCATGATTATTTGCTCAGGTTAGGAAAACAATCGCCAACTTTCCCAGCTCCCAAACCCCCAATGAAGCTATCTACTCTGCTTCAGTGTTTTGGGTATAGACCATGGAGATTTAATTCTCCAATGTAAGGAAGATGCTCTTAATGGTGGTTGGCTCCCTCTACTGGGCATTTTCCCTTTAAGCAGGAAAACACTTGAGTTTCAACTCGCATAATGAAAACTTTTTCAGAGAGGAAACTAGGAAAGGAGATAGCACTTGAAATGTAAATGAAGAAAATATCTAATTAAAATAAAGATATAAACAGAATGCCTTTCAACCAGGAGAACCTAGTGCAGGCATCCATGTATTCTCAGAAGACAGTGACAAAAGCAGGCATGTTATGATTTCCTAACTTGCTTATTTTCTGGGGTTTCCAAGGCATTTGCTCTATGATACTACATGTTAAAAGAAAAATGAAGAATTTTACTGAAAGACGCACTTGTATACAAAGATTGCTGATGATACAATTTGCAAAATACTGATATAGGATTATTTTGACAGTTTAAAGATTTTTTTCACTTTAAAGATATAAAAACTGTTTGTGTAGCCAGTCTATTAGTCTATGTCTTTTTATTGGGGAATTGAGTCCATTGATGTTAAAAGAAATTAAAGAAAAGTAATTGTTGCTTCCTGTTATTTTTGTTGATAAAGTTGGGATTCTGTTCTTGGGGCTGTCTACTTTCATGGCATACAATAATATGAATAAGAACTAAAGTTGTATTAAGTCAGTTTTAATGATTTTTCACTACAGCATAATCTGACCTACTCTATGTAGTATACTACACCTTCCATAAACTTGTTTCTATATTAAGTACTTCTTGGTTAAAGGTTGTAGAACGAAAGATAGGGTATTTCTTTTTCATTTATGGGTGACTTCTTATTCCCTAGATATCAAGCATAAGATTGATTCATTCCTATCCATTATTTTTGCACCTCTGTATACCTCTTGCTTGCTTGCTTGCTTGCCCTCTCACTTTCTGGACTTTGCTGCACTCCCTAGAGAGCTGTATTGTACATCCTTCCTGTGCAGTTTCCTTGACTCTAGCCTTCTCTAGCTCTATTTTGAGAGCTCTCTGGAGAATTGCTTTCATTCTTTGGACATCCATGATTGTACTACAAGTCTCTGAGATAAGATATTTTCTTCCTTCAAGAAAACGTTCTGAACAGGACCTAAAGACTACTTAGTTTTGCATATCACTTGACCCACATAAGTTATGCAAAAATCAGTAATTCCTCATCTTAAAAGAAATGTAGCCATGGTAAGGTAAATTTTACCTTACCTTCAGGTACTAAATCAATGGCAATAGAAACACCTTTTTTTTTTCCTTGACAGTGTTTGCTGAAGTCAACTTTCATTCTACAGTAAACTCTGGATTCTCCAACCCAGATATGGTCTACTAAATCTATGACATGGAAAGGATTTATTGTACAGATCTTCAAACTATCACCCCAAGTCCCCTGTTGGTAGCTGAGTGCGAAGGTAACATGTGGTGTTACCAAAAAAGAAATGTTCAAACTATATAACAAATAGCTTTCTGTCTAACTGTCGCAACACAGTATAGGTTCACTATTCTTCCGCATCATTTCTGAAGGTTGTCAACAAGGGAGGAATGTTGTATATTATCAGTCAAGGACCGTTGCTTCTTCTATGTAATGGTCCAACTTCTTAGTCTTAGAACCCTTCTCTAGAGTCATTGCATTTAACACCAGACAATGGAAAAAGGAGTGTATAAAGGATAACTTGAAAGATTTAGTGGCTAAGCTTTGAAGTAGTATTCATAACTTCTCATGTTCCTTACGTACTGTCAATCAATTGCAATAAATGTTGAGAAAGACAGCTTAGTTGCATCTTCAAAATGAAAAGAAGCTGTGCTAAGAAAATGTTCTACATTGTCTCTGCTTTGGGTGGTACTTAGTATTAAACTTCCTTCTTTTTGTTGAGACATGTTCTTATGTAGCCAGACTGATTGTGAATTCATTCTGTAATCAAATATGGCCCTGAAGTGTTGCTTTGCCCATTTCTACCTCCCGAGTACTAGTATTACATGCATGAGTCAACGACATCCCATGTTAGGTAGTGCTGTAGAGAAAACCAAGGGCTCCCTGAATGCCAAGCAAGTACTCTAACAACTGAGCTACGTCTCCAGCCCTGATTACTTGGTGTTCATCTGATTATTGATCATTACACAGCATTATTTCAGATTCATTCCAAAGGAAGTAATCCAAAGCCTCACCAAGCCATCTCAACCATCACAAGGCCAAAGATACTGTTGGATGCAGAGCCATCTTCTGGGTATCTATTCAGAAAGGAAATAAAGGTGGGACACATATCAGGTCCTGGACCATTAGTAACGTTGAAAGTTCCCTGGAACATTGTAAAGCCCTCTATGACATGAGAAAAGTTGTTGATAGACTCTAATTCAGCTCTTGGAGCAAGGCTTCCACAAACATCATTCTCTGTGGCTTTGGGCTCCCAACTAGGAGATTCTTTTCTGCCCATTAAACTCTTGGTCCCATTTGAAGTGGCTGTTGAGAAATGCCCTTCTTGGGAGCTACCCAGGCATTGCAGCCCATTTCCAGGCCAAAGGTTGTTTCAAGGTTTGCCAAGCACTTGCGGGCATTTGGATGAGGATGGAGGGTTTTGGCAATATTGCTGCTTCAAAAACATCGTGGACTTAGGATTATTTGATTCTAATCAGTTTCGTGTAGCAGGGAGTACTCCCAACGTTATGTTCCAGACACGGTTCTTCTATTTTCTTTGTCTCTTTGCTTCTTCCCCGCAGGCTGACTAGTGCTCCCTCCTTGTGGCCTGCCAGCAATCTTGAGGTTATCTGCAACAATAAGTTCGGGACAGGAAGCTCTTTCAAAATGATCCTTTACTGAAACAGTGACTCACACTCTTTAAAGCTAATTGTGACTGTTAGTTGTCCTTTTAGTGCTCAAAGCTCTTTTACTCCTTATCATTCACCTGTTTGAAATCTGCAGGTTTTAATTCCACCAATTTCTAGATTCACTTAAATCCTTATTTATTTTGAATTTCCCAACTGGAAAGTTTGCTGTGTAGAACATCTCTCTCTCTCTCTTTTTTTTCCTACTTTAAATTTACTTTTAAAAATTAAAGTATAATGACATATCCACAGGAAAAAAGGGCCACCAACGGATTGGGAAAGGATCTTTACCAATCCGAAATCAGATAGGGGACTGATATCCAATATATATAAAGAACTCAAGAAGGTGGACACCAGAAAATCAAATATCCCCATTAAAAAGTGGGGCACAGAGTTAAACAAAGAATTCTCAACTGAGGAATACCGAATGGCCGAGAAGCACTTGAAAAAATGTTCAACATCCTTAATCATCAGGGAAATGCAGATCAAAACAACCCTGAGATTCTACCTCACACCAGTAAGAATGGCTAAGATCAAAAATTCAGGTGACAACAGATGCTGGCATGGATGTGGAGAAAGGGGAACACTCCTCCATTGTTGGTGGGAATGCAAGCTGGTTCAACCACTCTGGANGAGAGAGGGAGAGGAGGGGAGAGGGAAAGGAGGGGGAGGGGGAGAGGGGAGAGGGGAGAGGGGAGAGGGGAGGAGGACTGTACCTGCCATGGACTTTGAAACCCAAGCCCAACCCCAATGACTAACAAGGCCACACCTATCCCAACAAAGCCACACTTTGTAACCCTTCTAATCATTTAAAAGTTTTACTCCCTACTGACTAAGCATTCAACTGTATGACCTATGGGAGCTATTCTTTTTTCAGACCACCACAGGGCGAAGTTACAGGTTTAGAGGAATGAAAGGAAAGAAGAAAACAATATAATTATAATCTAAAATAATTAATAAATAATGAGTTCTGACATGGCAACTCTAAATAAGTTGGCAACAGAGCCTTCATGTCCAGCAGTCAATAAATTATCCTGACTTTTGTGTATCAACTCTGCTATGCCAGAGATGAAGAAGCTATAACCTTCCTAATTGTAGGAACTCCTGAATCGCAGTGTCATATGCTATGCCATATCAGTTAAAATGGTGTCTGCCCACAAGCAGGCTGTCTTGCTATTTAAATGTTATTTAATGCCCCAGTGTTGAAGTGGAAATTTAAGGGGTCTTTGGAAAGTTAGTTGGATGGTGTTTTGCTGAGGCAAAAACATGAAGGAACATTTCGCTGAAGTGGACACAGGTGAAAGGCTAAGCCAGACTCATGAAAGAATGATTGGCTGAAGCAGACACAGGAGAGAAGATATTCTGCTAAAACAAACATGTGAAAGGACACAGGATGATGGATACTTCACTAATGAAACACATGTATTGGTCTGCCTTACGTTGCATACTTGAGCTCCATTTGTCAGGACTCCATAGAGAGAAAAGCACATACACAAAAATCGGGTGTTGTGCTTCAGTTTCTTGCCTCTTCCACAAACTAAGGTTGATTGGCAGAGAGATGTCAGCTGAGCCATGCACACATCCTGAGGGAAGACCCCTGGAGAACTCAAGATGTATAGAGGGCATATAAAAAGGACTCAAAGGACAGTATTGGAGACTGAGTTTGACTTGCTTGTAGAGTTAGCGGTGTAATCCTTGTTGGTCTCTTTTCTTTGCTGATATTAACTTCACTGAGAGAGGCACAGCTGAGAACCTCTCCTGACATCCCTCCTGGCCCCTCCTACTGACTCATGTGAAGGCTGAGGCCTGGCTATCTCTGCTAGGTAGTGCCACCACTGCTGACTTGTGTTTGCTATTCCGATTCTACTGAACTAGACTGCTTGTGTATCCCTGAAGTGTTTGCAAGTGGATTGAACTGTGATGGCAAACCTGTGTATCAAACTGCTGATTCCCAGACAACACAAATGGGAGTTGCTCTGAAGAACCTTTCTAAACAGGTCCACTTGACAAGTATCCTTTTTTTTCCCCACTCCCTCTGGTGGGTGATGGGCTAAAAGAAAGATTAAGGTATTTAAGAACCATCATTAAAATAGGCTTTGATAAAATTAAAATAAACAATATGCACTAGATTAAGAATCGTCATTCTAGAAGAGGAATCATCAGGCTACAACCTAAGAATCAATGGGCAAAATCTAGCAGCCTCTGCTTCAGTTTCTTCCTCTAAGTTCAGGCCTTAAGCGTTTGTCATGGTATCCCTGGAAGTGAAGCAAGTCCTCTCCCCACACACATTGCTTCCAGGCAGTGTTTTATTACAGACCAAAACAGTAGGGAAGCAAACTAGTGTAAGTAACTTATTAACTTTCACAATAATTTTACTCCTATGTAAGTGTAAGTTATATAAGTTCTTGGTTGTTTTGTAAATTGCATGCAATTTCTTAAATTTGTGATTTTTGGCTAATATCTTTGTTGTTATTAACTTGATTATTCATTGTGGTTAACGAACATGTCTGTATGAGGCCCATTCTTTTTCATATGTTAAGTATTGCATGACAAATTTGTATGTTTATGTTGGACATATGACAGGAAAAATATGTATTCTACAGGTGTGTGTAAATGTGTGTGTGTGTGTGTGTGTGTGTGTGTGTGTGTGTATGATTGACATGCAAAATGGCACACATTTAAAACTGAAGAATGTGAAATCCTAATTTCAGACCATAGCTCTGCCAATTAACTACATCTGAAAGGAAGCTCAAAAAATCAGAACAACCAATCAATATTTCATTAGTTTAAGTAGTATAAATAATAATGTCTATTTCTTGCTATTGTTGAGGGAATTAAATAGGTAATGTGTAATTGCGGAACTTTGGAATGACCATCCATTTTTCTGTTCATCAATCTTCCTTATTTCAGTGATCAAATATGTATGTTTTCCTTTTTACTACTACATGTACAATAAAACCAGTATAAAGACCTTTAAAATTACATTAGTTTTTACTTTTGACAAATGAAATAAGCAATTCTGTGTATTTCTGCTGAATATTTAAATTTGTTTTTTATATGTCCTAATGCTAGTTTATTAGGTACCTATAACTTTAAGGTAAACTATTTGTCTGGAAGAATAAGTATTATTTGATTACATAGTAACTACACCCAAGGTGGTCTTTGTATTAGAACCAATTTTATCAGACTCTAAGAAAAATTACTTTTGCTTGAAAGTTTAAAAATTACATATTCTCTCTCTCTCTCTCTCTCTCTCTCTCTCTCTCTCTCTCTCTCTCTCTCTCTGTGTGTGTGTGTGTGTGTGTGTGTGTGTGTGTATGCTGCAGCACATGCATGGCACAGCATATATGTGGCAGGCAAAGACAACTTTCATGAATCATTTCACTCCTTCTATCATGTGGGTCCTGGATCATAATCCAAATGTTTGACCTTGGCAGGAAACAATACTGCCCACTAAGTCCTCAAGTGGCCCCTTATTTTCATCACTGGTTTGTCTAGTTTCTGTATTTTATCCATTATTTTACTTCTAATACTACTTTGTATTTATGATTGTGTCATTTATACATACCACATTCATTTATAATATCCAACTTGACAATTCTACCCTACACACACACACACACACACACACACACACACACACAAATACAATTATAAATGTATACATAATACTTCCAATTTATTTTGAATTTTATTTTTCTATTATTTACCTTTTCGTTCATTAGAAAAATAAATTATATGTAATTCATGTATACTGTTGCTCTGAGTTTACTGTTTTTAATGGCTAAACTGGAAGAAATCAACTATATTTATTTTAAAAATTGCAAAGTCAATGAGTCACTTACTCAATAGTTTGAATTTAAGGATTTGGGATCATTATAAAAATGCCCCTTGATCCTGGGTCATATGACTATATTGATGTATGTATGTGTTGTTCTTCCTATGCTTAATCTCTTTATTTTATTGTTTTATAACCACACCTTCAAACAAATAATGCATGCTTCCTTCTTGTATTTCAGCCTTCTCTTGGAAGTCATTCCTTTTCCTCCTCCTGGAGTTGCCTCTTTAAGCATTGCTCTAGTGACACCTGCTGGTATTAATGATTCGGCTGCTTAGTTCTTGAATCTCTTTGAAAGATAATGTTGCCTCTTCATACACAATCCTCATTAGATTCATTACAATGATGTCATGATGTTAATGTCCTTTGACTTACCTTGCTTTAACGTCTGGCTGAGACCCTTTGTTCTTGCTTTGTATAGATTTGACTTTTCTCACAATAGATTTTAATATGTTCTTCATATTATTTAGTGATGGTCTTCAATTGCAGAATCTCTTACTTTCTGACAGACAGTACTTCCCACTTGCTTTCTATCTTACTCTAGCTGTATCCTCAAACATATTTCAAAAAAAACTTGAATTAATCAGCTCTTTATTCTGTCTACTAAGATTTTAATTCTAATAATTTTTGTCTTAAAGTTACAAGTTATAGTTTTGTTAAAAATATACTTTGTTTCTCTTCCTCGTGTTTCGGGGGGGGGGGGGAAGAAAGCAAAGACGTTCATCTTTTGGAATAGCCATTACTTCCAAGCTTTAGTTTTAACCGTGCCACATTGTATAGTTCTATGCTTTGTCATTACAATATATTGATTTTCTTGGTGGCTTGCAATTTCAGCTATGAAGACATATATTATTAACTATGATATATAGAAATCCTAAAAACAAACAAACAAACAAACAAACAACAATATTAGGGATGCTTTACTCTGATGGGCATTGACTTTAGAGAAACTGAGGGTATGTCTTAAGTCTGCACCTCTTTAATTTGCAGGATCGCCACTTAAGGTGCACTTAGTCAATACAATTTCTCTGCTTCTTGCCAAGTCCACTGGTTAGCCTGCACAGCAGAATGATGTCATAGGCATTGGCTCCCAGAGAAACCCGACTCTGTCATCGACACGTGCTGCTATTCATTATTTATAAAACTATTGAACTCTTACTTTTCTTTCTTTCTCTTCCCTTACTGGGCTTCTATTATTTATTTTATTTTATTTTTATCTTTTGAGATACCTCTTCTCCCTCAAGAATTTAAAGAAAAGGGTAAATTAAAATATGCATTGTATTTAACCATGTCCTCATTTTAATAAAATAAGGAAATATCCAAATATATGTCCCACATACTACCAAATGAAGAAATCATTCCTTCAGCTTTTAACCTTGCATTTTATTAGATGTATCTTATTCTCCCAACAACCTCCTATTTCTTAAATCTGTTAGCTGTAGATTTTAATATGAACTACAGTTTTTTTTGCATGTAGGCTGTTTCAAATAATGGAAATTAAGGGATTTTTTTTTCTTTTTAAATGAGTGAATTGTGTGTTTGAGTCCACTTAGCAGCACAAAGAATCCATGAGGAAGTAGCCAAGCTACCCTTCATACCTACAAGTTATAATGTCATGGGACCCGCTCTTATCATAGCAGAGCATACTTTTATTCCTATCAGTTCCCCACAGCAAATATTCCATCATGACTGTATCCTGCTTAGGGCCAATCATATTTACTTTTCCAAAGCTTCAACTAAATAAGGCATTAATTACATACTGGATTAGCAGTAACTTCTAAATAAGGTTATGTTTCAAATCAGGCAAGAAGTTACCAAATATGTAAACACTAGCATCTGTGTGTTATTGACTGGCAAAAATACAAATGTACTGCAGAGAATCTTTTAAACTTTTTTAAAAATTATTTTAAGTTCATGGGGTTTTTTGGTTTGTTTTCTTCCCACTGTATGACTGTGTGCTATATATGTTCCTGTTCCCAATGGGGGCAAGAAGAGGACATCAGATAACCTGAAACTGGAATTATAGATGATTGCAAGCTATTATATAAGTAATGGGAATCATACCCAAGTTCTCAGGAATAGGAGTCTACTGAGCCATCTTGTAAGAATGTAACTTACTGTTTAAATAATTGGGGCTTTTTCTTTGCAGTTTGTTGTTTTGTCTGTCTGTCTGGTTGGTGGGTTGTTTTTGTTTTTTGAGACAGGGTTTCTCTGTTTAACCCTGTTTTCTTGGATCTCATTCTATAGGCTGGGCTGGCCTCAAACTAATACATCATCCGGCCTCTGCTTCCTAGAAGCTGGAACTAAAGGCATTTTCCACCATCACCTTGGCTTAAATTATCTTTTATATTAGGATCAGAGGTTGTTATAATAGAGAATTTTAAATTGGAATAATAAATTCAAATTAAACTTAATAATATTTAACTTAAAAACTTACAAATATTTCTCATAGTCATGAGCTCAAAAATCAAGCAATTAAATTAGAGCATTTAATCAAAGTAGTATTCCACTGAGGCAATATGTATGTCCAAATGATTTTTTTCTAGAAATTTAAAACTGAAATTATTTTTAAACTAGTCATGTAATTCATAATACTAGCATAAAAAGTAAGCAGAAAAGTTGATGGTAGTTCAGACAATAGTTTGATGGAATAGAAAACTAGTCAAGATAGTCACTTAACTAAAGAGGAATGAAGACTTTTTCATTATCTAACAATCAATAAAAAATCTATAGCATGTGTCTTAGCAATGCTAAAACTTACAGATAAATTTTATTGACAATGAAGTTATATAAGAATAACCACTATCACCATTTCCATACAATTTATACTTTAGTATGACATAGTATAACTTATAGTAGTAGTATACAATACTGGCACACATACAAAAAAAAACAAAAAAACAAAAACACAGATAAATGGATAACAGGAAGGAATAAAGTCCTCAAACCTAGAATGACATTTTATTTGTTTATTCTTTTAAAGATGTATTTTATTCTCTCTCTCTCTCTTTCTCTCTCTCTCTCTCTCTCTCTCTCTCTGTATTCACATGTTGTTGGGGTGGACCATAAGAACACATTACATCTCCTGGTGCTGAAATTCCACTGTTGTGAGCCAATGTGGATGCTGGGAACTGAATTCAAGTGCTCTGCAAAAGCAGCTAAGCTCTCTGCTATAAAATCATCTCTCCTGTCTCCTGTGACTTGATTTTTGAGAAACTTATTATTGTAGTAGAATGAGGGAACCTTTCAATAAAAGGTTCCAGGTTCCATAGATAGGTAGATAGATAGATAGATAGATAGATAGATAGATAGATAGATATGAGGCAAATGAATTTTGAGCCATTCTACACATTAAAAGAACAACTCCAGATGTACTACCATTATAGACAGGAAAAGTAAAGTAAACTAATGAACTAATGGATAGAAGTACACAAGAATATTTTTACATCTTCGATTCAGGAAAAACATTTTTTCAAAGGAACAGAAAGTAGTAATTCTGTGATGGGGAAATGTCTGAATGGGTGAAAGCACGTGCCTTGCAAGTCCATACTTTTGAGTTCAATCTCAAAGTCCATGGAAAGGTTCAAGGAGAAGAACCAACATCACAAAGCTTTTCTTTAACTAATGCACCATGCGTGTCATGTGTTATGTACTCATGCATGCACATCACATGCATAATAAGAATGAAGTGTTTTCTAAAATACAAATAATAATGATAGAAACGTGAATATAAGGCCCATACATGATCAAGTCAGCCAAAATTCTAGCTGAAATCTATATATTCATGGATATATATATCCATGGTATTGGTATCCATATATGCATGCATGTGTGTATAAGAGTATATATGTGTCTAAATATATCTAAATGAATAAATCTATAGATGGTAGAGTAATGGTAAGGATGATGATAATATTAGAAGATGAATGATAGCTATCTATCTAAATGATAATGGATAATACATAGTTAGATAATAGATAGATAAATAATTGGATTTAAAATTGATAAATCATTGACAGAGAAAAAAATATAGTAAACTCCTCTCTGATTTCAGATATTGAAATACTCATTGATTTCCTGAATGAGAATCTCAGCAACCATACCTCTGAGAGGGAGAGTGTTGGGGGCAGAAGGCACAATTGAGATGAGGGTGAATTTGAACAAAGTAGAGTGTGACTAAAATTCTGTTGAGCCACCTTGGAATATAGCATTTAATTGATAAAGTTGAGCTCAAACTTATATACATTGATGAAAAAATATTAATAGTAAAAACAATAGAAAACAAATTGTCATTTTCTTGTAAGTCTGAATGTGAAAGTTGTATAATTCATAAACCCTTTGCATATTTTTATGACATAATTTTGTCTATAATAGGCTGTTTACAACTTATGAGTTTGAGGATCCGCTTTTCCATTTCCTCAAAACTATTGATGATTTAGATCAGAATTTCATTTTATGGGTAGGGTGTAAATTATTTCCATAATATTGAACTCTTAAATTATGAAAATGCGCTTTTGTACTTTCATTAATTTAACCTTTAAATTTTTTCTGAGAATTACACATACATACACACACACACATACACACACACACACACACACACACACACACACAAATATATAAACATATTGACTTCCCTTTATCCTCTCCAACATGCTTCCCTTTCCAAAACCATGACTTCCTTACTTTTTGACAACTGAGTCCAGCTAGTGCTACCCACAGGTATGTGAGTGTGGGGTCATTCACTGGATCATGGGATCCAAATATTTCAATAAGAATCATTCTTCTTCACTCGGCAGCAACTCACTGCCAATAGTTTCTCAGAAAGGGGTGCGAAATCATCGAAGCTATCCTTGCTAGAATTTTGGCTGACTTGATCATGTATGGTCCTTATAAAAAAAATTTCAGAAACATTTTTTTTTTCAAAATGGCTTTTAATTGCATACATTTTTCTTAAGGATTTTTTCTTTCATATATTATTATAGAACTTCTTTTATAATTCCTTGTTTGTTGCCATGTATAGAAATACAATTCTTCTACTTTTGTTTTTCCTCTATGATTTCCTTAAATTTTGAAGGTTATCTTTCACCATTGAAGTAGTATGAGAGAGAAATGTTCAAAATACCCAAGAGAAACCTAAAAGAAATGTCTCCGTTTTAGACAAAATTCCTTGAAGCATTGGTAAAAACAAAGCAATCTTTGGTTATTATGTAGAAGTGGATGAGTAAGTAGACATAACCTCATGGTAACCCCAGCAGTCTAACTTCTGTGCAAAACTCTCCTGTCCAAATGTCTCCAAGGAAGCATGCAAGATGGGTTATTTCATTGTCTTCTCTGAAAGACCAGAATGAAGTTTCACTCAAGACTTGGAAAGATTATTAAAGCATTATGTTCTTCAGTTTTTATATTTCTGAGAAGAAGTAAAACATTTCCTTGAAATTAGGTTGTATAACCCAATAGTAGACTTTAAACTTTTTAATGTCATTATTTTTCTCTTTGGCAATTTCACTGAAGAAATAAAACGTATTACTTTTATAGATAGACAATAAAGACAAATATGTAATTTTTTAACAGAATAATTGATTCCATTATTTTATAAGATATTTTCTTTATTTACAATTCAAGGTGTTATCTCCGTTCCTGACTTCCCCTCTGAAAACCCCTTATCCCCTCCCCCCTTCCCCTGCTCACCAACCCACCCATTCCCACTTCCTGGACCCAGCATTCCCCTACACTGGGGCTTAGAGCCTTCACAGAACCAAGGGCCTTTCCTCCCACTGATGACTGAATGGACAATCCTCTGCTACATATGCAGCTGGCACCATAAGTCCTACCATGTGTAGTCTTTGGTTGATGTTTTAGTCCCTGGGAGCTCTGTGGGTGCTGGTTAATTCATATTGTTGTTCCTCCTATAGGGCTGCAAAACCCTTCAGCTCCTTGGGTACTTTCTCTAGCTCCTTCATTGGGGACCCTGTGTTCAGTCCAATGGATAACTGTGAGCACCCACTTCTGTTTTTGTCAGGCACTGGCAAAGCCTCTCAGGAGACAGCTATATCAGCCTCCTGTCACCAAGAACTTGTTGGCATCCATGATAGTGGGTAGTGTCTGGGTTTGATGATTGTATATGGGATGGATCCCCAGGTGGGGTCATCTCTGGACAGTCATTCCTTCGATCTCTGCTCCACTCTTTGTCTCTGTATTTCCTCCCATGGGTATTTTGTTCCTCCTTCTAAGAATGATCAAAGAATCCACAATTTTTCCCATTTTTATTAGATATTTTCTTCATTTACATTTCAGATGTAATCTCAAAAGTCCCCTATACCCTCTCCCATCCCCCGCCCTGCTCCCCTACCCACCCACTCATACATCTTGGCCCTGGCGTTCCTCTGTACTGGGGCATAGAAGTCTGCATGACCAAGGCGCCTCTCTTCCCAATGATGGCCAACTAGGCCATCTTCTCCTATATATGCAGCTAGAGACATGAGCTCTGGGGGTACTAGTTAGTTCTTGTTATTCTTCCACATATAGGATTGAAGACCCCTTCAGCTCCTTGGGTACTTTCTCTAGCTCCTTCCTTGTGAGTCCTGAGTTCTATCTAATAGCTGATTGTGAGTGTCCATTTCCATGTTTGCCAGGCATTGGTATAGCCTCCCACAGCTATATCAAGGCATTTCAGCACTATCTTGCTGGCATATGCAATCATGTCTATGTTTGGTGGCTGATTATGGGATGGATCCCCGGCTGCTGCAGTCACTGGTTGGTCCATCCTTTGGTTCAGCTCCACACATGATCTCTGTAACTCCTTCAATGTGTGCTTTTTTTCTTAATTCTAGGAAGGGGGGACGTGACCACATTTTGATCTTCATTCTTCTTGAGTTTCCTGTGTTTAGTAAATTGTATCTTGGGTATTCTAGGTTTCTGGGCTAATATCCACTTATCAGTGAGTACATGTTATGTGAGTTCTTTTGTGATTGGGCTACCTCACTCAGTATGATGGCCTCCAGATCCATCCATTTGCCTAGGAATTTCATATATTCATTGTTTTTAATAGCTGAGTAGTACTCCATTGTGTAAATGTACCACATTTTTTGTATCCATTCCTCTGTTGAGGGACATCTGGGTTCTTTCCAGCTTCTGGCTATTATGAATAAGGCTGCTATGAACATAGTGGAACATGTGTCCTTCTTACCTGATGGTACATCTTCTGGATATATGCCCAGGAGAGGTATTGCAGGATCTTCCAGTAGTGCTATGTCCATTTTTCTGAGGAAAAGCCAGACTGATTTCCAGAGTGGTTGAACAAGCTTGCATTCCCACCAACAATGGAGGAGTGTTCCCCTTTCTCCACATCCACGCCAGCCTCTGTTGTCACCTGAATTTTTGATCTTAGCCATTCTTACTGGTGTGAT
>LR749829.1:105737-224969 GCA_902729485.2 Mus minutoides | reverse complement strand
TTTTTTCAAGTGCTTCTCAGCCATTCGGTATTCCTCAGTTGAGAATTCTTTGTTTAACTCTGTGCCCCACTTTTTAATGGGGATATTTGATTTTCTGGTGTCCACCTTCTTGAGTTCTTTATATATATTGGATATCAGTCCCCTATCCGATATAGGATTGGTAAAGATTCTTTCCCAATCTGTTGGTGGCCCTTTTGTCTTGTTGACAGTATCTTTTGCCTTACAAAAGCTTTGCAACTTTATGAGGTCCCATTTGTCAATTCTTGATCTTATAGCACAAGCCATTGCTGTTCTATTCAGGAATTTTTCCCCAGTGCCCATATCTTTGAGGCTTTTCCCCACTTTCTCCTCTATAAGTTTCAGTGTCTCTGGTTTTATGTGGAGATCCTTAAACCACTTAGACTTGACCTTAGTACAAGGAGATAAGAATGGATCAATTCCCAGTCTTCTTAGAATCCACACTTTAGTCTTCCTTCTTCTTGAGTTACATGTGTTTTGTGAATTATATCTTGGTTATTCTGAGCTTCTGGGCTAATATACACTTATAAGTGAGTGTGTATCATGTGTGTTCTATTGTGATTGGGTTACCTAACTCAGGATGTTATCCATTTAAAAAAAAATAAATACAAAAGGAGGCTAGATATAGAAAATATGTATTAGGAAGACTAGAGCAATAACTTTCATGGGGAAGATGTATTAATGAACACTAAAGCAGATTAGAAAACAATAAAGAGAAATGAGATATTGATGCAGTATGAAAATGTGACCAGAGAGGGTCACATGCTTAGAAATGTGAAAAACCAATGTTTATCATGGAGAATTCTTTTTTTTCCAATTTTATTAGATATTTTCTTTATTTACATTTCAAATGTTATCCCAAAAGTCCCCTAAACCCTCCCCCATGTCCCGCCTGGCTCCCCTACCCACCCACTCCCACATCTTGGCCCTGGCATTCCCCTCTACTGGGGCATATAAAGTTTGCATGACCAAGGGGCCTGTCTTTTCAATGATGGCCAACTAGGCCATCCCTGCTATATATGCAGCTAGAGACATGAGCTCTGGGAGTACTAGTTAGTTCATATTGTTCTTCCACCTATAGGGTTGGAGACCCCTTCAGCTCCATGGGTACTTTCTCTAGCTACTCCCTTGGGAACCCTGTGTTCCATCTAATAGCTGACTGTGAACATCCACTTCTGTGTTTGCCAGGCACTGGTATAGCCTCACACAAGACAGCTATCTCAGGGCCCTTTCAGCAATATCTTGCTGGCATATACAATAGTGTCTGAATTAGGTAGCTGATTATGGGATGGAATTCTATCAGTTACTGTCTTCGCTAAATAAAGAAAGTAGACGTGTCCAAATGTATACTCATTTAGTAGCTTCTCATTTGATGTTTTAAGAGTTTTGTAGATTGTAAACCATAGCCAATTCTGCTAGAGTAGAATAGTCTGAAATTTTTACCTCCAATATAGACTACTTGATCAGATCCTGTTCCCATAGTCAGAGTCAAGTGTCTGTCAAGGCATGGAAGCCATATTACAAATGACAAAATGTTTCTTCTCTTTTGTTCAGAAATGTCCACTTTCCTTGGGAATTTACTTTCAATAATATTCAGCAGAATACCATGCCTAGAAATAATTTGAAGAAGTCAAGCACATGTGCACTGTATAGTGTTATATCATCTGAATTATATCCATCCTAGTCATACATCATCTCAGCACAACTAAAAGAAAACATCAGATGAACCAATGGAAGCATTCCTCAAAGGAGCCAAGGTCATGTTGAACTGATTGAATGGAGAGATTCTCAGAAACTGGAGAAGAATATTGACCAGAATAACCACATGTATTGTAGTATTCGAGGAGAAGAAAATAAAATCCACAACTAAAATTAATGAGTTAATGAGTTCAACAGACTTTTAAGTTGAGGGAAAGTGTAAATATCCTATAATAATCTAAACTGTTAATTGATGAGAACCTAGGTGAACTATCTACAAATGTGGTATTATTTTACACTCTCCTGTAAATATAGAAAGTCTTCTGAAATAAACTCAAAACAAATTGTCAAAAAAAAACCCCAATATTATGCATATCGTTGAAAGGACTCTTTTGGTCATGGTAGCCCATGTTAAGAGACTTACCGTTAATGTATGGAAGAAAAATACAGAGATTTAGTGATCCACCATTTGTGGACATGACTGTCCTTGAAAAAGTCAAAGAGGCAGAAAATTGAGCATCTTGTTTACAATTCTTTTACTGTTGTACATATTATGGACAGACTGTGAATATGTTTCAGGGCTGTGCTGTAGTAGTTCTTATATCAATAGTAAAGGATAGAGTTGTTTATGGTTTACTGTATGGGTTAAAGGTCAGTTTCTTTAGTTCCCTCATTCAGAAAAGACTAGTAGAAAAATGACTGGTGTACACAGGCAGTGCCAGGGTGTGTTTAATATTAGCTATGAGAAAATCAAGAGGACAGTGTAATCTTTCTGGAAATATGAACAAAGCAAAAACTACTTTAAGAAAGATACATACAGAGGCTGGTTTTCTCAGTAAGTGTATACCAAGCTGGATTGGGGCATGCAGGAGGAGTCATACACAGTTAGCAATTAATTAAATTACCTAGGCAGATTCTGAAGTTGAAGTATGCCTTACTTCACATATTTGGACTCAGAAATTCTTTCAGGTTCTACTGTCAAGGGAATGAGTAGCATAAAAGGAATACACCATGAATATTCTCTCTTTGTGTCTTTAAATACATATTGAAGGGTGATATTTTTAAATGAGTTCACTTTGGAAGGACAGTAATTATTGTATTTTAGTGGTGACTCTAAAGTTAAAACGCCCTAGAGGTTTGACTTCCTATCTTCTACCTGTTAATTCTTTCCCTTGAAAAAAAATGTTGTAACTTTTCTCTACTTTATCTTGTTCATCAATCAAGTTGACACATAATAAAGTAAGTCATGGTTGATTAGGCTATTGAATAAGTTTATTCTTTTAAGCAGACAGGACAGCACCAGAAATACAGTACATAAATAATGAGATCTACTAGCAGACTTTCTGATGAAAACTCCATTTCCAATATAAGTATATGCAGCAGAATCAAGAATTATGATCATATAGTGAATTTCCTGGAACAATATTGTATTGACCACTTACTTGAAAAGGATCATATCTAACCACTCCTCAAACAAAGTTATTAAAGGAAGTAATTTTGATAAGGCCAAACATATGCCAATTTTTTACTTGAATTTCTTGATAGGGTTTCTTATTATTATTCTTTTTTTTTTTTTTACAGTCCAGTCATTATCCCCATCCTGGTCTGCCCTCTGACTGTTCCTCATCCCATATGTCTTCCCTATTCTCCAAAAGAATATCCCCATCCCCCAACCCAAACCAATCAGACTTCCCCCCTTCCCTAGGGCTCAAGTCTTGAGAGTGTTTCTTAATCCCCAGTATTTGTTCCCGACAATATGTACAAATGTAGAATAATAAGCAAATCGCCCATCTGTGACATTACCTTCAATGTCAACAATGCTTTACAAATGGTTTTCGTTTTCTGCTCAAAATCTTGCTAGTGCTTGTTGTCTGACTTTTTTTAAAGTTTAACAAAAATTTAAAGCATGTAATAGGTAGTGATTTTCTTCCCTAAACAGAAAAAAAAAATTGAAAAATAAGGATCAGAGCCATAAATACCTCATTTTGCCTCTGTATAGTTCCTAAAAATATTTCATTCATATAATGTGTGCATATGTAAGACCCTAAGGGACTCTGTCACCAGTTAATTCTGGTTGGTGAATAAAGACACCAACCACCAATAGCTAGGAAGGGACAAAGGTGAGGGTGAGGTTTTTATGGGCTTAGAGAGAGGAAAGCACAAGGAGGGGATGGAAAGATAGAAAGGGGGCACCATGGAATAGAAGAAGAATGTGCAGGAGAGTAGTAAGAACTGCCATGGGCTAGGGCCCAAGAGAATGTGGGTCTGAGGGCTGCCCAATTATAGCTAAGAGCAGCCCAGATGACACATAATAAGTAATAATGAGGTTATTTCGAATGGAAAGTAGATTCTTTTTTAATTAGATATTTTCTTTATTTACATATCAAATGCCATCTCCTTTCCTGGTTTCCCCTCCAAAAACCCCCTATCCCATCCCATTTCCCCCTGCTTTTATGAGGGTGTTCCTCCACCCACTCACCCACTCTTGCTTCCCTGTCCTGGCATTTCCCTACACTGAAGCATCGAGCCTTTACAGGACCAAGGGACAATTGATGTACAATAAGGCAATTCTCTGCTACATATGTGGCTGGAGCCATGGGTCCTTCCATGTGTAGTCTTTGGTTAGTGTTTGGTGTTTTAGTCCCCGGGAGCTCTGGGGAGGTCCGGTTGGTTGATATTTTTCCTCCTATGGGATTTCAAACCCCTTCAGCTCCTTCAGTCCTTTCTCTAACTCCTCAATTGGGGACCCTGTGTTCAGTCTAATGATTGGCTCAGAGCATACACCTCTGTATTTATCAGGCACTGGCAGAGCCTCTCAGGAGACAGCTATATCAGGTTCCTGTCATCAAGCATTTCTTGGCATCCACAATAGTGTCTGCATTTGGTGACTGTATGTGGAATGAATACCAAGGTGGAGCAGTCTCTTCCGTCAGTATCTGCTCAACTCTTGGTCTCTGTATCTTCTTCCATGGGTGTTTTATTCCCCATTCTAAGAATGTCCTAAACATCCACACGTTGGGTGGTCTGTGGATTGTATCTTGGATATTCCGAGCTTTTAGTCTAATAACCCCTTATCAATGAGTGCATACCATGTGTGTTCTTTTGTGATTGGGTTACCTCACTTAGGATCAGCATGGAGGATAGGCAGCTATTAAGCTGCTCAAGGCATATTTAAAAATATAAAGTGTGTGTGTGTGTGTGTGTGTGTGTGTGTGTGTGTGTGTGTGTGTGAGTGCTTACATCCGGGAACATAAATGGTTAAGGTTGTGTAGAAAATCCACACTGGAAATTTTTAAATAATTCTTCCTACACACCTGTACCTCCCCCACCTCTTCCATTGCCACCAGATTCAGCTCTGCTGTTATGTCCTGGCAAGAGTGCTACAGCTGTTAAGGGGCAGAGATAGCTCTAATGAGCTCATGATCTCATGGGCATCCTTCCTGATAGATGTAGGTAGCAAGGGGTGGGGTAGGTTCATCACTTCTGCATCTGTGCCACCTCACGGCAAGAGTGGAGTGATATGGCCAGATATCCCACATGTGCTTCCTCAGGCATGGCTCACCCAAACTCTGCCATCCAGGACCAGCTCCAACATGCAGATCAGGATTTCCCATTTGAATGTTGTTTTTGTTGCTCTATTTTTCCTTATTTTATATGATTGGGATCTGATAAGCTGAGGTCAAGGAAGGGACTAAATACTCCACAATGCACAGGATACCTCCCTCCCCCAATTATGAATAATCATGTGACCCTATATTTTAAGAGTAATAAACCAGAGAAATCTTTGCCAATACCAATTTTGAAAATGCCATATTATTTCCTCTCTCACAACTCTTCCTAGATCCTTCCCACCTCTCTATCCACCTAGAGAACCCTACTCGCAGACAAAACTGAAGTGTAACAAAAGGAAGAAAGTATACCATCTGTAAGTTTCAAAAGAATGTTACTATCTAAACAAGTACATGTAAATCTAATCCAAGTCCTGAAGTAAGATATTATCTAAGCCTGTTCCCTGTGCTTGGACCTCACAGTTATCTTCTTTCTATTAAATATAACCTATAATATTCCTTTCTAATATTATAAATATTATTTTATATACTTTTGATATATACTTCTCCTGAGTCTGACTGCTTGAATGATTATGTGTGTGTGTTTTGTGTGTGTGTGTGTGTGTGTGTGTGATTTATGTATGCGATTACTGTATAGCTCTTCATTGAAAGAGTATGTGTTCATCTTCCTGCTGAAGAACATATTGACTGTTTCCACTTTGTAGTTAGTGCAAGTTCTTCTGTGAATATTTTTGCATACATACTTAAATTTAGACATGATTCATTTATAAATTATTTTAGTGTTTTTAAAATTTTTATATATATAAAATGTATATCTGTACATAATGTATATATATATATATATATATATACTTATACTCTATTATATTTAGACATGATTCATTTATAAATTATTTTAGTGTTTTTAAAATTTTATATATATAAGATTTATATCTGTACATAATGTATATATGTACTTATACTCTATTATATTTCATATGCATGTATGCACATCTGTACATAAGTGCAGGTATACCATAGATTCTCGAAGACAGTATTGGATTTCCTGAAGCTGGAGCTACAGGTAGTGGGATGCCTAACAGGAGTGCCAGAAATGAAATACAGGTCCTCTGCAAGAGCAGCAGGTGCTCTTAATGCATAGTCATCTCCCCAGACTCAAATTTTGATATTCTTAGTCACAAAATATCAATTTGTAGAGGTTACTTAGATCATATTAAAATATATGTTCCATTTTATACTTTAAATCTCAAGTTATGTGGTTGCCAAAAAGAAAAGGAGGGTCATGGCCTCCCATGGGAAAAATCAATATCTGGAAATATGTTGGCTTGCATTGCTGAGATCTAGAGATCTGAGGTCAAGGAAGGGACTAAATACTACACAATGCACAGGATACCTCCCTCCCCCAAACATGAAGAACCATGTGACCCCACAATTTAAGACTGATAAACCTGGGAAATCTTGGGTTTTGCCAACTTTGAAAATGTCCATTCTTGCCAATGTTTTAGTTATTTATCAGTATAGCATTGTTTTAGTGTACACTTTTCTGGTCATTTGTGAAATTGTATACATAGATATAAATACAGATACAGATAAAATATAGATAGATGATGGATAGATATCTTGGTAAATGAACAAATACGACATTTCTTCTTTATGACAGATCTACTTTCCATTACTCTGAATTTTTCTACCTTTAAAAGCAGTGGCAGGCAGAATCTGTTTTATTTCCTTTTCCCAGGGAGACCCTTGGTTCCCCATCTCCCTTCTATCTTTACCGAACTTCTCTCTGTGTCTGTATTATACCTTGATTATCATTTCCTTAACTGCTAATATTCACTTACAAGTGAGCACATACCAGTTTTGTCTTTTCATATCTGGATTACCTCACTCAGGATGATTCTTTCTTCTTGCTTCCTTTGTCTGCAAAATTCCTGGTGTCATTTTTTTTTCCAACAGCTGCATTTTACTTCATTGTGTAAATATATCACGTTTTCTTTATCCACTCTTCTGTTGAGGGACATCAATTCCCTATTTCTGGCTGTTATGAATAGAGCAGCAATGACTAGAATTGAGAAAGTGCCCTTGTGGTAGGATGGAGTGTCCTTTGGATATATAACCAAGAGTGGTATGTCTGGGTCTTGAGGTAGAGTGATTCCCTATTGTCAGAGGACCCAAAAATCCACAAAAGAGGGTATAGGAGTGGAATAAATCATGTGATGGGAGAGAGATGGAGGAGGGAGAGAGATCAAGTAGAAACAACTAATAATAGAAACCTCTGGGGTATAGTGTAAAAACCTAGTGCAGTAGAAACTACCTGGGATCTATGATGGTTACCCTAGCAAGACTTACTAATAATGGAGGATATGGAGTCTGAACTGGCCATCTTTTGTCAAGCAAGGTTTGTAGTATTGGGAATTGGTTTTAATGACTTGAGTTGTTGGCATAGGAAGTCCCATGAGGATCCTAAAAGAACCCAGGTTAATGCTAGGACAAAAAGTCACTCTCTGCAAACTAAAACCTGGACCGCATTGAAAAAGACAGCCTCCACACAATTCATTGAATTTAGAGAGGTCAAGCTGGTGCAGACATGGACCCTTCACCTCTGTGTTCCAATCTCTTTTGTACAAGAAAGAACTCTGCAGGTTACAGAAAGAGAAATCTGGACACCAACCCAGCCACAAATGTTTCATCTACAACCTGTCCTGCATTGCATTCAAGATATGCTGGGGCAATCTGTGGTGGCACAGAACTTCTGGGAGTGGCAACAAATACTTGCTTTAACTTGAGGCTAACTCCACAAGAGAGAGAGAGAGATCAGGCCCTGTAATCCTGGATAACCAGAAACCAGAAACTATATAATCCAGATACCTAGAGTAGAAGCAATCATAACTAGAACAAAAAAGTCAATCAAATTATTATAGTTTTTAATATATTATTCTTTTATATTATACATTTCAACTGTAGCCTCCCTTTCCTCTACTTCTCCCAGTCCCCTCCCTACCTCCTGCCTCCCCCAGATTCACTGTTTCCCTTTAGAAAAGAACAATTCCCCTCCAAGGGGTAAAAAACAAACTTAACATAGCAACCTGCAAAAAGAATAGGTATAAACCCTCCTATAAGGGCTGAATGAGGCAACCCAGCAGGAGGAAATGGGTCCCAAGAGTAGACAAAAGAGTCAGACACACACACACACACACACACACACACACACTTCCCCTGTAATGAGTTTTACAAAACTCAAGTTAAAGAACAACAGAATATATGCAAATACCCAATGTAGACCCATGTAGACCCCATATTGCCACTTCAGTCTCTGTGATCCCCTGTAATCCTGCTTAGTGGGCTCTGTAGGCCATTTTCTTCTGGCATCCTTTTTCCCCATCTTCCACAGGTTTCCTCAAACTGCAACCAATGTTTGGTTGTAAGTCTTTGTATCTGCTCTCATCAGCTGCCAAAGGAAACCTACCTGATGACAATTAGGTACATGGATATAGCAGGATATTACTAGGAATCATTTTATTAACTTATTTGTTGCTGTTGCTGTCAGCCAGTCATGTTTGGTTCTATCCTTGGTTTCTCTATTATCCAGCTTAAAGTGCTTCAAAATCGAGGCAGACATGGGCTCCCTTTCTCTCTCTCTCTCTCTCTCTCTCTCTCTCTCTCTCTCTCTCTCTCTTCAGTTTTATTGGTTATTTTATTTATTTACATTTCAAATCTTATCCCTCTTCCAAGTTTCCCCTCCATAAATCTCCTATCCTCTTCTCCCTCCCCCTGCCTCTATGAGGGCGTGCCCCCTACTTGCCCGCCCATTCCTGACTCAGCAGCCTAGTGTTCCCCTATCCTGTACCTCAACAAGACCAAGGGACTCCCCTTCCAATGATGCCAGATAAGGCAGTCCTCTGCTACATAACTATCTAAAGCCACGGGTTCCCCCTGTGTACTCTTTGGTTGGTGGTTTAGTCCCTGGGAGCTTTGGGGGTTCTGAGTGGTTAGTGGGCCTCAAGTTAGACCGGCCATTGGTTGGCTATTCCTACCAGCTGAGCCATCATTGCCCCAGCACATCATGCAGGCAGAAGAGGTTGTGGGTGAATGGTTTTGGTGTCTCAGTTGGTGTCTCAGTCCCATCACTGACTCTCTTGCCTAGGTACATAAGAAAAAGAGAGGATATAGGAATCATAGGATAAAAGGGTAGATTATTGGAATTATGTATAAACTAAACAGCATTAAAAAGCCAAATATTTTACATTTGATATGAACTTTGTATATTGATACCAATTTAGGGTTATATTTTACTACAACATACTATCTATACATGTTTTAACTCTTATTTTTGGTATTGTATCTTTAAATCTCATTTTAAGATGCAATGTGAAGTACTAGTCCTTTTGTAAGTTATTTCCAGCTATTGAGGATAATTAAGAAGTACAAATTAATAGGTAATCAATCAAACTTATGATCTGGTTAGATACTAGTTTAATTACTTTCAGAAATATATTTTCAAAATTAAACAGATAGTGGATGGCTAGAAACAAGCTAACAACAAACACAGATTGTCTTTGAAACACTCAGAGATCTACAGAGTATGGTACTTAAAGTTGTTTTATTAACAAGAGGCTTTTCATGACAGTGACATGTCAGCTCCTGGTAGCATCCATACTAATTCAAAGACAATGATGAGCATTAAACAACATCCTTATGGAGTTTGCCTCAAATATGCCACATCTGCTATTGGCCAAGAAACTGCCTTTGCCTTGACTGCTGAGAGTATGCTGCACAAACTGGACAAATGAAACTCATGGAAATCTATTGTTGAGCTTTGCAAAGACAAGACAGGAAAGTCCTTCTGGCCAGGGATCCAGAAACCTCCGTCATTTTTATAATTTTGGAAGCTGCTTACTCTGCACTATCTATTAACTCAGGTGACATATATCCTCAGGTTTCTGATCGGGTTGATGACCAGATAGTTATAGTCTCACAATGAAGCTTAAGTTGTTTAGGGTTTAAGAAAGTGTTTGAATGTCTAAGAAGATTATTTTAGGTTGGTAATACAAGTTATAGTAGAAAATGATTTAGGTACAAAGTTTGAACTCACCAAAATAGGTTAGGCAGTAGAATACTTCTCCAAGTTTGCATATGGACTGAACATTGTGAAAGTAATTCTTACCTGATTATTGATTTTATTGTTTATACCTTATTGATGTTAGAAAAAGAACCATTTATTGAACTTATAGGAGGAGATATAGGGATTAGTTTTTTGTGTACTGTGTATAAATATCACCTCTCAATAAAGAGCCTATGGTCTATAGGAAAGGGTAGGGAATATAAGATGGGGACACCAGCAGAGAGAAAGAGAAGAACTTTGAGAGATGGCCAGGCATGAAAAAAAATACTCCCACCCTGTCTCAGAGGAAGTTGGACTTGTGAAACTGAGGAGAAGTAATTAGCTGATTAGCAGATGGAGAACAGAATAAATGAATTAATTAATATAAGTTAAAAGATAGTTGGAAAATAGAAGTAGCTTATAGTACAGGTATTTGTTCAAAGGGGCATAGGTAGGAAAGCCAATAGTTACACTATGTGCTAGAAATGAATACATATACTTAACCTCCAACAACTACTTACTCATTATTACTACAAAATCAGAATGAGAACGCATGTACCAGGCTACTGGAGTCTGATAAAGCATCAAGCTCTCTCCACTGCTTTGTTTATATCCTGAATCTCTTACAGAGTTAATAAACACTTGAATACCAAAACAAGGAGCTTCTGAAAATAAGTTTTCTTATATTTTACTGTGAATGGCCCATCTCTTCTCCCTTTAGCACTACCTTGCTGCCCATGGTGTCTTAAGCATTTGGTATGCCTGAGAAAGAGCTAATTTTATGTATGAGCTATTGTCTAAAATATTGCTGGACTTTGACCCTTTCTCTCACTCATGGCTCTTATGACTTTTGTAAGAACAAGCAAAGCTTTCTTCATAGTTTAATCACCACTCCAAAAATGTGTCCTTCATATTTAAACCAGGTTCTTTAAGGGAAAACTATATGTACTCCGAAAGAGAGTTGAGTAAGGCCTGCTTTTAGGAAATAACACCATTTCATGTCAGCACATTACAGGGGAGAGGGCAGAGCATAGTTCCTTGAACTTGGCAAGAGTGAGCGACAACCACTGTCACAAATTGCTATAATATCAAGCGAGGATAATGCACTATATAGATCAGTTCCTACAAGAAGAGTGGGGCATGAATGCTCTAACACTTCCCATCCCCCTTCATCTGAATATAACAAGAGAGTGGGGAGCCCATGTGCTGAAGTCAGTAGGGGCTAAGGTGGATCTTGAAAGGTTAAAGGACACAGTCATTGTTCCATTTAGCATTTTTTCCAATCAGTGTTATAATGAGTGTCATATGCACATTGTTGCAAACTGGGTTTCTAATTTAAAGGACAGATTACTAATTGTAGAACCGTCAATGCAGAGGGCTTTAGAAATTGTAAATGTTTGCAGATGCTACTAAATAGCTGATTCCTCCCCAATCTAGCAATTATTCACCAGCAGTGTTTACTCACCTTCAGCAGCAGCAGCTGCTTTTAATGTTCTAAAGTGTATTGGTCAGAAGGGCACAGATTATGGCTTGCTGTATATGTTGCAACATGTAATGACTGGTGAAATGCAGTATGATTTCTTTTATTTTTTTAATCTTGTATGTATGTATGTATGTATGTATGTATGTATGTATGTATGTATTTACACTCCAGATTCTATTATCCTCGCCCGGTCCATCCTCCAACTGTTCCACATTCCATCCTCCTCCCCAAGTCTCCACAAGAAGAGGAGACCCCTGCCTCCAGGAGAGAATAGAGGAGCAGTATGATTTCTTAAGCACCAAAAGAATTGTTGCTGTGAATATCCTATTCCCATTAGGAATGCTTAGTGTCCGTATTGCCAGTCTTTGTAATAGTTGCCTTTCTTTTGCATTTATACAGTCTTTGTTGTAAATGAGTTTGGAGAGTACACTCTTATTTTGTTTGACTGAGTCAATCTTCTGAAACAGGAATCTGGCTTGTAGCTCACAACCCTTTAGAAATTATACACTTCCTCCATGAAAAAGCCCAAATTTCTTTGATGAATTGAAAGCTCCTTGGTTTGCTGAGCTCTATGGAAAGCTCCTTGGTGCCATGACTGTCTTTACCTATGCTATACAAAGACAGGTTGCTGTACTCGTTATCAGTGTATCTGTGCTGAATGTTTTCTTTTCCCATGATGAGATGTCTATCTTAACTCTCCTATGGACTAAACTATACTTTCTCAAACAATTACACGAATGTTGTTTCAAACACTTACAGGAATGTTGTTTTCTGTGTAAAGCCAGACACACCCCAGCATTTTTTATCTTTCTAAATTGAGCAAACTGTAACTGTTGGGTTTGATGAAATGGACCAAAAGCCAAATAAAATACATTTCTGGGGGTTGGGTAACATCAAATGGAGGAAGTCCTGGCTTCAGGATCTTTGAAACCCTGACTAAGTGTCCTTATATCCTTTCCCATACTGAATAGACTATACTTCAGGAATCTATGATATGCTAGTGTCAGCCTTTTTCCAGAAAGTACTGCAGGAGATGGATGTTTCTATAAAACCCAACCTCCATTTGTCTTAGTCCCTCCCTTATGGGCCACAGTCAGCATTGTGAATTTATATAGCATATGGCATAGTGAACACTGTTCCAGACTAGAGCTATGTCTTAGGGTTAAGAGCACTAGCTGCTCTGACAGAGTTCAGAGTTCCCAGCATCCAGATGGTAACTCACAACCATCTATAACTCCAGTTTTAGGTGATCCAACATCCTCTTATATGCCCCTTATATGCACATGGAGTACATATATACAGGCAAAAAATTCATAAACATAAAGTAAAAAAAATTAAAAAAAAACAAACAACATCTAATCTTAAGCAACAAATCATCACTCACGATGTCATCTAGCTCAGGAAGTCCCATGAGGTGGTATGTAATAAAGGGGACTCTACTATACCAAAAAGCACTCATCCAATGCATCAGTTGTTTTCCCATTATGCTCATTTTCCCATGGCAAAGTATATAATCGTGCATTGGACAGTTTAACTCTACCTTGAAATGCCTGCTGAGAAATACTCCAAAAGTCCAATCCAAGCAATCCCGAGAACTTCAAACAAAGTTTATGAATGAAACACTGAGTCTGTCACCAAAGATTCCTGGGCATCTGTACTCTGCACTAGTCCCATGCTAACCTTAAAGGGTGTAAAGACGAATGTCCATGAACTTCAAATGTGGCAGTCAAAACCAACTTTCATCAGAAGGTCTTGGAAGAATTACGGGAAGGAAAGGAT
This sequence comes from Mus minutoides, assembly GCA_902729485.2. Lineage (NCBI taxonomy): Eukaryota > Metazoa > Chordata > Mammalia > Rodentia > Muridae > Mus > Mus minutoides. Next base: position 211,321 of record LR749829.1, on the reverse strand, counting down.
ATAGATGAGAAAGATGGAATTTAAAGAGGGGTCACAAAGGTCAGACTGCAAATTCCTGGAACATTTGTGTAGAAATTAATTTTGGGCAATTGTAGGTATGGGAGGGTAATTTGGTTTATGGTTTTTATTTTTCCTGTAGGACTTCTTTCTATGCTTTAAGATAGCAAATATGAGATGGCATATGAGAAAGAGCCAGTAGAGGAGGAAAATTAGTGTATGGTCTGACTGAAGAATAACTTTGAAAGATCAAATCACCTAAGATAGACAGCACAAAGAGGAATGGCTGTACTTCAATGGAAGGTGTAATGAAACCAGCACTGCCTGCTTTTCCATATGCTCCTCACAAGCTGCTTTGCTCTGGAGTTCCAGACAGACCCTGATTCTATAATAAAACAGCAGAGGCATGCTGAAATCTGTTTCTCTGACAGAACAGTCTGCTGATGAATTAAGTGTGAATGAACCAGATACAGATGGACTGAATTTAAATAGAAATAAACATGAATTATAAAATTGGAAGAGGAAAACTGCCCAAGGAAAAATTGTTCCATGTCAACTGAAAATTGCTTGCAACATTAATTTTCCAGCCTAGCTTAATATTCTCAGCTATTACTCAGCTCTCAATCAACCTGCTCCCAATTTGTCTGCAGAGATGACATTTGTCAGTCCTTTGAGGCCTACAGAACAGGTCTGGGGAAAACATGGAGGCTGAGATTTCTGGGAAGGAATGACTTGTGTAGGCATTTATTAGTCAGCATGGGATCTGTGACAATGCTGGTGAGAAATGAATGGGTTTGGCATGTCCCAAGGATGTTCTTCCCATCAGCTACGCAGACACAAACGAGGCCACATGTCACAATAGAAAAATCCATTGTTTTTAGAGTCATTATGACCAGGATCAGAATACTACAAACACCATAGACCAATTACACACTCTTAGTCAAGGGCAATTACTCCAGAGACTCAGTTGTGTATCTGGAAGTTAGGAGTAAGAAGGTCTATCTGTCTTGCACTAACACTAGGCTTCAACAAGCCTATGAATATAGAAAAGACAGAAAATTTCTAAACGCAGTTACACAGACAAAATATAAGCCAATTTCCATGCTGAGGAAACCATCAAGACCTCCAAAGTAGTCTAGAGAGAACAGTGATTTATTTATTTTGCTAGTAGCTAAAGTAGAGAGTCGTGCCTCTAGACAGCTTTGAGTCATGATTCTAGGCAAGATTCAGAAATAGTCTTTAGAACTTCTTGGGGGATTTTAATGATTGGTTACTGTATTACACGGGGTTCTCTAGAGTCACAGAACTTATGGAATGTTTCTATTTATTAAGGGAATTTGTTGTGATGACTTACAATCTGTAGTCCAACTATCCCAACAATGGTCAGCTGTGAATGGGTAGTCCAAGGATCTAGTAGTTGCTCAGTCCCATGAGGCTAGCTGTTTCAGATGCTCTTCTGTAGATTCCAAAAGATGTTCTGGCACATAAATTCAAGCAGGTGAAGAAGAACATATCTTCCTTCTTCAAAAGTCCTTATAGATGTCCCCAGCAAAAGGTGTGGCCCAGATTGAAGGTGTGTACTACCATGCCTGGATCTGGGATTTGTTTGTCCCAGGCTCACCTTGAACTCAGGGATTCCCTTGCCTTATTCTCCTGGGATTAGAGTACTACCTTGCCTGGGCCTATGCTTTTCATAGCCATTATGTCTGAAGATCTCCATGCCAAGATCCAGGTCAGAAACTTGTGTCTTCCAGTCTCAAGATCTGGATTACAGATGAGGTCTCCATTTCTTGATTGTAGTTCATTCCAGATACAGTCAAGTTGACAATCAGGAATTGCCATCATAAGAAGAACTGACAGAGACTGGGTTAGAAAAAGAATATTTATATATGCTCAATGTGAGATAAACTCAAGCATAGATTCCTCAACTGTTATTTACTTGCTCAATTCTCACCATTGTAGAGGCACAGTAATTTTACAAAAATAAAAAAAATTTAAAATGATAATGTAATCACAATGTTACAATGATGATCTAGCGACTGGAGAGATGAGTTGGTGGTTAAGGATACAACTCTTTCAGAGGACCCAAATTCTGTTCCCAGTACCTACATGAAGATGACCTATGATTTCCTGTAACTCTAGCTTCAGGGGACCAATACACACTCTGGCATCTACAAGCACCTGTCCTTACATGTGCAAACAGGCTCACCTACCCCATACCCTCATACAGAGAAATAAATTAATAAATCATTGTTAAAATGATGATTTACCACAGTGGTATACTGCCTGCAAGATGAGCTAGGGCAATGGTGACCCAAAGCTTGTGGAAGTAACCAACAAATAATTTGATGGACATAAGACCCACTCCACAGGATGGAACCAATAACTAACATGACTTGGATGATCCCGAGAATTGATGTAAATGGATAAAACCAGATACTACTGATATTTGCAATTAAAAATAGAAAGGAAAACCCCACAAATGAATATGCGAGAAACATAGTGATAAAATGGCTCCAAGTGATATTATGTATACTTGTATATCAGTGTCTTGCTCAGTCATCACCAGAGAAGTTTCCTTCTACAGTAGATGAGAACAAATATAGAGACCCACACCCTGACATTACACAGAAACTGAAAGACCTTAGAAAACTCAACCCTATATATGATGTCTCCATCAAATCCCTCCTCTCAGAATCCAGGGAACCCAGTGGAACGGGGACACAAATATTTTTATGAACAGGGAGTTGGAGGAAAATGAGACAACCAAGTCTTCTAAATCAATGAGCTCACATGAACTTACAGGAAGTGAAGCAGCATGCACAGTGCCTGCATGGGTCTGTGCCCGGTCCTCTGCACATGTCTTTATTTATTTATTTATTTATTATTATTATACATAAGTACACTGGAGCTATCTTCAGATACACCAGAAGAGGGCATCAGATCTCATCACGGGTGGCTGTGAGCCACCATATGGTTGCTGGGATTTGAACTCAGGACCTTTGGAAGAACAGTCAGTGCTCTTACCAGCTGAGCCATCTTGCCAGCCCCTCTGCACATGTCTTATAGCTTCCAGCTAAGTATGTTTATGTGGAAATGAGTTAGTTTCTGATTCTTTGCCTTCTCTTGGGCTCTCTTTCTTCTTTTGGTTTGTCTTGTATAAACTTCAATGTGATATTTTTTGTTTTATCATATTATATTATATATTTTTAAATTAATTAATTAATTAATTAATTAATTAATTAATTAATACCTAGCTACTATAGTAAAGGTAAACAACTGAACTGTCATTTACACCTGCTGGGATAGAGAAAATCAGTTTTCTCCAAGAAAGTGACACTGGATACATCAACCACTCAAGAGCAGGCTTCACATTCAGTCTACCATATAATGGATTCCACAGTTGTGTGTGTGTGTGTGTGTGTGTGTGAATGTCTGTGTGTGTCTATGGTTTTATTTTGTTTTCTTGGTTTAGGTGGTTGCTGTTATTGGGTTTTTGTTTGTTTGTCTGAGAAGTTAAATTTGCATGAGGGAAAGAAAGTATCAGGAAGAAATTGGAGGACATAAAGAATATGGTCAAAATACATTTATATTTAATTTTTTTTCTAAATAATGAAAAGTAAAAAAAAAAACAAAAAAACAAAAATCTGAAATGGATTACTATCTTTTTTGGAACTCTCTCTTAAAAGAAGGGAAAATTGGGTAATTCCTGAAAGAGGATTAAAATATTTGTTCAAGTCCAGATCCAAATTAGTACTTTTATTTTAAGCCATAGAAATTTATGCTGTCTCATGAGTTCCTGGTGTGGTATTAGGGTGTGAGTAAAGGAGGTCACATGGACAGAGTGCACAGTGTGAAGCAAAGGACTCCTTCAGTAAAATAAGAATATGAATTATCTCCCTGAGTCAGTTGACAGAAGCCATGTGACAAACAATAGCCATTTGGCCATAGTAGGGTTATTGTTAAGTCTCACAGAGAAATGTCTCTCTGAGAGAAAACACTAAGCCAGCATGTACCTTTTGTGCGATATTATATGTATTTTAGTAGCATATATAAGATCTAATGATGAGCTCAATTGTTCATATTCTATTCTTCAATGGAGCATTATGTGCTCACAATATGAAATTTAGGTCAATTGAAATATGATATGAAAATAGCTGATTTCTGCTGGTGAAAAATAGCCAGAACATGCACTTTTTATTCCTAATTCTTTTTCTATTTCTTCTTTAAAGCACACTCATCAAGAGAGAATAGTTTATTCATCTAGATTTAAACAGAGCTGAGGTTCCTGTTTTCCTATTAAATATCTATAGAATATAGAAGTGTTTAGCTCTAGATTACTGAAGTGGGAATAGTAAACCTCTGACATTTTGCCAGGTGTTTGTTTGTTGTTTCTTTGAGAAGGGGCCTCAGTGACATTGCTCAACTAGCTTTGGAATACAGATTTTCTAACCTCAACCATCCAAATGCTAGAAGTACAGGTAACTTTATTTGTTTTGAGAGAGAGAGAGAGAGAGAGAGAGAGAGAGAGAGAGAGAGAGAGAGAGAGAGATAAAAGAACTTTAACTGTCAAGGGGCCAAAACAATCCTCCACATACAATAAAAAAAACATTGAGCCCAAAATTCTATAAAATAGAATTTGCTACTTAAGTTTGTGGATTCTTGGCTCCTACAGTAGGAACTTCTTAGAGGGAAGAAATGTGTACTGTTGCCAGATTCAGAATGCTTTAGAGATGAGGATATACCTACATGAACCATCCAGCTTCTATCCTCATCAGAGCCTACAGTGCTAAGTATCTTCATTACTTCTTTATTGCTTTGAAAAGATAGCTGATAAAGGTTTGTTTGGCCTCACTTTGAGGTATACCCTGTCCATCATGGGAGGCCAGGCACAGCAGCAAGAGTAGCTGTAGGTTGGCCACAGAAACCTAAAGGAACTGGGCACTTTGCATCTGTAGTCAGGAAGCAGAGGGGAATGCTGCCCGCTCCAATCCCTTGCTTTCTCTTTTCTTTCTTTTATTTAGTTTAGCATCAGAGCCAAGGGATGGTTGTTCTCCCATTAGAATCAGTCTCCCCACCTTTATCAAACCTCCCAGGAAACACTTCTAAAGGCAGACCTGGAGATGTCTCAGTGTGACTCTAAATCCAAATAAGTTGGTAATAAGGATTAAACATCACATGGAGTGACACCCATGTGAAGACTCATGATATAGTGTGGGTCTAGGCAACTCAAAAACAGTGATGACAGTGGTGTGTTTTCTGGATTTACCACCTATCAGCTGTACCAAATAGTAACTAGCAGTCTCCTATTCAGTTGGAATATTAATATCAACTTTAGTGAATCACTTACAAGGCTATCGAATATGAATAATGTTTTCTGAAAAAAAAATCTTAGATGTTTCTATTTTATTATTGTTGTAATTATTACTTAAATATTTAACTCACTATATTGTAATATTGTACTTAAATATTGTAAGTATAATATTGTAATGTTATTACTTAAATAGTTAACTCACTATAAATACTAATTGTATTATTTCACCAAACAAATCCTAAATATGAGCACATATAAATAGCTTTGCTGGATGCTCCAAAAACAATATATACTAACAAAGGTAGTATTTTACTTAAATTAATTTGATGATTGCTATTATTTATAGAATAAAAGTTTGAAATCATTCATATAACATCCTTAGACATAGTGTGTTGTCCCTATTTAAAAGTATCAGCCCCCCATAGAGACACAAAATGTTAAGTCACACTATGTTCCTAAACTTTGGTCCACTTATTTCTATCTGTAGTATGCTTATGATTAGATGCCTAGTGTTTGGCTTTCATGAAATTTGAGCTCCTTTTGGGTATGAATTCAAGCCTAGTTTGCAAACCCATTGTAATCCTGAAACTAAACAGAGTATCTCCATAGTAAGAAGTCTGTTACTTTGATCTAGATCTTAAATGTTCCCCCAAATCCCATATATAAAGTGTATGATGGCCATGCTACAGGAGGTTGTGGAAGCACTGCTGCTGGGATCATGTGAATCATGAGGGCATCAGCATCCCAGTCCCTTTCTCTTCTCTCTTCTCTTCCAATCCATCATGAGGTGAAAAAGCTTCTCTCAACATAGCTTGCTGTGATAACGACCAGTTTTACTACTATATACTATCCGACTATATACTATCCGACTCCTCCTCCAGATCACGAGCTAAAATGGTCCCTTATTCCTTATCTCAAGCATTTCTCTTGCCTTGACACTAACTAAAATATTGGGTAGTAATTGGGTTTTAGAAATGAAAGATTCTATGACAGACAAAGTTATTCTGTGTGAAAACAACTTAGAGAATGACAACAGCCTTTAAAGAGAGTGTAACTATTAAACTTGGCTTTACAGCCAACCTCACGAGACCATACAAGAACAGAGCAATAGATCGTTCATGGAAGTTCTAAGAGGTTTTATGTGTTTATTACCCATTCTTTATCTGTAAATTTATCTACTTGTTTTTAAAAATGTTTTCTGGCTTTTTGAAACAGGGTCCCACTAGCTAGCCCAAGCTGGACTGGAACTCATCATATAGAAAAGGATGGCCTTGACCTCATAGAGATCCACTGGCCTCATAGAGATCCACTGGCCTCATAGAGATCCACTGGCCTCATAGAGATCCACTGGCCTCATAGAGATCCACTGGCCTCATAGAGATCCACTGGCCTCATAGAGATCCACTGGCCTCATAGAGATCTACTGGCCTCATAGAGATCCACTGGCCTCATAGAGATCCACTGGCCTCATAGAGATCCACTGGCCTCTGGCTTCTGAGTGCAGGTTCTTACTTGACATTTATACCAGAGAGAGGTTACATCCAGATTATACAAGTAAAATCATCTGCCAAACATGTATAAGACACTAAAGTAAACATTTATCTTTCCCACCGATTCTGTTTCATATGCTGAAGATAACACAGAAAAGCCTTTAAACTATAATAATAAAAATTGATTGAAAGAAGAGTAAGTAATGTAGAGTACAGAGGTCAAAATGAAGGCAAGATGAAGAGAGAAGGGGAGAAAGTAAGAAGAAGATGCTGAAGAAGAAGAAAAAAACGAATTTCATATTCTTTGCCATAAATGTAAATCTTGATATATGTGTTTATATAATTTTAACTATATAAATACTATCAGAGTAATTAATATTTTCCTTATATTAAAGATAGAAGAACTGACTTCCATATGAAAAAAATTCCATTCAAATCCATATGATAATAAGAAGTTTATTTGAATGGTAATATTTTAATACACTGACTACTAAAAAGCATTTATTTTATATCTACAATAGATAAATGCAACATTCTGTTCTGGAACTAACACAACTATGTATTAAAAAGACAGATATACTCCCTACAATGCAGCATTCACTAGGATAAAGCATACTGCAGAGACCTAGCTGTTGGTATCCATAAACAAGGGCATCTTTGCCTTTCTCTTAGGAACAATGTTCTAGGAAAAATAGTGGTCAATTTCAACAACATGGTTTTCTCTTCACTTCATCTTGATGCGTAATATACTCTCATGCAGCTAAGCAATAGAAAATTGAAGGTTTCACAAGCTAAAATGTTTGAGTGGTGAGATTGCAGATCAGAGTCAGGAAAACAGCAAGGCAGAACCGGGCTGTGCACTTGGATTTTTGTTCACAGTTGGCTGCAACATGCTGATTTTAATACTTAGATAATATCTATTTAAGACATAGCATCCATGCTATACCATGAGTTAAAAAAAAAATGTGCTACTGTCTCCCCAGCTCTGCACTCAATAAAACAGCTCACTTTATGAGTATTTTCACTGGATACAGCAAATAATAAACATTATCCTACCAAGTACCATCCTGACTTGGTTGTTAAGCTTTTGTCAATATTTCATTGTACAAATAGCATCTATGTGTCAATCATAATTTTTCTCTCTGTAAATGGGACAAAGAGGTGAAATGATGCTAAATGCTTCTGGCAACCTGGGTGATAGAGCACCAATAGCTTAGAACATGGCAGGAACCAAACTACAGATACTGGCTATGCAGTGCCCCTCAGATTTTCAGAAAGTTTCTTTCCCTCCTTAAGCCTCAGATCCTTCTTATGGAGAATTCATCAAGTAACAAAATGCTTATGTCTCCCTGTATATTGAGTTCAAGTATGTAAACCATGAAGCAATATAGAGATTCTCAGTGCTAAATCAGCACTGTTCCTATGCTCATGAGCCACAAGTAGAAAGAATAAACATATTAATTTTTATTTTTATATGTAATCTTGTTAGTTTTTTCTGCTTAAATCATAACTGAGTTTCTTGGTGTTATTTAATTGACATTCTTTGCAAATTGTTTTTATATTTACCATTAATACTTGCTCTAACTTCTAACAAGTGATATTATATTTTATAAAAATATATTAAACAAAAATCATAAGCCAATTAATTTACTTATGATATAAATAAAGAACTTATTCAGAAGGTTCATGGTAGCAGAGTGTGTGTCAATATGTTATACATTTAACATTCACTGTTCCTACAAAAGCATGGTCTATATCATTATCTATGGACAACTGCAGAACCTTCCTGGTACCACTAGAGAGCAGTAAATAGCCATTATTCAAGATTTTTTAAATTGCCTTGTAATTGCAATTGGTTCTTTTCCTCTATACAGCATCCTGGCAAATACTCAGTAAGTCTTGGCTATCCAAATTGTTGGATGAAGTTACTGAAAGAAGGGAACCCTTTGCCAGAATAAGCCCCATAAGCTTACTGGAGTTTCATAAAGGGGACCTGGTTTTCAAAGTAAGCATACAAATATTATCCCAACACTGCTTTTAAGAGAAGGATTAACTGAAGCACACATAATGACAAGACTTGTCCAGTATCACCCAATGAATTGACAGCATAGCTGGAGCCAGAGTTGTGGACCCCAGCTCATCTGTGGACCAATACGCAAGTATCTGTAGGGCATTCTGGAGTCATTCTCACACTGTACCACTGAAATGGAGAATACATATTTCAGCAAAGTCTCTCATTCTGAGATTTATGAAGACCTCTGAGCATGGTGATTCCATTTGGATATTGCCTTGGTGATCCTGGGCTTACTGCTTCTCACAAAAGATAGACAGATAAGTAGGTAACATGAAAGGCTGTTATTAAAAGAAAACTTAGATGCATTTTTTCAGGGATATAACCATGATGACCAGATGTAGGAATTTGATAAGTTTGAACACAGTACACAAAAGACCTCCAGTAGAAATTAACTGTATTCACCCGTTCTCATTTTCTTGTCTCAAGAAACAATATTATGGCACATGTTAGCAAGCAAACTTGGTAACTGTACACAAAAAAACACAAAGTTGATTGCAGTGGGGAAAAAAAAAAAAAAAAAAAAACCTCTAATCAAAATTTATTTTTTGTTGTTTTATAAAACATATTCCAGAAACACAATGTTGTCCTTTGGATTGTGTGTCTAGCCAATAGAACCTGAACCATCTCCCCAACCCCAGAAATTCCCTTTTGATTCACCCTCCAGAAGTCTTATAAAGGTAGTAGAACAAAACAGGGTGCCTCAGAAAAGCCATGGCACCTCTGGAAACTTTAAAATCTGTTGATTAGCATCTTCTGGGTAAATTTCTTTTGTATTACAGACATCAAAGTCAGTCAGAAGGAACCTAAGAAACTAATCTACCGCACTTGGGCATATGAGCTTGTAGTACAGAGGGAAGACGCTAAATATGTGCAGAAAAAGAAATCTGCCTGTCTATCATAAATTTCCAAGGAAAGGAAGGACATTCAAGACTCCTAGATAATGACACATAGCATTCTGCTATCAACTTGACCAGAATTATTTTGTCTACCTGATATATGACAGGTTTGGGAAGCTATTTGAAAAGCCTTTTCAAACTTAGAAGGGAGGCGTGAGGTGAAGTGGCAAGAAGAGCCAGCACGAGTGGTGACAATGAAGATTAGTAGTAGTTTCCAGAAAAATAATTTTGGCAGCTGAAGGCAATAGTGAAAAACTACCTGACAGCTTGTTCTTGCTTTAATGTAGAGCTAGGGCTGAATTCATAACTAGGCTCCCCTGAGATCTCATTTATTAAGGTTGATATTGTTTTGCTATTTCTCAACTCTTTTGGAAAGTGCATTTGAAAAAAAAAAAAAGCAAGCAATAATGTAGTCAAAAATTCAGGGTAACTTTTCATTTTATAGTTGTGCATGATAGAGATAATAAACTCTATCCCACCAAAACTCAATCTCCTAGAGAGATGTAAACTACCACTTACTTCAGAGACAATACCTCTCCTGAGTCTTATTTCACTGGGCATCTCCTATGTCCCCTGTTTCTGAGGCCAGAGGCAAGTCTCACTAACTTGAATTTTAATGTAGTCACTCTCTGTACCCCCCAAACTCAGACCCTCATATTCAGTACAGTTTCTATTCATGAAGAAGACTTTGCACATTACCCCATTCCCTGTCCTAAAAAAAGGACTCTTCTTTCCCCAGTTTTAGCATAGATGTCACTTCTCCCTACAGTCTATCATGACTCACTTACAATGGTATATCTTTCTGTGCCTGTCTTGTACTTTCAGAGAACCTGCTTCTTCTGGAACACCTGTCATAGTGCCTTAAAAAGCCTATTGTTTGCCTTTGCTTCATAGCACAGAAATAGATTTTAGCAAATAGTTTGTGTGGTTAGATTATTCTTCATCATCCAGCTAATTTGTAGATTTTGGGTAAAAAAACTGATGTATTCTCATGAAAGGATCAGATAGATAAACAAATATTTTAATAGTGCTGCTACAGCTTATCAGAATATAATGGATGGCATTGGGGATGTGAGCTCCAGTGAAACATGTGACCGTTTGGTTCCATGGCAACATGAGACACCCTAGTTCTGTTTCTCAATCATATTCCCACATTCTATAATTGCCCAAAGGTCAAGTGAGGTCTGCCTGAGGAGGGAGCCCATTTTCTTCTGGAAAGTATTCACTGCTCCTATTTTGCAGTCTTCTGCCTCTGATGTTGTCAGCAAAGCCAGGAGCTTCTGGGATCTCTATTAGTCCCAGACTGCGTGAACAGATTCTGGGACAGTGGCTGCAGCTGGGAAGAATGTCCCTGGTGTGAACAGAGCTGCTTTGAAGATATATGAAGAAAACAGGTGGTATTTTCCTCCCATGAGAAGGCAAGGCAGCCAGGCTTGGAGGGAAATAAATGACAGCCAAGCTCGTATTGTCCCTGAGAATTGGTGGACAGTATAGAAAATTGAGCCTGAAATTTAAAGGTACATGTTCCACATTAAATACTTTTACTAATAATGGAGCCTATATTTTATAGCTTTTTTAAAATTAGGGTAATATAAATTGTTAGCATATGTGTTCTATTAATTAAGTGAAGTGATCTACAGTATCTATTTACAAGATTTATGAGTCTTTAACACTGTCTATCCTCCATCTCTGTCTGTCTGTCTGTCTGTCTGTCTATCATCATCTATGTATCTATCATCTCTGTATGTATATATCTATCTAATATCTATCTATTATCTATCTTTCCACCTATCTATCTCTATCTACATACCTATTCTCTATATAAGATATTTGAACATATCCTCCAGGCTTTAAGTACAATATGATCTCAAAATTCTTAAAACCAACATAGCACCAAGATCTCCATCTTCATCTTTATTTCATGTAGCCAATATGCTATGACTGTGTCTCTAAGACAGTGCCAGAAATGTACATGATTAGAAGGCTGTTCACATTTGCAGGATTCAGCATACACAATATACACAGTATTATCCACTGATAGAAAAGTATGCTTGGATATCTAAGTTTGTAGACTAGTATCAGTTCATGCAGTAACTGATATCAATGTCTCTCTGCTGTCAGGAAGAGCGATGGTAAACAAACTCCGGGTCTTATTCATCCACACTCGACCCTCATCCAAATCTACCATCTTCCAGGAGGGGAGTTATTAATGAGACCGATGAGAATGATATATCCTGTTGCCATTGGAAAGCCTGAGGCCTATATCTCCAGCAAACAGACCCAGGTTCCCAAATCCTAATGAAAAAGAACATTTTCTCTATATATAGCATGGGGACTATTCATGTGAGGAATATCTTCTTGGGCCAATGCTATGGTACTGCTGAGGGCTGGCTAATCTACAGGTGCTTCAGTCACTCTTTTTTCTTTTTTTTTCTCTCTTTTTTTTTTTAATGAGCACATAAAACTCCTCAGTCAACTGAAACTGGAGCCATGCCAAGCTTTCTAAAAATCTTGCTAAAAAAAATTTTTTTTTAACATCAAACGAGGGACATCCCTTAGATTTAACCTTTAGGTATAGAATATTCTGAAAGTCTCTGATCTTGTCTCATGTTATTAATGTATTGACCCAAATTATCGCTTCATGAATGATAGTAGGAGTACAGATCGTCGTGTTTGTTCCTTTGCATTACCTAGTGCTAATCTCTTGCCTGGCAATAGCTTTCTATTCCTTGTGTAAAAGCAACCCCCCTATTTACATTAATCCTGGTCATGCTAATAGAATAAAAAAAAACTTATCTTCCTTGTGGCTTCCAATTACTCACCCATAGGGATGTATGAATTGATTCATTTGTAATACTGAAATTCATTGTATAAAAAAGTCTCCTATGGTTATGGGTGGAGAAAAAAGAGGAGAAAACAGGAGGAAGAAGAGAAAGGGGAAAAAAAGCAAGAGTTGGGGAAGGAATTGAACAAAAAGGTGGAATGAGAAAAGGAGGAGGAGGACTGGGGGGGGAGAAAAGCAAAAGATAAGACTTACAAATTATAAAAAAAAGAAAGAAAAAAGAAAAAAGAAAAGAAAAAGAAAAGAAAAAAACTACCTTAAGTGCCATGTGTTTCCACGTCTAGGCGACACAAAGTATATGTATCTGTGTTTGGAGTTATAAATGATTTATAAATTCAGTGGTTTGGGTGTTGAACTAATATTTCCTAAATAAAAAGACAAATAAAAAGCATAAAATGGGCAAAATGAATACATCCGGCAAAAGAAACTAATGTTTCAATCCAAAAAAATATTAGTTCTCCTATCAAGCTAATGGTGTTATGTAATGATATTATTAAGTAAAAGTAGGTAGTAGGAGGGATCTTAAAACAAAGCAGAGACCTGAGGAAAGCAGACTACACATGCGTGCTATATGATTCCAGCAACTTTAAGTTCAGCACGAGCAAAAATACTGGCAGATATAGACTCTGAATGTGTAGAGGGTTGATCACTAGAAGAGGGCACTGGAGGGCTAAAAGGAGGCCTTCTTGGGAAGATGCTGCCTCATATCTTATCTGATTCTGACTGTACATATATACTCGATTTATGGAAATTTTACAAGGCAAGCACTATTATTTATGCACTCATCTATGTTTACAGTATACTTCTCTGGGCTGTTTTTAAAATTTCCTCAAAAAACCCTTCTGGGAATTGCTCATGTTCATTTCATTTCAGCAAAGATCACGATGTGCTCTGGTGTGCTCCAGGGTAGTAGACAGTAAATTTAATGTGATATAACTCATATTATTTTCAGTTCCAAACTAGTCCTTACTGGTTTGAAAATTAATGACATTTACATTTGTATCTCTCTCTTTCTCTTCTCTTTCTCTTTCTCTTTCTCTTTCTCTTTCTCTTTCTCATCCTCCCTCTCCCTCCTCCCTCCCACCCCACCTCATCTCTCTCTCTCCCTTGCAGTACTCAGCTAAATAGTTGTAAATCACAAATGACTGTGGTGTTAGGGGAATGTTTTTCTGGGCCTGATCAACCATCCACATTCTGAAATGTAAAAAGAAGCTAGTCCATTTGCCTTGGGAGATAATGTAGACAATCCCAGTCCTTATTTGTGAGTGGAGATTACAATCATTATTCAACTGTTCCTTCATTTATAAAAATCGAAATAGTTCATAGGTAAAAGTGTCCCCTTCTGAGTTGTGAAATGTATAAATGTAGCTAATGCAGCAGGACATTTTTCTGAAAATTAGTACGGGATTCTTCTTGGTCAAAGAAGCATCACAGATGTTGCCCTATCCTCTTGCTTCAGAGGGGAGAAAAGGTCTAAGTAACTCTAAGAATAGAGCAGGAGAGATCTATGCTTCTATGGAAAAAGGAAAGATCCTAACTGAAGGAGATGCAGAAGAAATAAGAATGTCTGTAGCAGTACTACGATTGCTTTCAACAGTATATTTTCTTTTAATTTTTATTAGATATTTTCTTTATTTACATTTCAAATGTTATTCCCCTTCCTGGTTTTCCCTGAAAACTCCTATCCCATTGCTCCTCCACCTGCTTACCGACCCACCCACTCCTGCTTCCATGTCCTTGCATTCCCCTACCCTGGGGCATCAAGCTTTCACAGGACCAAGGACCTCTGTAGAGAGCCGCGGCTCTCTGTGAAGCCTCGGCTCTCCGTGGAGCCTCAGCTCTCTGTGAGATGTAGGCAGCCGTGGCTCCCCACCATTACAAGATGGTGGGGACTGCCTGGCTGTCAGGGAAGAGAGCCTAGTGCGCATGTACAGCTCTCTTTAGGCTCTCCTCAGGCAATAGCTCCTCCCAAATAGGCAAATGAGTCGCGGCTTGTGGCACCAATGAACAGGCCACATGCAAATGAGGTGTGGCTTGCTGTACCAATCTGCATCCACTACGACACCCTACCCCCTCCTTGGGAGAGTATAAAAGCAGCAGCTCTGCTGCTGTCCTGGGTCCTGGGAATCTACTATCAAGGTGCTCCTGAATAAAGCTGACTGAGAAGATCCTGGTGGTGGCGTGACTTTCTTGCTGGTCGAGGGAGGCGTGCCGCAGACCTCTCCTCCCATTGATGTCCAACAAGGGCACCGTCTGCTATATATGTGGCTGGAGCCATGGGTCCATCCATGTGTACTCTTTGGTTGGTGGTTTAGTCCCTGGGTACTAGTTGGCTCATAATGTTCATCCTATGGGGCTGCAAACCCCTTCAGCTTCTTGGGTACTTCCTCTACCTACTCCACTGGGGACACTGTGATTAGTCCAATGGTTGGCTGACAGCATCCACCTCTATATTGCCAGTCACTGGCAGAGCCTCTCAGCTATATCAGGCTCCTGTCAGCAAGCAGTTTTTGGTATCCACAATAGTGTCTAGGTTTGTTGACTGTATTGGGATGGCTCCTCATGTAGGGCAGTCTCTGGATGGCCTTTCCTTCAGTCTCTGCTCCACACGTTGTCTCTGTATCTCCATCCATGGGTATTTTGTTCACCCTTCTAAGAAGGACCAAAGTATCCATACTTGAGCTTCCTTCTTGAGCTTCATGCGGTCTGTGAATTGTATCTTGGGTATTCTGAGCTTCTTGGCTAATATATACTTATTAGTGAGTGCATACCATGTGTGTTCTTTTGTGATTGGGTTACCTCACTCAGGATGATATTTTCTAGTCCTCCATTTGCTTAAGAATTTTATGAATTCATTGCTTTTAATAGCTGTGTAGTACTCCATTGTGTAAATGTACTACATTTTCTGTATCCATTCCTCTGTTGAGGGACATCTGGGTTCTTTCCAGCTTCTGGCTATTATAAATAAGGCTGCTATGAATATAGTGGAGCATGTGTCCTAATTACATGTTGTAGCATTTTCTGAGTTTATACCCAGGAGTGTAATAGTTGGGTCCTCAGATAGTACTGTGTCCAATTTTCTGAAGAACTGCCAAACTGCTGGTTCCACAAGCAGTTAGCATGTAGAAGAAAACAAATCAATCCACTCTTATCTCCTTGTACAAAGCTCAAGTCCAAGTGGATCAATGACCTCCACATAAAACCAGATACACTAAAACTAATAGAAAAGAAAGCGGGGAAGAGCCTTGAGCACATGGGCACAGGAGAAAATTTCCTGAACAGAGCTTATGCTCTAAGATCAAGAACTGACAACATGACCTCAAAATATTAAAGCTTCTGTAAGGCAAAGGATGCCTTCAATAGAACAAAATGGTAACCAAAAGATTGGATAAAGATCTTTACCAACCCTACAGCTGATAGAGGGCTAATATCCAATATATACAAAGAACTCAAAAAGTTAGACTCCAGAGAAACAAATAACCCTATTAAAAATGGGGTACAGAGCTAAACAAAGAATTCTCAACTGAGAAATACCAAATGGCTGAGAAGGACCCAAAGAAATGTTCAACATCCTTAGTCATCAGGAAAATGCAAATCAAAACAACCCTGAGATTCCATTTCATACCAGTAAGAATGGCTGAGATCAAAAACTAAGCTGACAGCAGATGCTGGAGAGGATGTGGAGAAAGAGGGACACTCCTCCATTGCTGGTGGGATTGCAAACTGGTTCAGCATCATATTTTCTTTCAAGTTTTTATTAAAATGACAGGAACTCTAACTCTAAAAACCTGAGTCAGTATCTGCCTTCTGTGAATGGGCCTTCAGGGGACCTGAAGAAGAGGCTGAGTTTATCATGGAGGTTAGCATTATCGGTGTTGTCACACAGGATGAAACCTAAGGAGTGGAGAATCCCCTGAGGAATGATCAGCTGTTGTAGATTTTATCAGATGTTAGATATTGACAGTCATGGAAACATCTAAGTAATGGGATCAGGAGATCCCATGAGATGAGGAAGGAGATAAGAAACATAAAAATAAAAGTAAACCACATTGAAATTAGGAATCCTTAACACACACTAGATACATAATTATTTAACAGATAATTAATAAACATGGAGCCCAGGCATTAATGCAATCAACTTGAAGTACTTGGAAAATGAAATCATCACTCATGAAAACATCATTAATAACAACATAAAGCGATCCATTAACTCCACCAATTCCCTACAATCCCTCTTTATTTTATTTTGCTTTTTTTCCCTCTTGTAATAAGAGAACTTTACATGATATCAACCATCTTAACAAACTATATGCAAAAATCCTCTCTCACTGGATCCAGCAGAGACTATTCTTCATCTACGTTAAAAATTTGGAAATAAGTAGGGCAACACAATGACTAAGAAAAATAGAACTCTCAAAAGCCAGAGCTCTATCAAATCAAGTTTCTTCCAACATATCTTCCTGGATAAAAGAGAAACTGGTCCAAATAGCACAGGGTACGTTAGCCAACACAGAGACATTAGAAGCATAATCAAAGGAGAAAATTAAAGTAGTATATGTGAGTTGAGGAAATAAGGAACAGGAAAATAGGCATGAGGACGGAATGCAGCTTGCATGTCATGGCATCTGACTGACCCGCCACCTTCTACAGAGATTTCCTAAGAAAATGAGGCTGACTTCTGGTCCCAGCTGGCAGCTTCTCCAATCTCATTCTCATGTCAGACAGATGTCAGCACTCTGTGAGGACCATTGAAAGCTAAGCCAGTTCACACTTTGTCTTGGACCTTCTCAGACCTTCCCACCCTCACCAGCTATTGAAAAGAAAGTGGAAAAAGTTATAAGCTTTCTAGTGAATAGCCATAAATGAGCTGAGAACAAGGAAGTATTAACAAAGAAGGCACGTTCCCATGATGTTCACTATCAGAAACCCCATTCATCCATTTACCCATTCATTTAATTACCAAATATCTATCAAGTGTATCTATGCCAGACATTTCAGTAAGGGGCTGTGGCACAATAACACAAGCTAAGCCTCTGCCCTGCTTCATGCTCATCCCCAAATGAGATATATTTGCTACAGCCTTAGCTCACTTCCTCATCTTAAGGTGTCTCCATCTATGAGAGCAGGATATTAAATGCATGGCTGTGTATCTAGGAAATGAGAGGCAAGACAAGAAAATTTGATTTTTCACACCAAAGAGGGAACATGTCTACACAAAAATGTTTTTGAGTGATTTTCCGCTGACCCTGCAATTTTTCTCCAGCTACAAGGGTACACATTTGAATTAGATGTTACTTTTAAAAAATACTTATATAAATGACTTTATGCATTTTTCTTTTATTTTTATTATTTGCTGGCAATCTCTCATTCAAATGTTTTATATTTCTAATAAATTAGGTTATATTTTATGCAGAAAGTACACCTAAAGTGGATGGATGGGTACACTGCACTATAAACATAAGCTGAGTATGTGGCTCATTCCATCCCAGACCAATATGTTGAACTCTATTCCCCAATAGGATCAATATAGTGTCACTCTCTGAAAGGTAATTACAAGTCCTCATGAAGGGAATTTAGTGTTATTATAAGAGGGAGCTTGAATGAGTCCCATTCTTCTTCTCCATGTGAGGGCAACTAGGTGTGGTGTGTGTGTGTGTGTGTGTGTGTGTGTGTGTGTGTGTGTGTGTTTGTGTGTCTGTGTGTGTGGTATGTGGGTATCATGTATGTGTGTATGTGTGTGTATATAGGTGTATGTGTGTGTGTATGTGTGTACATGTGTGTATGTGTGTGTATGTGTGTATATATGAGTGTGTGTATGTGTGTTTATGTGTGTATGTGGTATGTGTGTATGTGTGTGTGCGAATGTGTGTGCATGTGTGTGTGTGCATGTGTGTATGTATGTGGGTGCTGTGTATGAGTGTGTGTGCATTTGTGTGCGTGTGTGTGTGTGTGTGTGTGTGTGTGTGTGTGGTATATATTGGAAGCAGGCCCTAACCAGATACTAAATGCTGCAGTGCCTGGTACCTTGAGCTTCCCAGCTTCCAGAAATATCAGAAATAAATGCTAGGTGCTTAAAAACAATAAGGTCTTTGTATTCTATAATAGCAGCTGTAATATATTAATTATATTCTGTAATACATTAAGGAAAGTATATAGGTGGGTAGAAAGATAGGTGAATGGATATATAGGTGATAGGTCAGTAGATAACAACTGTGTGGGTGGACAGACAGATGACAAAATAAGAAAACGAGTAAACTTGCTGCATCTGCCTTAAGAAACCAAGTCACAGAACATTTGGAAGGACCAATACACCCTTCTTCATGCACTTGCCACTACGTTTTCTCACCTACCCTGTATAGGTGATGCAAGTTCTGAAGTTTATGTTAATTCATGCTTCCTCCTTCAGATAGATTTCTCTATATACTTATCCCAGTCTGCTATTGTGTAAGCATGAATGGAATCATAACACATATTTCCTCATAAATTATATTTTATTCAATCACTTTTGCTATGAGTGCTATTTTCACAGTGTGTTCCTCTGTGTCTGCAGTATTTGATACTGGTATGATAGTATTTGATAATGGTGCCCATTAACACCTCCACTCTATGGCAGTGCGGTTTCTAAGATGCTTCCAGGGTTTTACCAGACAAGTCAATGGTGGAAATATCTTTGTATCCATGCTATGTATCTGCAAGCTTCTCTGGGTGCCTTCCTCGAACAATACTTACTAATTTATAGGAGATTTGAAATTTAGTGAATGCCAAGTTAGTACTTGTGTTCTTGGAACATTATGTATTCCACCAGCATTAGTGAGAGATGCACTAGCCCTGCATCCTTTTCAGTATCAGACATCATTGTACACTCAGTGCTATCAGTCTTAAGGGTATGAAACCATACACTGTGATGTTTGACATGTTCTATATTATTGATCTAAGAATTAACATTTAAAAGGATTTTTTGTGTTTTTATTCTGTTCTCACAAGTGTCTCTCTTTGTTCATTTTATTGTTTTTAGTAAATATGTTTATAGTACTTCATTCTACCATTTTCCCTATATTTCTGTTGTTTGTTTGTTTGTTTGTTTGTTTGGAACAGACGGTGAAAGCTGATTATTTTCTTTACCATGTTGGTTCTTTAAATCAAATTCAGTTCATCAGGTTAAGCAGCAAGCATCTGCACCCACTGAGGCAACATGCTAGGCTCATAAATTTTTGATATGTAATATTACCATTTATTTAGGAAGTCTAGTATTACAAATTAATATGTACACTCGATACATAATGCAGGATCTAATCAGGGTAAGAAGAATCTCCATCACCTCAGATATTATACCTACTAGGTTAAAAACTATTTTTTCCTCCTGTAGGTTTTTGTGACATCTATAAATAAATGGGGAATATATTTACCTTATTATGTTTTGTAACATTAAAAGTAAACCCTATTTTTCTCTCTTTCAGTTGCATCTGTTCAACTCCACATGACCTTCCTTGCTTGCAATGCCCTCTCTGCCTTTTTATACATATGCATGTATTGCACTTTCTATTCTGTGCACTATGTTTTTTTATTGTTGTTGATTTGGAAATGTCTTTTCCAAATATGTGTGGCCATGTTATCATCACATCTGTTGATGAGTAAAGATTATATATATATATATATATATATATATATATATATATATATATATTACACACACACTATATGTTCTCCTTTCTAAAAATGTAGTTTCCATCTTATGTTTCCATGCTATATAAAGAAATAAATTATTTTCTAATTCTATAATTCTCTTTATTTGATTTACCATCTCTTTCTCCTTTGTTATAGAATGTCATTTTGTGCACACACTGTTGATACAAATGACTATCTCTTTGCTGAGCTTTCAATTTGATCTCATTAGTTTATCTGTCTAGACTTGCAGCAATCTAAATTGCTTTAATGACTGTGGCTTTAAACAAGTTGTTATTATACACCTTAGCAAGTTCCCTTGAGTTGTTTTTCAGGCTAAGACAAGCTAAGAAAATTAGATTCTCTCTTCCCTTTGATACAAATTTCAGAATTATCTTGTCAATTGCACACACACACACACACACACACACACACACACACACACACACAAAATACCCCACAGAGATGCTGATAGGTATTCCATTAAATCTATCAACCTGAGAAAAATATCCTTAACAGGCTGTATGTTTTTGGGAATATGTCATGTCACTCCAGATTATTGTGGTTTTTCAAAACGCCTTTATAATCTGGTTTTCTTTCCACTAGTTACACAAAATATTTTGCCCAACATTTATCAGTTTCATTCCTGATAAAATTCCATATATTTGTTGTTCAAAAATATTTTAATGCAAATATGTAACATTTTCTCATTTAGGAAATAATTGAATGTTATCTCTTAATTTGTAATAGGCAATCTTGTATACTTTCATATTAATTTTTAATAATTTTTCTATTCTATAGTTCATGTCTGCAGAATATGGTGAGCATTTTATTTCCTTAGTTCAATAATTACTTTTCCCTTTCTGAGTGTTTAGGATATCTAGCCACAGTACTGAATCCTGTCTGTCTCTTATACATTAAAAACATTAAATATTTTTTCTCTTTTTTTTTTNAAGAAGAAAAAGAAGAAGAAAAAGAAGAAGAGAAGGAGGAGGAGGAAGAAGAGAAGGAGAAGGAGAGAATTTATCTGCCCAGTGAACAATCTTCAGAGTTTTGTTTGTCTGCACCATAGTGGTTACTAATGTTTGCCCGTTGCTTTGTTTTTAGCCTTGAGTGCCAAGGATGCAGAAGAAAAGATCTCTGAGGAACGTCAATGATTACTTAGTGTGAATAAGAAATAATCCTGTTGCATTAACTAAATTTAGTTTATGTTTACCATGTGATGTATACAACATGATCTAACGGACACAAGGGAATCAAAGGTGCTTCTTGGGAGCACAGTGCTCTTTTGAGATGTTGTGTTGTTATTCATGCATGGAGATCAGAGACTAAGATACCAACCAAAGACCATACAGGAGCTGGCTGGCCCATGATCCATGGCATATATGTAGCAGAAGGCTACCTTGTCTGGCCTCAGTGGGAAAAGATGTACCTAATCCTGTAAAGACTTTATGCCCCAGGGAAGGGGGGTGTCCTTCGCAGGGAGCACCCTCTCAGAGAGGAAAGGGAGGTGGGGCAGGGTAAGAACTCTGGGAGTAGAGCTCTTGAGGAAGGGTCAACATTTAGAATAAAAATAAACAAATAATTTTAAAAATAAATCTAAGTCATATAAATGTATATGCATATGCAAAAATTAGTGGAGGTAGCACTACATTGAATATTTTCTAATATGCTGAGGTTTGGTTTACTTTATAAAAAGTTAAAGTGATAAAAATATTTTAATATACTGTAAATTTTGAATTGTCTTTTGCATTTAGACTAATGTTAATGGATTAGTATAGACTTTCTATTATAAACATCTGCATAAGCTTTTTATATTTGTATGTGAATATTATGTCTCTCTCTGTAGATTGTGGTCTGTAATTTATAACTCACTCATGTTACTCCTGAAACATAAATGGAGAGATATTTGCCCTTTCAATGGAGTAACTGAGATTGTATCAAATCAAAGCTATATGATATGTAAACACTGATAAATGATGCACTAAACTTTCTTTTATTTATTGAAGTGAGAAGGAAAATTGAATCAATTTTTAATTATTGCAAAAGAAGTCAACTGTTCTTTCTTCTATAGTCAATAAAATTTGCATTTTATATGTGTTTTCTCAGAGTTTTTTGACTGACATCCCATAGAGTGCTCTCCCTTGAGAAGCTCAGAGTGTCATTTTGCTGCTTCAATGTTCCCTCCCTTAAGTTGTTTCTGTTGGGCACTTGTTCTCAGAGTTCCAAACAGAACTAAAACAATTAGCACCTGCTCTATTCTGCCATGAGTAAACTAGGCTTAGATCCTGGACATATCTCTACCTCCGTTATTCTCTTGCTATATAAATTATTTATCTCTGTTCAAAAAATCATGGCTACAGGCCTCCAAATCATTTTGTACATAAAGATTGCTATACAGTCATTATTTTGTGAACTATTTGGCTGGTCTATAGTTCAAGGACAAGTGAATGGTAGAGACAAATCTGGAATTTAGAAAGGAGAGATGGCTTTCTAAATGGATTAGAAATTACTGGAAAACATGTACTTGGAATATTAAAGAATCTAGAATTTTCAGGTGGTCTGGGGCTGTCCACCTGAGTTATCACACAAGATTACATTAAATGTATTTTCAAAGAAGATAAGGATGAGATAGAGGTCTCAGAAATTCTCTTTATCTATTGTTGACCTTGGGATGCGATCAGGTAACCACTTTCTATATTCAAAGTGCTG
This sequence comes from Mus minutoides, assembly GCA_902729485.2. Classification (NCBI taxonomy): domain Eukaryota; kingdom Metazoa; phylum Chordata; class Mammalia; order Rodentia; family Muridae; genus Mus; species Mus minutoides. The sequence continues at coordinate 188,334 of LR749829.1, read as the reverse complement.
CCTTTTAACAAGAAAACCAGCATTAGCTGACTGTTCAACTTTTGCTCTTCAATCTCTCTAAGAGTGTTTATGGGAATGTCATCATGATTCTATGGTAAAACCATTAAGCATAGCATGAGGGCATTCTCCATAGTGTGTCACATTCACAATAACAATAAAATACACCATAAACAACCTCAGAGCTAGGTTCCCCAACAGACACATTGTCCAGGATTACATAATATGCACTATCCTTTATCTGGCACCTCATACTCCCTTGTGGGTTGAGAACTGTTTGCATGGCTAGCTTTTTCCAGGAACAAAGGACACCTTGACCTCTTTGTTCTGCAGCAATTGAAATGTCTCCAAACAGCAACTAATGAAAATTCCAGAGACCCTGGACTTCCACGGAAAAGCTGAACTATCACATGGTGCATCTGAACCTGGGTTTCAAATGGAGAAACGGCACAATAGTCTTTGAGACTCCCATATGAGATCTTCATCTTTCCAAATTGCAGGGAGAAATCTGTAGAATGGGAGCAGAGGTATTGATTTGGGGCCTTGTGGAATCCTTTATTTACAAATAACTGTTACTACAAGAAGACAGCAGTCTGTTTTATGAAAAAGGACTAAATTGTCTAAATTGTAGCTGTTCTTATGGTTTTACTCAAAGACATGTTTATTGTACTTTCTGGTTTCCTGATTCAGTACTCTATGACCTTGATTACTCCAGGTTTTTCTTTTCGTCTGGGAGTTCATTGAGTTAACAAAAGGAATTTTGAGTGTTACAAAACAATAGCATCAAAAGAAAACAGACGATAGCATATCGCTTAATGAGTGAGTACTCGCCTAATATGTGAAAAGGTCTAGTTACAATCTCCAATACTGAAGAAAAGAAAGAGAAAAAATGAACTGAAAGAGAGAAAGAAGGAGAATGAGGTAAATGGAGGAAAGCAGGGGAGGGACAATAGGAGGAGGAGGAGGAGGAGGAGGAAGAGGAGGAGGCTGAGAATTAAAAGAACACAAAGGAAAGGAGGAAGAAAGGGAAGAAGGACATGAAGAGAGGGTCCCATCAGTCCCATTTTAAGGGAGCTCTGTTTGATTTAATGTCCTGCTTCCATCTATAGTCCCAATGACTTTTGAATAAAAATATCAGAATTTTTCCTTTTCCCTAGTCCCAGGGAATTTTATGTCTTCTGCTGGGATTAACTTTCACCATCTGCTTTCTCCACGTTGCATCTGATGAAAGGATCATTTTCCCTTCTGAATCACAGTGGATGTGTCATGCATAACTTTTAGAATATCTCATGATCAGTGAGTTCTTTTGTGATTGGGTCACCTCACTCAGGATGATATTTTCTAGTTCCATCCATATGCCTAAGAATTTCATGAGTCCATTGTTTTTAATAGGTGAGTAGTACTCTATTGTGTAACTGTATCACATTTTCTGTATCCATTCCTCTGTTGAGGGTCATCTGGGTTCTTTCCAACTTCTGACTATTATAAATCAGGCTGCTATGAACATAGTGGAGCATGTGTCCTTGTTATATGTTAGAGTATTGTAAAAGTTCGTATTACCCAAGACACAATTTGCAGACTACACGAAGCTCAAGAAGAAGAAAGACCAAAGTGTGGGTGCTGTGGTCCTTCTTAGAAGGAGGAACAAAATATTCATAGGAGCAAATACAGAGACAAAGTGTGGAGCAGGAGACTGAAGGAAAGACCATCCAGAGACTGCCCCACCTGGGGATTTCTCCCATATACAGTCACCAACTGCAGATACTATTGTGGATACCAAGAAGTGCTTGCTGACAAGAGCCTGATATAGCTGTCTTCTGAAAGGCTTTGCCAGAGCCTGACATATACAGAGGCAGATGCTCACAGCCAATAATTGAACTGATCATGGGATCCTGAATGGACAAGTTAGAGAAAGGACTGAAGGAGCTGAAGGGCTTTGTAACCCTGTAGGAAGAACAACAATATCAACTAGCCAGGGTTCCCAGGGAATAAACCACCAACCAAGGAGTACACATGGAGGTACCCATGGCTCCAGCCATATATGTAGCAGAGGATGGACTTGTTGGGCATCAATGGGAGAAGAGGCCCTTGGTCCTGTGAAGGCTTGATGCCCCATTGTAGGGGAATCTGAGGGTAGGGAGGCAAGAGTGCTTGGGTGGGTGGGAGCACACCCTCATAGAAGCAAGGCTAGAGGGGATGGAAAAGGAGGTTTCTGGGGGGATCAGGAAAGGGGATAACATTTGAAATGTAAATAAATAAGATATCCAATAAAAAAGTTACTAAGCATTAAAAAAAAAAAGTAAAAGAATATCTCATGATCTCAGTGCATGTTTCCCCCAAATAACAAGGAATTTTTTCTTCCATTATTCCATTTATGGGGATTTAATAGGATTCTTCCTTTAAAAGATCTATAAGATTCAGAAATTTATTTCCCTATACACACACACACACACACACACACATCCCAGTTTGTTTCCAAACTTACATATTCCAAATGCTGCAACTAAAACCATCTTCAATAAAAAACAGTTTTTGGCTGGTGCTGAAATAGGAAATAGATTAAAATCTGTGCTGTGTTTGTAGCTGGTCTTCAGGTGGCCATAGCTTCTGATGCTTTATCTGGGAATCTCAAATGGGACCCTGCATTTCAAACAAGGACACAGGCCTCATGAATAAGAAGCACTGTGCTTGGACCCCTCTCCCTTAGGTCTCTTCCAGACATGCAAGCCCTAAAATAGACAATGTTCTTTGGTAAGACTTCCTGAGCTATGGGAAAATGTGAATTTGCCCTATGGAAAAATCATGTCATTTGTTTCCCTTACACTCTGTTATTAGTTTCAAAGAATGTGAGTCCCTCAGCTTTCAAGGCTGTCTCTTCTCTACACCTCTGACTGAAAAGACTTTAATGAATATCTCTTGCTGTTTGATTTTCTGCTTCCAATGGCACATTAAGTCGGAGAAGGCAACCCAGTAGGAGAAAAAGGGTCCCACAAGAAGAAAAAAGATTAAGGAAAAGCCCCTGCTCCCACTGTCTGGATTTCTACAAGGACACCATGTTTCTTAGCCAAAACATAAATGACTCAGATCAGACACCTACAGGCTCTCTGACTTCTGGGGGCCCCCTATGAGTTCCTGTCAGTTGATTTTGTGGGCTGTGTTCTTGTGTTCCTTATTCCCTCTGGTTTCTTTAATCTTTAACCCCCCCACTCCTCTGCAGGATTCCCCAAGTCCCACCTAATATTTAGTTGTGGGGTTCTTCACCTGCCACCATTAGTGGCTGGATGAAGTCTCTCTGGTTTCTTTGATGACAATTCTGCTAGGCCCCAGTTCCAGAACACACTGCAGGTAGGACAAACTCTAATTCTTAATCAAGTTATCAAAACTCACAGATGTGGAACTTGAGGTAGAATCTGCACAGGACCACATAGGAAATCAGTGGAACATTCAGCGTTCTGACTACTAGTCCAATACTATTTCTTTTGTACTGAGACCTGTGCAGTCATAATGGCTCTCTCAATAGAATAAAGAAACTAAAATCTGTTTAGGGCCATGAAGGAGGAACAACAAATGTCTTTAGAAAGTATGGAATGTTGCCCAATAGTTAGCACAATCACAATCACTAATCCTCAGAGAGGCAGAGTCCCAAGGACCACATGTCCGAAGGACTTCATGCTGCTGTGGAGTTTTGCTCTGCTTGTTGCCTTCACATTCCTCTAAGTCTGAGAATTGTATGAAAATTCCAAAGGGGCTTCCAGCCCCTCACTGGGGAGCATCATCGGCACTCACAATAATAGTACTTTATCTTTCTTAAGCATTGCTGCTGGAACAGATTAATGATCTGATCAGTACCTTAAGAAAGAACTTAGAAATATAGACTGTTAGCAGTAATGGCCATTCTTAGAAAGTGAGGTGGAATCTCAAGGTTGTTTTGATTTGCATTTCCCTGATGATTAAGTATGTTGAACATTTTTTTCAGGTGCTTCTCTGCCATTCGGTATTCCTCACTTGAGAATTCTTTGTTTATCTCTGTACTCCATTTTTTAATGACACCCTGAGGATTTAAAGTAGAAATGGCTGATTGTTTTTATATAAGAGTTTACATTTATTATTCTTTAAAGATTTTATAAGATTACTTTTTGAGATAAATATTAAAATAATTGATCATTTCTTTGTAACCACAAATAGCTGCCTGCCAGTAAGAGAAACTGACCGAGATAATTGCCTTGCTTGTTCACAGTGTTAATCTATAGTAAGTTGCTTAGGTACAAATGTATGTGGGTTCCAGAGAATGCTTTGTTTTCTTTACCTGTACTATGTAATGTTTTATTCATGTGATGGTATTGGGGCACTTACTGTTTTTTTTACAATCATTCACTAACAGAAAATTTGAACATAGTCACATTATAGTTTATATACTGCTTAAAGGTTTTACTTGTATGTATAAACTAGGGGAGAAACAGTAAATCCACTAGAGCCTGATCATTGGATTTTGTTCTTTCCATCAAAAATGTGTGTGTGTGTGTGTGTGTTTGTGTGTGTGTGTGTGTGTGTGTTTCTTGAAGTTTGCTTCATCCATCCAGTGTATGCATGTATATGATTCTCCCCCACCCCTTCCATTTTTTACTCTTTTTTCTTTGACTTCTTGTACCCCCAACAAGAAAATTTTCGTTAGTTTCCCAGTGAGCATCCTCACTGGCCCCAGCAAATAGCTGACTTTATGCCCCTCCTCAGTTTACCCTGTATATCAAAGCTGGTCTTTGACACTAATCATAGGTTTTCACTGCTGAGAACTTGTGATTAGAGAGGAGGTTGTAAGAATGACTGAGCCCTCTTTCATAACTCTATGGATACTGAAAATAACAGTACCACCTTTGTGGAAGGGCTTACATACACGTGTTCTTTTCCAAATGTTCACATCTCCTAGACAATCTTATCCTGTTCACCACAAAACCAAAACATTTTTAAAGATCTAAATACATAGAAGTTCACTAAAGGTTTAGACATCTTTCTTCCCTCTTGAGATTTATACCTATGTGTACTCAGGTTTCCCAATCTGTGGTAATTCATGGGGGAATAAGTTAGCTTATTTTGGCAACAGTTAGGAGGCAACATGACTGAAAAACAATGTTTAGCTTATAACACAAACCACCATAGATGTTTTAGTTTTGTGTAGAGGGCATGCAATGAATTGCATTTAAGTTGCTAAAAAATAATCCTTATAGACTGTTTTCATGAGAATTGCACAACCTAGGTCTTTATTATCACTCCACTATTTTAGATAACATGGCTACAAACAGTTTACATCAATTTCATAAATATATATGTAATGTGTACTGTGTACTGGGAAGAAGTTTGGTATTAATCATTGTAGAATATTAACCTTGGCCCTGATTCTTTCACTCCTATTATTCTTCTAACTATGACTACACCCTTAAATCTTTTCTGTTTAAATAAACAAAAGACTTCATACTTTGGATGAATAGCACCTAATTGTTACATTTGGTGAACTCTATGAAAGTTCTATGTGAGTTTTAAACTCTCGTGAAGATAGTGAAAATAATCTGAGTAGATACGTAATTTCAAGAACATAGCTTTAAAATTCTTAGATAATAAAAAAAAATTTAAATGAGTGAGAATTAATTACATGATTGTTACTGTCTTTTTCCTGTAAAGAGTTTTGGAATGTCTGGAATGATTACAGCATTTTGTGAAAAATTTTATAGGTCTCTGGGGAAATTCTTGATTCAGGCCTGAATAGGGAGAAAGAAGGGTTAAGATTCATGACTGGTATGTCTGTCAGAAGGAAGCAATACCTGGGGAGTCATAAAAGATGATTTAGAAGAAGATGACTATTTTAAGCAGCTTACTGCTTCTTTAGTATCCCTGATAGTATTAGATAAAAAGATGCTTTTAAGACTCCCCAAAGGTGGTTTCTAGTTTCAAGAATGTTGGAGAATTATCTCATATTTCAAGGAAATTTAACTTCTGACTCAAATTATTGGTTTTCTATCCCAGTGTGAACCCTTTGTCATGTATGTTTAGACTACATTCCAAATCTTCATTGGTGTTCAAAGTTCCTAGAAACATTCCACTTTTCCTGAGCACAATTCCTTACTACAGGTGGCATTGCAGGTGAAAGACCACCCACCCTGTTAAAAGGATTCCTTGGACAATGTTATGGAATTAACAAATTATGAAAGGCCTCTGGCCTTCTAGTGGGATGGGTTCTACTTTTTGTTATTTGAAAAATTCTTTCAAGTGACATTAAATTGACCCATGTGGGAAACATAACAAATAATTTTCTCTCTGTCTCTCTCTCTCTCTCTCTGTGTCTCTCTCTCTTTCTCTCTGTCTCTCTCTCCCTCTGTGTGTGTGTGTGTTTGTGTGTGTATATGTGTGAATATGTGTGCTTGTGTGTGTATGTATATATGTGTGTATGTGTGTTTGCGTGTGTGTGTGTGTGTGTGTGTGTGTGTGTGTGTGTCTGCGTGTGCATGTTTCTTCTCTACTTCATCTTCAAATTATCCTTGGTGTAGTCACTAAAAGACAATTTATGTTTGTGGTTAATATGTAATGTAATGACTGAATTTCCCAAACTGTAAACATACTACTTGAGTTCAAACCCTCTGTAAGCAAACTTAAGAAGCCTGGAGGTAGGCTGTTTAACTTTGAACAAACATCTGCCTAGGCTTCAGTTTCCTTATCTGTTCAGTGACAGGATAAACCTGGCTAATCGTTCAGACTCTTCCAACCACTAATAATTAATATTTTGTTTTTATAAATTGCTGGGTAAAAATAATGTTGCAAAGTGTTTTCAAAACCTAGGTGCTCTCCTGGAGTATAATCTGAGAAGACCTAATTTCCCATGCTGTAACTTGTTAATGTCTTTGTAAGGTTCCAATCTACCCCTTGTTCCTTTAAAAAGAAATCACTGCCTGTCCCCACCTCTCAAAGCCCTCTGTTTGCCTCTAGTGTAGGCCTCTAGTGTAGGCCTCTAGTGTAGGCCTCTAGTGTAGGCCTCTAGTGTAGGCCTCTTTTCTTTTTCCCCAAATCACTTTTCATGCTGTCTCCTAAGTCGAAAAAAAAGCCTGAGAAGAGCATGGCTTCAATTCTATGGAATGACAACCATTTTGAACATAACTATTAATATTTTAGCACTCTAAAATAATCCCTCAAATACACAAGAACAGTTTGCCACAATTCGACTTTTCTCTTGTCTGAGGGAAAATGTCCCAAGAATATGCAAGGATGAAGATAACAAGGTGAAAACCATTTCTCTTTGTAGATGTCTAAAGACTGGAAATTTTACTCTGCTCTCATCTTTAAACCTCTAAAGACTTTTCATTGTCTCCAACAAGCTATGTATTAATAGTGATCAAATCTCTTCCCTCTTGAGGTAGTAGATTACCCTTTTGAGAACAGAAGATGGCATACACAATACTGCTAGCTTAATGCTATATTAATTTGTCAATTAATATCATGGACTAAATAACTACACCAAAACCAGATAATGTGAGCTACGTTTCAGACTCCAAAATGTAAATGAACTAATTTAAAATATTTTCTATTTCCTGAGAGATATTTGTACACCTTCCTTAAGTGACTCCTGGAATGTCTTATAAATATCTTCATTCTATTTACCACATGATGTGACTGAATGTATAAATATGCTTATTTATTCACAATCTACTGAGGGACTGCAAAATTAAAAACCAATACTCCAACTTAAATCAGATTTTGTTTTTATTGGTCCCTATGGAGTATTTAATGAATAGTAATCCTCCCCTAAAGTTGTTTTATAGAGTGATATAAGCCCTTCAGTAGTCTCCCTTTGGAGGTATAAAAAATGGGGGAAAAATGAAGCACACAGCAGATGAGATAACCCATGCAAGGCTTCTCATTCACCGGCAGCACCAAGTCACAGGGTGAGGTGGTATTGCTGTGGACTGATCCAGCTTGCCAAAGCTTAAGCACTTCTTAATGTGAGCCCTGTTCATCGTTCCCATGGAGCCATTCAATTGCTAATTGTGTATTCATTTATTCAGGATGTCTCCCAGCATAGGAAAAGAGGCCAGGCCTTAAAGGATGATCTCACTCTTGCCTGTGAACAGGATCTGGCAGTAACATCTCCCAGGGTCTGTAAATACAAGGCCAGGGAGGCAGCAACTCAAAGGTCTGTCTGCCATAGAATCTTTCTAAGGGATGGGCTGTCCTTGTCAGGTAAACTTCTGGACCATTTGTCTGTTTTCTCATCCCAAACTTCTTTTACCTCACCTCTAGTGTTTGTTTCCTGACCCAGAAATGGAAAGTTACATAATTTCCACCTTACTTGTATCAGGCAGAGTAAGTTTACAATGTATAAATCCAATCAAATCCCTGGAAGGATCCATGGCTCTCTGATTCAGATGGGTGAGCCACATCTAGACTAAAAGGCACAGGATGGTAAAGTGTAATGGGAGGGAACAGAGTCAAGCCCCACAGACAAGCAATCTGGGTAAACGTAACCAAATGATTTATGCAAGCTTCAGTGTGCTTCTTTAAAGTCTGGAGCAGACTTGTACCTCACAGGATGGCTGAGATCACTGAATACAGAATATAAATAGCAATTCTGCTTAGTTCTAGACTCTGTCCTGATCACAATTTCTAATAGAATCATCTAATAAAGCATTCAATAGATGAGTATCACAACTGAAATATGATATAATTCTGTGCTCCATACCCACCATATCAGCTTGATATTATATTACTCTTGTGCCTTCTTCTTTATATGATTAGCCAGTCTCCACCTTTGTCTATCTTCAGTGAAAAGAACATGTGGCATTTATTCACCATGACACTCAGGCTTGTCATCTGAATCCAACACAGGATTCTGTGGTTCCCTTCTTAGTGACTCTCCTAACTCATGTCACATAATCTATTTGTCAATAAGTGTTAATCATTTACATTAAAAGATGAAAGGCTATCTGAAACTGTTCCCATGCACATGGTCTCCAACAGCTGTCTCCTATACACTAAGACCATGAAGTACACACATATGTGGACACTCTCCTTGTTATGGAGGTGCTAGGACCTGGGGATGCTGGAGAAATCAGATGGCATCTGGAATGCTTACTGCAGTTTGTAGGTGTTTCCATTGTTGGTATATTCCAACTACTCTTCCCTCCAGGTCCTGTCTTAAGTCAACAAAGTTCTGAGCAGGACCAACATCAAGCTTTCCTCTGTTGTTCTACAGAGTAGAAGAGAAGGAAGGCTCACTATCTGTGAATCTATTAGTACTTCAGACAGCACCTAGAAACCTGTCAAAGAAAGTGGGCTTTTAGTTCCTTGGGCAAACAAAGATTGAAGGTACTACCCACCTACCAAGGTCTATTTTTCATACCTAAGAAGGACATCCCTTGGTATATTTTAGCCACCCATAATTCTTTGGGGAAGCTTTTATCCAAAATGTGAACCATAATCTCATAGGTCTCCCATTCCCTTCACTTAAGAAACCATTCTTAAATTTTCTCGTTCTCATTTGACGTATGCACCCTGGAAGTTTCTCTGGGATGGTAAAGCAATAGAGAACATGCATGAATACTAATTTTTAGGGTCTTACAATGATTGCATTTGTAGTCAATTAGAATCAAGCTACCCAAGGTAGGGGTATGTTACTTCTTATATTGAAACGCTGATTATACTTTTCCATTTTATGATATTATTCATAAACTTTTTTTCAAGTATCATGTCCATGTAAACTGTAATTCCAATTTAATTATCTAAGTAGTTTCTCATGTATGCTGAGGAAAAGCCATTTCATTCCTGTAGACTTGAAATTCTGGTATCTTTCACAACTTGACTGTGAATAGTTCCACCTCCCATAGGTAATGCTAAAATTATAGCAGCAAGGCTGTGATTGGCATCATGTGGCTCAAGAGCAAAAACTACCATGAAAAAGCTGTCAAAATTTGGACATAGTAATTTTTTATAAGCCATAAGAGGCCCTGTGGACATCATTACTCTCCTTTACTACTTGTTATTTGACAAATATATGTGAATTTGTCTCCAGTAGAAATGTTTTATAATTCCCTTTGTATTGAAATTAATGAAACTGTAATTTACAGAAATAATAAAGTAGTCATTTATTCTGTTATTATGCTAGATGGTTGTAAGCATAATCTAATTTAATTTTATAATTACATATGGGCAATATTACACTCTTGAAATATTCTTAAAGAAATTAAACTCTTTACAGTATCAGTATTCCAGAACCCATATCTATCAGAATCCATATCTATCAGAGCCTATATCTTTCAGAGCCCATATGTAGTGCTTGTACCATTAACAAGAATATGTTATAAAAGAGGGGTTTTCTCAAGGATCTCAGCTTTTTTTCAGGGATCTTGAACTAATAGTTCCTTGCAGGAAACAACAGGGAATAATAAGGTTGGAAGCTTTCTAGATGCATATTCAGGCAAGGGGGGGGGGGGGTTGCAAGCCATTTGGAGATACATCCTAGTATTTGAGCAAAGCTGAGAAGCTTGGTTCTAGGAAATTTTGACAATTGGTCCCTAATTACGATGGACTATGCTGCACTTGTCAGAAAAGACATCCTGCTACAGTGAACTTTAGATGCTTTGTGCAAAGCTTGAAATTAGGAACAGTCCAGAGAAATGTAGTTTCAGAGGCTTCTCTTGTGGAAACTCAAGGTTGGGATGGGGCGTGTTCCTAAACTGAGAAGGAAGATATCATTCCCAACAGTACCTTGTTGTAGCTCTTGTTTCATGTCAGTCTCCATTCCTTCTGAGGGGTCATTTGAGGAAGTGTTCTGCTGGACTCTTTCTCTGAGCCGTTGAATCATCAGAGTCTTATCCTTGATTTAAAATTTATAATCTTTTCATAACCAATGAGGCTTAAATTTTAGAAATAGTACTACTAACTTCAATCTGTTGTATTTGTGTATTTCATTTTTTGTTATTGTCTTTGTGGTTATCAACACAACCTCTGTATATATTTGACACATTAGTATTTCATCACATATGGAAAAGGAACCATCATTTTAGAGGGATCATTAGCAACTCAAGGTTGTTGGGGATGGGGTCTCACTTTCTTCTATATTATAACAGTAATAAGTTGACTTCCCTCCATTAAATAAACCCCAATACAAACATGAGTTAGTCATTCTTACTCATGAGCTATATAAACTTATGGATCTACACAAAAGTCACAAAAGTGGCAAGGTGAGTTGTTGACATGAAGAAGTACATCTAGAGAGGAGGCTGATGAGGGATGGTAATTAGGTAAAGTTAAAATGACTAAAAATCCATTCTATACATGTGTGAAATTGTCAGACTTTTTGTTTACTTTGCTTTTTGCACACACACGCACACACACACACACACACACACACACACACACACACACCCCCCAGGTTTCTCTGTGTAGTCCTGGCTGTCATGGAACTTGATCTGTAGACCAGACTAGCCTCAAACTTACAGAGATTTATCTGTCTTTTACTTCCAAGTGCTGAGATTAAAGGCATGCACCATTAAGCAATATTTTTGTTGGTTACAGGCAGAGCTTATCAGATTTATATACCACAGCCTGTTTTATTGATTTGAAAGTGAATTTGGTCATTGTCTATACAAAACAAAGGCAAAATTAAAGAATATTAAAAAGCACACCTCCACACACACATAAGCACATCAGAGAGACCTTTATTCTCTGAATCTGAAGGTGCACACTTGAAGACATGTGAATACTGACAGCATTGAGCACTCTGATAACAAGAAAATCAACAAAACCAATGGACACAAGACTCCAGCACAGAACACACAAAAATGGAAGGACTTTCTTAAGAAAACCAGCAAGTTTTTTTAAATTAAAGAAAATTATGAACATTTCCATAGATACACAGGAAACACACTGAAGCAGTATTTCAACTCAGAAACAAGTTTCAAGAATCACGAGTACATTTTTCTTATTATTACCATTTTTCATTACAAAAACTTACAAAAATCTCTACAAGTCATTAGTTCATTACTAAAACAATGAAAGACCTTTAAACAATAACATATGTCAAAGAATAGTTATTTTAAAAATAGTTTGGAATAGTCATCATGAAATGGGACCATTTGAAGCTCTAATCTACCAATATTGACCATTTTTCAAGGGTTGAAGGTAATCTCTTTTGAAGACTTGCTGTCTTATTATACATCTAGAGAAATGGCTTTGTGGGTAAACTGCTTACTGTATAGGCATAAGGACCTAAGTTCAGATCCCCAGAACCTACATATATTAGTCAGGATTCTCTAGAATAACAGACGTATATCTAGGATGAATCTCTCTCTTTCTCCCTCCCTTCCTCTCTTCTTTATCTCTCTACATACAGACACATTCACATGTACAAATATGTGTACATAAATACAAAATAAAAAATGTTATAATTACATTATAACATACAAAATGTCTAAATTCAACAGCATAAACAACAGAGCCTGCAAAATGTACACAAAAGTAGATGATCTATTTAATTTTATTGAAGAATATGAAAAATAAATCTATAAAAGCCTTACAGAATTCTGAAGTTTATATTGGGTTATTTATGTATCGATCTATACAACTATCTTTACAGAAGTAAATTCTGTCTTTTTTTTATCACCTAGTGTTCTTTCATTTCATCTGAAAAACAATAACAATAAACTTTTTCAACTATCATTGATCTATATTTGCATCAATTTTTCAGTCAATTACAAATTTAATTTAAAATGTTTTAATTTTTAATGTATGTATTTGTGTTTTTTACTGTGTGAGTGAATGTCAATGTGTCTGAGCACCCATGAAATACAGAGGAGTGTGTCAGATGCCTTGGAATTGTAGTTAGTTTTAAGTTACCCAAGGTGGCTCAAGGACTTGAACTTGGGTTCCTGAAAGAGCAGACATTGTCCTTGATCATGGAGCTACCTCTTAAGCCTTTCTATTTTGTTTTGTAGTTCTTTTCTGAGAAATACAATTCTGTGTTGAAAGGCCTTATTATTTAGAAGGACATGTATGGCTTTGTTTTGTTGGTGTTTTTCTTTGTTTTATTATTATTATTATTATTATTATTATTATTATTATTATTATCTATTGTGAATAGAGCAGCAATGAACAATGTGGCTAAGCAAGTTTCTGTGACAAGTATCTGTGGAGTAGGATGCAGAATCCTATCAAGATATGTCAGAGTTGTGTCTTAGTCAGTGTTCTATCACTGTCAAGAGACAGCACAACCATGGCAATTATTATAAAGTAAAATAAAATAATAACTATTGGGGCTCCCTTACAGTTTCAGTTCATTATGAACACAGCAGGAAGCATGGTGGTGTGCAGGCAGACACAAACACTGAAGAAGATGCTGAGGAATAGGAAACCATGAAGAGGATGCTGAGGAATAGGAATATCCTGTTGCCCTGTGTCATGGAAATTCTGTACTTTTAGATATGTATGAAGTTACTGGCCTGTTCACAAAGTTCAGCTATTCATCTCATTGATGGGGTAGATGTTGGGCTGAACCAATGCAAAGCCCTGGACATGTGTCTGAGAGGTATCTGAGCTGGTCAGTCCTGTGGAAAAAAATCTTTACAAAATACATGGAAGCATCACCTCTCAATAAAACGCCTATGACCAATGAGATGAGACAGGATTAGAAGATGGAAAATCTAAAGAGAAAGACAGAATTACTGAGAAATAGTCAGGAGTAAGAGAGTTCCCCTGAATGCTAAAGGAGATAGCTGTGTGAAATGGAGGAGGGGTAACCAACCATGTGGTGGGACTTAGAATGAAATAAATAGGTGATTGAGTTATAAGCTAGTTGGAGAACAAGCTAAAGCTTTTGGCCCAAGCATTTATTTCTGAAATATTAAGTCTCAGGTCATAATTTCTGAGAACAAAGAGGCTGGGTAGAAAAGCCACAGTTATAAATGGTGCCCAACATGGGACTAGAATCCAGGCTTAGAGCCCCAAGAAGCCACTAGGAATGACAGTTTTGTACTCTGCTCTGTTAAGTGGAACAGCTGAAGTCCAGCTGGCCACAAGAGGCAGCAAATGTTGGGAGCTTGGGAAACTGCAGAGCCCTTTTAGAGCCCTTGCTGTCCAGCATGGCTAGTGACCTGCTGCTGAAGTCTTGAAAGGGGCATTTGAACTCAGCTCAACAATCAGAAGCTAGAGCTGCATAGCAGCCTCCTGGACAAGTCTCTTAGGTGGAAAAGCCGCTGATCTCTCCAAACAATCCTCCAGCTTTCGTCTTCTCAGGCCCTAAGAGCTGGCTCACCAGCAACCCCCATATCCAGGGCCATCTCTACTGTTCTGCCCAGGAGAAGGGCCGGGACAACTCTCATGAGCCCAGGGACAGCTTTCTTACTTTCCATAGGTTACAGTAAGGAACAAAGGCTGGGGAAAGAATCTCTTCCTCACCTACACAGCTGCATGGCAGACAAGTTGCAGGGACAGCTCTCCTATACTCACATCTTTCTTTTTTTGCTTTTTCTTCCATTTCTCTACCACTTACCTGCTCATCTGATTGGCACCTAAAGTCTCTGGAGTATCTGGAGTGACCTCAGGAATGGTACTATGCCCTGCTCATGCATTATGGCACTTGACAGGAGTCAGCTTGGGCATGGTCTGCCTCCTCAGGTCATCAGGGTACTGGGCTGGTGGCATCTCAGGTTAGCTAGCTGCCCAGATACTCTGTCACTGCTCTGGTGGTCAACTAAAGTTTGATCCTCACCCAGCTTACGTGAGTGGCCACATGTGAGGGCTGTCTATATCAGACTCACTTCTGCTTATACCTGTGGTCACAGACAGGGTTCTTCTAGTCTCCCAGTTGTTCCCCATCCTGGGAGTCCATCAAGATTTCTGCAGTGCAGATTGTTGGTTGTCTCAGGCTAGCTCCCTGTCCAGGCCCTCTCACATTAGACTGGCAGTCATCTCAAGCTTGCTTTTCTCAGGGAATGTTAGGCTAATAATCATTCAGAGGTTCATATGTCAGAACATTGAGCATATACACAGCCTGTCTCCTCTCTGCCACCTACAGATTAACCTAGGACTGAAATGTCTCTAGGGGGTTTCCTTTTTAGCTGGTTGACTGTTTCTTTAGTTAAAGAGAAGCCATTTAGTTTATGAAGTCCCACTTGTCAATTGTTGAACTTAATTCTTAAGCAAATGGTGTCCTTTGCTTTATGTACATCCTGTAGCATACTACTCCTATGTTTTGTCTTTCTTTCTTTCTTTCTTTCTTTCTTTCTTTCTTTCTTTCTTTCTTTTTTTCTTTCTTTCTTTCTTTCCTTTCTTTCTTTCTTTCTTTCTTTCTTTTTTAAATAATTTCAGGTAGGTTTGATGCTTATATCTTTGGCCCATTTGAAGTTAGGCTTTGTGAAAGGTAATAAATACAGATTTAATTTTATTCATTTTCATGTGCACATCCAGTTGTTAGAGAAATGTGGAAAAAGGACAATCTAACGAGGAAAAAAAAGAAGGAGATAAATACAAAGGAAGGAAGGTAAGAAGATATAAGTATCAATGTCTTCAAAGAGCATAAATAATCATACTATTAATGATTTACATAAAATTAAAACCTTTTACACACATATACATATATATGTCTATGTATGATGTGCATATATAGTTTAAATGAATGGTTAACATCTGGATTGACAGTAATCCCTCTAACGACCAAAGTCCACCTAACAAAAATCCCAACACTAAATATAAGAAGCCCTCTTTCAAGTTGTTGTCCAGAGTTAGCCAAGGGTCTTCCAAAACATACAGTTTAGAGCTATTGCTCTTGAGTCCCCCTAGAAGTGGAAGATAAATCCCTACTGCTTAAGACACCATGTACTCCTTCAGCAAGTCCTACCGGCGTGAGACACCACACCTGGCTACCATGTACTTCAAACAAAACACCAGAGGACACATGTTGGAATTTATCTGAGTGTTTCCTCTCTGAAGACAAATCTTTATGCTGCCAGAAAGCATCATTCAAGCTTCTGAAGGAGAAAAGCAAGCAACTGTCTTATCCCAGCTATGGCACCTGGGAGCCACATCAAGAGCCTACATGTCACAATATCCTTAGTGTGCAATGGTGGTACTCGTACCTTGTCAGTAACCAACAGTTAGTTTTCTGGACTTGTGATATGCTCAACAATAGTGAAATCGTACCTGAAATAGGAAACCTAGTCAACTAAACAGGGATAATGAGGTCGTGGCTCTTAGGGAGAACCTAAAATCAGCACTTTACTGAGCCAAAATAAGTTTTAACTTCTCTCTCTCTCTCTCTCTCTTTCTCTCTCTCTCTCTCTCATATATGTGTATATGAGTATGTACATATATATGTGTATGTTTATGTATATATAAGTGTGTGTGTGTGTGTATGTATATATTTGTCCTTATACACATAGATAAGTGTAATCCTAGGTTTTCATCAAGGAACTTCTCTTTGCAATAGATGGCAGCCATTACACAAAACCACAACCAGTCAACACGCAGAGAAGTAGAGCTCAATCCCAATGAATACATCTACAACACAAATACAGCACCTAAGGATGGGAGATATTGTGGAAGAAGGGTCAGAAAAAAACTTAAGAGCCAAAGGATTATGAAGTTGTCTGTGAGACTGTGTCCCATGGTAATGGCATATGCTTCAACCATAAAGTCCCACCATGACTGCCTAAATGTGAGCCACACAAGGACAACACCAACAGGCATGGGGAAGTAGATGACAGAAAGATCACAGTCCACAACATCTATGGAAAGTGTTATAGTTAACTAAAAAATACTGAGAGTTGGAGAAAAACTTTCACCTAGGGAAGAACCTGGCAACTATAAATCCAATACAAATGGTCAGGCCTGCATATATACATACATACATACATACATACATACAATACTAGCTTCATGATTTTAATTGAATTAATGTATCTTCTGTTTTCTATACTTTTTACACAAATAAACTTATCTTCAATCTCTGAAAATATTTTATCATATATACTGTCCTCAAATATTTTCTCTAAACATATTGCAATCATTCAGTGAATTTCAAGTAACATTCTGAATTACATGGAAACCTGGCATTCTACCTCAAAATGTGTCAGGATTTCCATAGTTCTTTGCAATGGGAGAAACATGTATGTTCTTTAATACATGCATTTACATGTATTTACATTTTTGGGTACTGTGTGTGAAAATTTAAAAGTGTCATGAAATAGCATGAGAAATAAAACTGCTGGATGCTTTTGAATCTTTAAGCCTATAGAGCCCCTGGGATGAGACTTAATCTATAAAATTAAATTAATGTTCTCATTCTTGGAAAAACCAGTTAAACAGTGACATTCCTGAAAAGACTAATCTTTAACATGGTGTGACATTTTAGACAAATGTTATAAACAAATTCTTTCTCGTTTGAAAATAAAGTTTCTATAAATGCCCACCAGCCTAATTCCCAATTAACATTTAAAGACACTATTTAATCCAAAACTCAAAACTACATATGGAGGCTCCAGATGAGACCATGTCCCCAAGGACACACTAAAATGCTAGTTGTATATTTCAGTCAATGATATCACAGAATACTAACCAGGAGAGGTTTATGCCCAGAAATACCTTGCTTAGGCATGAGGACAGGATGGGACAGGGGGTGTGGATCCAGTACTCTTGGATTATTAAACCCATGCTTCTATTATAAATCTGCTTCTCTCTGAGGATAGGGACAGGATTTCTGGTGAGGAAGAAAGAAGTTCCTTGATTCTACCTTTCTCTGAACATCTCTATTAATTGCTCCTAGAAAAAACCAGGAATATATTTTCTCATTTCAGACCAAAGTCTGGAATGGGGAAATGACCTTGGAAATAACAGTTTGTTAATCTATCAGTGTCTGAGCTAAAATCTGTAATTTTGACAACCATTTTGGGACTAGAGCTATGACATTTCTTTTTTTCGCTTCCTTGAAATATCAATGATATATGGTCAAGAATCTTCACAAGCTATCTGTTCCTTCATGGGTTATTCATCACGCTTCTGTCTCTCCAGCCCTGGAATCATAAGCTACCCTAATTCATACTGAGTTAAAACTCAGCATTCTACCTTCAAATCACAACATTCCAACTGGTTTCTCACAGGGCCAAACCACTGTGCCTTTGGCTTTTCCCTTTCTTTGGCCTGGCTGACAGTGTTGGGGACAATCCTTTAAAGAGCAACTGAGATTCTGCATGTAGTTCCCATAACTCACTGGATTAACCGGGCTATTATCTCTAATGCCTGGGTGATGTTTCACTTCAGCAACTAATCATATGTTTTCTTTTCCTGATCCTTAAATTGTGGTCCTTGAGACTCTAAGAGCTATGTTTTATTCAATTGGCAACTTCTACAGTCACTTCCCTGATAAGTGCCTCCTAGATGTGGGCTGAATTTTATCTGTCATCAGTCAAAATTATATTTAAGTTAGTGGGTAAAAAGCAATATTGAAACCCAGATCTTCTGAGTTCTGATCGGTTTCAAGGATTTGGACTTTTGATCACTCGTGATTTACCCCTGAAGCACCAGCCTAGCAGGAATACTTTCATATAAGGTAGAAAATGAAATTATTCTCATTTGTTATCCGTCTTTGAGAGGTCTCACATCTAACAGTCTCAAATGCAAACCCAGCCTTCCATCTTGGGGGCAGGGGAGGGGGCATGGATCTGGCATTTTGAAATCTATAAATGTCCACGTCAATTCAAACTTATTCTGGGTTCCACACAAATTCTACACCAACTTTCCCTTATAATCCCCTCTATCCAATTCTCAGAAGAGTCCTCATGTAGCAACAATTGCTTTAGCCATCAATGTCAACATCTGCTTTTTAATCACACCCAGCTGCAATGAACAAGTCAGAGAGAGGTTCAAGGAAAGACAGCGCAAGGCCCTGCACTCACATCCGGTCTCGTCTCTATGATTCAAATGTTTTAGCATCAAAAGTTCCATGAGTTTCCTCACTTGTCAGAGGTAAGCAAGCGTTGTCAGTAATTATCAACCATTTGAAAAGAATTTATCTCGGTTCTTATGAGAGCACTATTTGACTTGCTCAAGAAAAACGAGAGACAGTCACTTCCTCCACCAGTCTCAGCACTAAAAATGATTGAACTTCCTGGATTATGTGACTATGCAAAAAAAGATCCAAAACTATTTATAAGGGTACTTATTCAGGATCTTCTGTCTATAGTGGGGCCTCTTGGCACACCAAGAATAAGATTTTCTAGTACTTAGTACACAATTTCCCAGAATGACTTCTGAGAATAGCACCACATGCTATGCTAGAAGATATATTAAGGAAAAATCAATGTGCTAAATGTATTTTTGAAACATTATGTTGAATCAATTATAACCTACAATGTGTCACTTCTTAGTCAAATGAGACCTTTATTAAGATGACATAGGTGTACTTGTCCCAGGGAGGAAATCATGTGGTGTATATGACCACTAAATTGTTTTTCTATTGAGCCTTTAGTAGAACTACTGGTAACTGGAATACATTAAATATACAAAGAACAATGAATATCAAACAAATGAGAGAAAAACCAAACAACCCTCTAATGGAGACCAGCTACCCTTGTCCTCACTGTCAGCAACCTGTGTAGTCAACTCTCTCTCTCTCTCGCTCTCTCTCTCTCTCTCTCTCTCTCTCTTTCTTTCTCTTTCTCTTTCTCTCTAACACACACACACACACACTTCTTCATGTTTTATTTTCATTTGATTTTATTTGCTTCCTGCTCATTTATTTTTAAGCCATTATCTGCCAACTTCATTCTTTTCTAAGGGCTTCATGTTTAATATTATTTCCAGGTGTTGTTTTGAGGTAGGAAGGTCTAGGTCATCAAATTCAAATAAATATGAAATTACTTCTCTGCCTTGAGACCAAGTTACAGGGAAAATTTTCTACTTCATGTCCATTTCAGTCATTCTTTAGTGTAAAACTCAGCTCTCAAAGTTGTTGTAAGGCTGGAAATTAAAGTATCAGTCATTTGGGATTCTATCTGAAGTAAAGCAGATCCTCATTAAAGTCCTATTTCCAATATTGTTCTTGATATAGTAACACTAATATTTGCAATAGAAACACAACCACATGGCTTTAAGATAACATACATACATACATACATACATACATACATACATACATGTTAAGCAATTTATCAGTTTTACTTTAAGTCATGAGGCACAATCAGAAACATTTATACTGTTATCTGCCTTAACATAAGAGAGAGAGGACACAAACACAGACAAACACACACACACACACACACACACACACAGAGAGAGAGAAAGAGAGAGAAAGAGAGAGAGAGAGAGAGAGAGAGAGAGAGAGAACTATATTGATTGTTGTAGTTTAATTCCGAATCCTCCTTGTGAGGGGCAGTGTATATTGACTCCCTTAAGAAGCCAAAGCATTTCCCTCCTAATTCATATATCCTGTACTTTTATGATCATTAACTCAGACACTATGATCTGAACCAAAGAAAAGGCACATCACGGTTGTCAAAAACATAGACATGCTAGTCGGGCCAACTCTCACCAGACAGCCAGTTTGAACATTCTAGCCTTATTTAGAATTAACTAAAACTCAAACTATGACTGGAAGAGTTGGGATGTGACCTAAGAGTCATGGGTCACTAGACAATTAAACTGGAGGACTTGAAGTGACCCTTTTGAAAACTCAGATAAGTGTACCTTCTGAACTGATTCCAATATACAACTAACTGCTGTATGCTGGAATTTAAAATGCCCTGTCTCCAATTTTTACTACTTCATAAAGTAAGACAGAGAAGTAAAGGCAAAGTCCCTTTGGCCACCACCAATTTGCCACTCAGAGATCTGTTCAAGACTAACAAGGTAAAAACCATAAATGTAATTAAAATTTCACAGAACACTAAAGTAATCAAAGGACCGTTTTACTCGGTTCCTGTCAGGGTTTGATAGCGAGAGGACTGAAATTAAAACTTCACGTGCCTTGATGAATGATTCTCCATGATTCTATAAGTAACAGTAATTCACACAAATACAAGTAGCAATGGAACAAAATGAACGAACACTCTCCATCTCTGTGTGTCTGCCCCTGAGCCCTGGTAAGCGAGTCACTAAACTGAGCTGATAAACTGAGTGACTCAGACGATAAAACGAGGGAAATGTTTTCTAAACGGTGAAGTGCTGCATATGTGTGGTTATTGTGTATGACTGGTTGTGATCTGGAAGATTTCAGGCAATCGAGACTTGAGCCAAGAAGGCAGCCAGGGCCTTCCTTCTGGCCCCTGCCTCTCCCATTTTCACATTCTCACATTGGGGTCCAGACAGAAGGGAACATGCCCTAGAGATTGGTGGTTTCCATCAGAACACACGCTCCATGTTGCGCAGAGGGATTCTCAGCCTCAGCACATGTTGGCTCCAACTCTGGAATGCCCCTGCTCTCCTCCCCCCAAATTGCTATCAGGCTCAACTGGACAGCTTCGTGCAATGTGTTGTTTTGTCCCTGCTGTTGCTACAGCAAATCAAACAAGATTCCTGTTTCCAGTTCTCCGAAATGGAGGCATCTGCATGCAATTTTGAAAGCCCTTGTCAGGGTACTCTTTTATTGTTTTGATTGGCTCTCCCTGACATGTAAGCAGGATCTCCAAAGAAGTTCAAAAGGAGAAGACCCCTCTAGGCAAACAAGCGTTTCCCATAAGGGCAGACTGTTTATGCATTTCCATCCCCTATGGAATGAAGAACTTGAATTTGAGAATAACAAATTCATCTCCTCCAGCCCAAGAGGGGAGAGTGCTTAAATCAGGAGCCTGTTGGAATCTCCAGATTCTGGGCCTTACTGCCACTCACACGGAACAAGAAGAGACAAGCCTCTCAAAGTATTGGGCTTTAAGTCCCTAGCTTGAGACACTGGGTTCTCCTTTCACTATTCAAAGTAAGAATGTCTGTGCTTTAGCTCTTTTATCTTCCAAAAGAATAAGGGTGGATATTCATAGTCTTTTTAAAGCATTAAATAATTCTATGTACACAGCAGACTCAGGGCAGTTTTTCCTGATACCTGTGAGCCCCAGGCATCAGAGGACATGCACTATACTCTTTATCAGTTTGAGATACCTGTTTACAGAACTATATTGAAGTCAGTCAATCACATACCAGAGCTCATGCTATCCCGCAGTGTAACTGTTATGGCCCCTGCTACAAACAAACCGCTTCCTTTGAGCAATTCCTCTCTTCATTTTAATATGATGCTGTTAATGTGTGACAAGCCAAGCTGATTGCATCACTGCTAAAATGGAGGAAAAGCTATAGGTTATAGTAGCTTATAACCAGAATTGCTTAGGTAACCCATTCCTAAATAGGCACATATTATCACAGTTATTACTTAATGTTTACAACTTAGAGGGGTTAATATATTAGTTTCCTATTGCTACTATAACAAATGAGCAGACCTTATTAGCTTTAAATTTACAAAATTATTATCTTACAGTTTAGGCACTTAGACATTAAAAATGGGTTTTACTGAGCTAAAGTTGCTGTGTTTACAGGTGCTGTTCTCCTCTGGGTGTCTGTACGAGGGATCTATGCCCCCCCCCATTTCCCCTTCTGTGGGTTGTTCATATTCCTTAGCTTGTGACATTTTCCTCCCCTTTAGTCCCAGCAACATGAACATATATTCTGACGATTTTCTCTCCCCTCCTCTGGCTATCCCTCATCTTCTTTCCTCCCCCTCCTCCCCTCCCCCCCTCCTCCCCTCCTCTCCAGCCTCCTCTCCTCCCCCTCCTCCTCTTTTCCCTTCCCCTACTTCCTCCCCCTCTCTTCCTCATTCTTTTCTACCACAACAGCCTTCTCTACCCTCCATCCCCTTCCTCCCTCTCTATCCCCAGGCCCTGAGGATAGAGATTTCATTAGGATTTGGATACTCTTACTGATCTGAAAACTCTTTTGTACCTCAGTTGCTAAGAATCTCTTAGATTATAACACTCTTAACAGGATTATCTCCTACTGACCTGATCAATGTGATCACAATTGCAAAGTCCCCTCATCATGGAAGACTCACTTTACTCAGGCTTCAAGACTGAGGACATGGATATCTTTAAGTGAACTTAATTCTCTCAACACAGTTACCAACACAGAATGACCTTAGCTGGGATCATTCCAGTGGCCTTTTTCCTGACCATTTATCCACCTCAGCAGCTGGCAGCCTCTGGGGTCTAATTATCCTGAATTTCTACTGAGGTGCCTCTCCAGCCAGAAAAGTGTGTGAGCCTGCCCTCCTCTAGCTCAGTTTTCTGTCCTAAGTATCTGCCTTCCAGTTATTACAAATTAAGTTGCCTCGTGAGAATCCACTTGAGGGCCATGATAATACAGAATCTACATGCTATACCTCATGGAAAAGGTCACAGGAGCAAGCACCATGTCCATTTTTCCTGGTCCAGTGCAGACAAAGAATTTTTAAAAGATAGGAAAAATCTTAGATGTGGGGTGTTCCTTACTTCTAGGGACTGATCTAATATGACATGTGTAAAGAAAAGAACAATACAATAGCCAACATTTACTGAGTTCTTATTTTATGTCAAAGATTTTGCTAGCATGGCAAATAATTGCCGAGAATTTCAAAAAGTTTCACAAAATTGTTCCATGAGTTAATTCATGAACTTCTTCTTTCTGGTGACCCTTAGGGGATAGCATCCTAATTAAGAGATTAAAATATATTTATATAATATGTCCACAAGCTTTTATCTCTGGCCTGGGGTCTTCCAAGAAATCCCAATCTTGGAGATACAACCAGGCATGCATCACCTCTATTTCAAGATCCAGCAGATATTCCCAAATTACCTCTAAAATTAAGCCTCACTCCCACAGTGCTCCATGCTAATACTTTGCATCTCAGGCAATGTCCGCATCATTCATCGGTCACCTTTTAAACCTTACAGATGGCTCAGCAGATATTTTATCCTCTTTGTTGTCAGAACATATATAAAGCATAGGTTCTTTCGACCATTTAAACCTACAATAAGATGTCCCAATAAGAACATGTGAGCCATACATGTGATTCAAAATTTTCTAATAGTAACATGTAAGAAAGAAGAAATCATAGGGAAATATATCTAAAAACATTTTATTAACATATCTAGGAAACATTTCCTCAAACATATAAGCAGTTATTTAAGCAAAATATTATTAATTTAACATGGGATTGGTTCGAAATAAATACTAATGAATTTTTTGCATTATTTTCTATTACCATCTTTAACTCTGATCTATACTGTTTTATTTATGTATATGTGTGTGGTAGGGCATGCTATGCACATCAGTGCACCTTTGCTTGGAGGCTAAAGGTGTTGGGTCTCCTGGAGCTGGAGTTGTAGGCAGTTGTAAGCTACCTGACAGAGACATTGAGACTCAAATTCAGCCACTTTGGAAGAGCAGTCCATGCCCTTAATTTCTGATCCACCTCCCCAGCACCTCCTTTTTATACTTTAACCAGCAGCATATTATAATTTCAACAATCCATATTTTTAAATGAGCTGTTAGTATATTTGGCTAGATGGGTGAGTCCAAGGCCCCAGTTTTCCTAGCATTCTGCAGTGCACTCTTAACGAGCCTCAGAGTTCCCCATCTTGTGTCTGATAGGCAGGCAGGCAGGCAGGCAGGCAGGCAGGCAGGCATAGGTAAATCAGTCCATGTTGCTCTCTGGCCTCATATGGCTCCAGTCTTCCAATATCTATAAATCCAAACTGCATCCTTTTCATGACTTGGCATCTGGTCACTTTCTGGACATAGCTGTCTATTTCTCCTACGTACTGGGCTCCAATCTAATGAACATTGCTGATGCTCCTCCCAGACAACTTGGATGGATTTGTTTGTCTTGGCTTACCCCCAAACCCTGCAAGCCAAGTCCTCTAGCAGTGATCCTGAAGCTTCTTTACAGGACTTCCCTGGACATTGTTTAGGGGAGTTGTTTCCCTTGCTAGATCCTTGAGATATGTAACAAGCTCTGGGAAATATTTGTCTGAATTCTTATCCTTTCCTTCTGTCTCCTTTACTTTATAGTTTCCTTTTGAAAGCATTTCTTTAATAAGTGCCTTATAAAAGCCAATGAGCAACCCAACTACCAACCATAACATACCAGGCTTATGCTATATGCTCTATCTATCTATCTATCTATCTATCTATCTATCTATCTATCTATCTCTGTCTAGATAGATAGATATAGATATAGATATAGATATAGATATAGATATAGATATAGATATAGATATATCTACATCCAACATTTATTTGAGCCTGGCCTACAGGTTCAGAGGCTCAGTCAATTATCATTAAGGAACAGAAACATGATAGTGACCAGGCAGGCATGGTGCTGGAGTAGCAGAGTTCTACATCTTGATCCGAAGGCAGTTATGAGGAGAATGTCAGACCTACTAATATTGCCAGTTCCTATGGGCCAAGCACATTCAAACTACCATATGTCCCTTAACCAAAAACATTGGGACAAGAACGGGTTTCAATTGAGAGATTTTCAGGTTTTTAAATATCTATACATTTGCTGAGATATGCTGGGGATGGAGCCAACCTCTTATATAAACCCAGAAGCCATTTTGCTTATTTCATACCTTATACCCAGAGCCTGAGTAATCTCATATTTATCTGTGCTTGTGTTTTGGCATCGGCACATTACACTAAATCAGGTATGGAATGATCCCATGTGTGTTCAGGGAACACTCAAAAAAGATTTCATTTTCTCCGTGTATTTGAGGTTCTATATTTTCAGCTCAGAAACATTAAACCTGTATGTATAGATGAGTTTTGTTACAATTGTTTTATTAGTGGTGTTCTTTGTTCTTCCATTATAATATCAGCTTCAGATTGGAGTTGACTTTGATTTTATAGCTCCAGTCCTGGGATGTGAGAGAGCAATGACACAGAGAAGTATTGTTATGAAAATAGACCCACGTCTAAAAGAAGGAACTGATGCAGCGAGATCATGTAATTCAAGAGTGTAAGCACCATGTGTCTTGATAAGTCTGATCTCTTAAAACTATGTCTGAGCACCCATGTGAACATATGTTTTGTATTGAGCAGCTAGTATCATCCCTCCACACACCAAGAATGCTTTGCCCTGCATCTGTAATAAGCAAATGGCTCTATTCTTAAGGCCAGCTAGAGCAGAAGTAAACATGATTACCCTTAAAGACCCTCTAGCCTTCAGGAACTAGTAGTAGCTTCTCACTTACCAAGCTGAGTTGATCCCAAGTAATAATTCAACCATGTTAACCCGTGTCACATTGGATACACACAAATGGAAAAAGTGAGATAAGCAGCAAACGCTTAGTACTTCCTGGCACAGATGATGCCCTCTCTTCCCAGTAGCTGTAATTATCAATGATTAATTGCTCCTGGATCTGTTACTAAATTTGGTTGCGTCGATGTAAAGGAATGAGATGTGGTAGAAAACACAACTGCAGACTCTGAGAGGGCAACAAACCACACACTGCTACGTTTCTAGAACCTTATGTTCTGCACAGTCACCACTGTAACCTCCACTGAAGAGAAGTGACCTAACAATAGAGGAGAACATGTGATTTCCCAGGAGAAAAGGAATTATCATTTCTGTAGTTCTGGTAACATTACAGCTCTGTAAATTTTACTGGTAATTTGCAATCTGCTTGAGAGTACACATACATTCTTCCAGTGCCCTAGCCAATATTACTTTTGGAATAGAGATTATTGGCAAATGTAAGAGATGACTGAAATAGCTTAGAAATGAGAAGATTATACTAATTACCCAACTTTTTTTTTTCTTGTTGAAGTGAACCAGGGAAGGTAGCCTGTACCCTGCTTTTGAATGTCAATTGGCTTGTTAGTCACTGGATTCACCAAATAAACACAATCAGATAATGAAATGGTGATTTATTAAGATAATGAATATTAATGTGAAAACCACAAGCAGTACAGTGAGTACACTGATATTCTTAGAGTTGAATAACAACCATGTACCTGGTCTGCCAAGAAGTTGTGCTTCTGCGAATGAATTCCACCACATACTGTCCATCAGATTCTGGATGCTCCTGTTTTCATAAAACAGTGCCAATTCAGTCACTGAGATGCAGTCCTAAAGCCTGGGAAGAATGGTAACATGAGGTCAATTCTGTTATCTTACTACTGCTGGTGTAAAATTGACTGTGAACATGATAAATTTTGAGTGGTTTATGACAATACAAGCAATTATCCTACTGTTCTGGGTGTCAGCAGACTGAAGTGGAAACACATGCCTAAAATCAAGGTGTGCGCTGAGCTGTGATCCTTTGGAGAACCTACGTCCTTTTCATGTCTAACTTCTGAGGGATGTTCTTATTCCTTGGCCCAAGTGTCTTTTCATTTTCAAGGCCAACAGCAGAGATCTTCAGAGATTTTCAGATTTCTGTGTCCTCTCTGCTTTTTCCTGTCTCCTTCACTCTCTGTGAAACCCTCTCACAAAGGCTCCTGTGGTTATCTTGGGACATGCCATATGATCTGCAGTGATCTATCTCCTCCACCAGAATTCTTGACCTTAATCCCATCTGCAAAGTCCCCTCTACCCAGTAAAGTAGCACACTCACAGCTGATAGGGATGAGATCCTAAATGCACTTGAAAACGTGACTCTGCTAACTGCACTCCCCACCATGGCACCCCTCTTGTTCTTTCGTGATTTTCCATCCATGACATTTAAATTTCTAGTGGGCAAAAGGACTTATCCAAACATCATGTGCCAGTGAGAAATGTTTCATCTCACCCTCTTTCTCATAGCATGCAGATTATAACAGACTCTTCATTCCTACTGCTAAGGATGCAGTCAGCTTTCAACCCATTGGTAGGGCTTGCCATATCTTAGATTATAAGATATGAGGAATGAAATATATATATTCCATATATCTGAGATCAGCACAGTAAAGAAAGATGAATATTGCAAACTCATACATGATTTTCTTGCATTGCAAACATTCTATTCACTTCAAGGTATTCTTTGTTAAGTACGTGTTTATTTTAAATGTTAAACTAATTCCTATCTTCTGATCAAGATTTACAAACAACCACAACCCACATGTATCATGAAATCAATCACTGACTGAGTCATTTACAACCTGTTACAGTTTTATGCCCTGTCTATGAACATACACAATAGTTAAGGACTTCATTATCTTAGGAAAAAAATATGTCCCTCACAATGCTTATATAGCCAAAAGCAAGATAGGTAGTTCTCATGAAAAAGGGACCTGCATACATGCTCTTAATACATTGATAAAGCACCTGATCAACATCTAAAATAAAAAAGAGATAGTTGCTTTTCTTCTAGCATGCACAATAAGAAAATATAACTAGACAACACGAAAAGTGAAACATAGTAACTAGGAAAGGTATTGAAAAGAGAATGTAGCTAACGAAATTAAAGCAGGCAAGACATAGCATTCTGGGGAAACGAAGCTGATGGTGAAAGAATTACAAAACAGTATGAGTTACTTATAAAATGCCAGTAGTTCAACATTTTAGACTTCAAATGTAGAAGGGTTCTGAACAAAAAGCTGTAAGAGAACAGAACAAAGTGGAGGCCAGGAAAACCATTGCATACTGTCTGTGGTATTCAAATTTCACTCTGTAGATGATGGAAATCACTGAATACGTTGTGAAATGCATGTCTGGTGTCTTATTAGCCCAGTAAAGAAGCAGTGAGGTCAAACAGTATGTGGTACAATGAAGTAGCATAGCAAGCTCAAGGAGTGGAGCCAAGAGAAGAATTCAAAACTCATGTAACAATCCAGACTGTGGCTGTGTTAGCAATGAGAAGCAGCTGATTGTGCTACACAAAATGGAAGCGAGGATGGACTGGATATGGAACTCAATTATTTGTGGGGGAGCTGAGAGAATTGGGGTTAATAAGGCAAAGCCAAACTCTTTGGTATGGATACACAGAGACACAGGTGCCACCAACTACATAAAAGGCAATAGAAGGGAGAGTTTCATCAAAGACATCTACTTCTCTCTTACAGAGCTGCTTTGTATGCCTGGACATATCCGATACTTATTGAATGTCTGGGACTCTGTAAAGGACTCCTATGTAGGAGGTAAGCACCCCCCTTGAAGCCTGCAATGTTTAAATGGATGGAAGTACTCAAAATGTCTGGAAAATATTTCATCATTAGAAGTGACCTAACTGTGAAAGTGTCTGTTTGGAACCAGCCCCAATTCTCAAACTTCTTAAAGCCTTTTCCTCCCAAGAGGCAAGTAAAGTAAGCAATGTTCACTCCAACAACCCCCCCACCCCCACCCCCACCCCCCCCACACACAGGGTCAGGAATTTTGTGAGCAGCAATGCTGGGAAGAGCTAATTCATCTAAGAAAACGAGAGTAGGCAGTAATCCATGGAAGAGTGCTCCTGAAGGCAGAACAGCACTGAAATGGGGCTTGATGGATCAGAGCTTTCCACTGGCCTAATAATATGAACTGCCCTGATTGATGGCCCTGATACACACAAGGGGGAGGGAAGCGGCTAGTCAAGTGAAAGGATACAATTTTAGCATTCCCTTCAGGCCTATGGATTTCATTTTCAAGTGAAAAATATCCAAATCCCAGAGCAAGGCCACAGCTCCACCTATGTGAACTTCCCTAAGGTCATCATGTAAAAGTTAATATTGAAGTCTAGAAGAAATGAGGAAACTTGCACAAGATCAAACAGTAATTAGAAGGTCACAACTGATTCACTCATGTGATAGAAAATATGTTAAAGAACTTGAGCTCACACAAAAAGGCATATTCATAAATGAACAGCATGTGTTCACTTGCACTACTCAAAGACGCATCCAAAACTCAGTTTCACTAAGTTCAGGTCAGTTCTACTATAAGGCAAGTTGGAGAAGTAAATTTTCTTATGATTTATTATTTGCCTTTATTATACGTGACGCCTAGACCATTCCTGAGTCTGGCTTCATACTTTCAACAGGTGGAATCACTCAAAGATGCTGCAGCATCTTTGGAGCCCACAGGATTACCATTATCACCATCACAAATAGTGTTTATTTTATGCTTTATATTAAGTGGCAAACTTGGTGATAAAAGTTTTTATGCCCACTATTCCACATAAAGCAGAATTTTTATGAGACTCATACTATTATTACCTCTATCTATAGAAAAGTAAAGGTTAAGAAAAATAATTGAGTCAGTGACATGCAGAACGTACATGGAAAGTACCTAAATCCTAGAAATTTTAAAAGTTAGAGAGAGCTTTGTGGTCATCTCTACCTGGCCTTACTATACTTTTCAGAAATGGGACATTCTTCCTATTGCTGCTCAGATACACTCAGGAACTAGGGTTCATAACCATCACAGACTATCTTCATTTCACGCATCTGCATCTCTTTTCCTTATAATGAAGCAGAATTCCGTATCCTTGTAGTTTTTAATCATTAGTAGTGGTCATATTTTCTTAAGACCTTGACAACAGTTCAAATGTTTTGTTTTTATCTTAGAGTCATTCAACTATGGAAAAACCATCTTAACTATTTAATACTTACTTTCCTTTAATTATTCTTCACATATTTAAACTCTTGAATCTCTTTATCCTCAAAAATTATTTATGTTATAAACAATCAGTCTTACTTTACAAAATACAAATTATAAAGGTAAACCAACATTCTGGGTAGAAAAAAAGTATGGCTTTTAAAGTGAGTCCATTTCTTTAAAAATAAATAAATATCAATACAAAATCTTGGCTACATATTGACCTTATCATTTGCCTAGCTAAGTCCCTCCCTGTCCTAGAATTTTGGTGCTCAGCTCAAGATGAGATATGATATCATGTTCATTATTTAATAGTGAAAATAAATAAGACATAACAATATCATGTATGTTTGGAAGAAAGAACCTTCAGAAATATCATTTTAAATTACTGATAAAACATTTCTGCCTGCAGGAAGATTGAATAGACAGACTTTTCTCCGAATAAGCATAACATTTTCCTTTAAAAAGTATGTATACAACTCACGTTAGAAGGCACAGACATTTAGAAAAAGGATTACCAGCTATAGACTGAGATATAATAGACAACAAAATGGTTGGTTCTTAAATATATCCAGGCTCTAATATTCTAGAATAAGGGGGAAAGGAAGAAGTACCAATCCAGAAATACCAATAGGAATAGAATAAAATAAATAAATATTCCATTAAGTCCTCTTTTAGTCATCAAAAGACCAGGTAAGAGACCATCTAACCAGACATGAAATGTTTAGGCAATAACTAGCCAGTCACAGACAAATGTTATAGACCATTTGAGATGAATCTACAACTAAACCCACAAAGGTCATGTGCTGAGCAGTCTAGACTACTGATGTACAACAACAATCATCAAGCAGCCAAGCGGAGAAAACAGAGTTGTTAGCATCGCCTGTTTTCTTAGGATGATAAACTATGAATTTGTCACAAGCAAATTTTTTTATAAGTAAAATAGAACTTTAGGAGTTTCATAAGTATTTCAAAGCAGAAGGGGGACATCAGTGCCATGGTTTCAAATAAAGTTTATCCTTAAAAGTTCATACATTAATCTCTTGCTCCCAGATGGTGAATCTAGTCTTCCCAGTATTTGGGAGGAGAGAGGGAGTGAGACTTGCAATTTGAGGCCGTCTTCAACTATATGATTATTTCAGGTCACTTGTCCAAAAGGCATGGGGAAAAAAAGAAGAGTACATTGCAAAGTTATATCAATTTCTCCCTCTCCCCCTCCCCCCTCCCCCCTAACCCCTCCTCTCTCCTCCCTTCCCACCTCTTTCTTTGTAGGTATATGTGTCTGTGAGTAGGCTGTTGCATACCTGTGCTCACTCATAAGTGGAGGCCAAAACATGACTTTGGATTCCCACCTTCATCACTTATGCCTTGAGATAGTGGCTTTAGTAATGTGAAATAAAGTAGATACCTTAGATGGGATTATTTCAGGAAGAAAAGCATCAAACCACCAATCAGATATTGTACTTAAAGTGTGTATACACCAAACAATAGAGCTGAAAATATATAAGAATTCACTTGTATAACTCGAGATTCCTACTCACTTAACAATTCTAAATTCAGTAGGGGGCTAATATCCAATATATATAAAGAACTCAAGAAGTTGTACCCCAGAAAACTAAATAACCCCATTAAAAACTGGGGTACAGAGCTCACGGACTACAAAGGGTGACTGAGCAGACTGCAGAAGCAACACAGCTTCTGGGACCGGCCCGGTTTCGGGCTCTAGACATCCGAGCACCTTCTGCATCTGAGGAAAGGTGTCTGCCCGGAAGTTTGCCTTCCAGAGCTCCTGAGGGAGCCATCTTGGGTCCCAGGTCCCTCAGAGAGCAGTCTGTAAGGTGAGAGTGCTAACTGCAGAAGAGTCACAGCTTCTGGGACTGGCAGAAGCGACACAACTTCTAGAACAGACCCAGTTTCAGACTCTAGACATCCTGGCACCTTCCCCACCTGAGGAGAGGTGTCCATCCAGGAGGGCTTTGCCTGCAGGAGCTTGTGTGGGAGCAAACTTGGGTGCTGGGTCCTACAGTCACCAGTCTCTGCAGGGGAGCATGCAGGCAACAGAGGCAACACATCTTCTGGGAGAGGCCTTCATCTTTAGCCAAGAGGCAGGTCTGAACACCAGACCTCTGTGCACCTTTCCTGCAAGAGGAGAGCTTGCCTGCAGAGACTATTCTGACCAATGAGACTCAGGAGCGAGCTGGACTTCCAGCACTGCTGACAGAGGCATACAGAATCACAGGAGGAACAGGCTCCAACCAGGAACAACTATAACAACTAACTCCAGAGATTACCAGATGGCAAAAGGGAAATGTAAGAATCTTAATAACAGAAAACAAGACCACTCATCATTATCAGAACCCAGCACACCCACCTCAGCCAGTCCTGGATACCCCAAAACACCCAAAAAGCAAAACTCAGATTTAAAATCATATCTATGAAGCTGAAAGAGGACATGAAGAAGGGCTTCAATAACTCACTTTAAAAAAATACAGGAGAACACTGCTAAAGAGGGAAAATTCCTTAAAGAGGAAACACAAAAATCCCTTAAAGAACTATAGGAAAACTCAACTGAGCAGGCAATGGAATTGAATAAAACCATCCCGGACCTAAAAAGGGAAGTAGAAACAATAAAGAAAACCCAAAGTGAGACAACTTTGGAGATAGAAACCCTAAG
This sequence comes from Mus minutoides, assembly GCA_902729485.2. NCBI lineage: Eukaryota > Metazoa > Chordata > Mammalia > Rodentia > Muridae > Mus > Mus minutoides. The sequence continues at coordinate 155,125 of LR749829.1, read as the reverse complement.
AAAGAGTTCAGGAACCATAGATGGGAGCATCAGCAACAGAAAACAAGAGATGGAAGAGAGAATCTTAGGTGCAGAAGATTCAATAGAGAACATGGGCACAACAATCAAGTAAAATGCAAAAAGATCCTAAGTCAAAACATTCATGAAATCCAGGACACAATGAGAAGACCAAACCTATGAATGATAGGAGTAGATGAGAATGAAGATTTTCAACTTAAATGGCCATCAAATATCTTCAACAAAATAATAAAAGAAAACTTCCCTAACCTAAAGAAAGAGATGACCATGAACATAAAAGAAGCCTCCGGAACTCCAAATAGACTGGACCAGAAAAGAAATTCCTCTAGACACATAATAATCAGAACAATAAATGCACTAAATAAAGATAGAATATTAAAAGCAGTAAGGGAAAAAGGTCAAGTAACATATAAAGGCAAGCCTATTAGAATTACACCAGATTTATCACCAGAGACTATGAAAGCCAGAAGATCCTGGATAGATGTTATACAGACACTAAGAGAACACAAATCCCAGGCTACTATACCCAGCAAAACTCTCAATTACCATAGATGGGGAAATCAAAGTATTCCATGATAAAATCAAAATTCACACAATATCTTTCCACGAATCCAGCCCTTCGAAGGATAATAAAGGGAAAACACCAACATAAGGATGGAAACTACGCCCTAGAAAAAGCAAGAAAGTAATCCTTCAATACAACCTAAAAGAAGACAGCGCCAAGAACAGAATCCCAACTCTAACAACAAAAATGACAGGAAGCAACAATTGCTTTTCTTTAATTTCTCTTAACATCAATTGACACAATTCCCTAATAAAAAGACATAAACTAATTGACTACACAACAGGACTCAACATTTTGTTGCTTACAGAAAACACACATCAGGGAAAAGACAGAGTGAAATGTTGGAAAACAATTTTCCAAGCAAATAGTCCGAAGAAACAAGCTGGAGTAGCCATTCTAATATCAAATAAAAACGACTTCCAACCCAAAGTTATCAAAAAAGAAAAGGAGGGGCACTTCATACTCATCAAAGTTAAAATCAACCAAGATGAACTCTCAATTCTGAATATCTATGCTCTGAATACAAGGGCAGACACATTCATTAAGGAAACTGTAGTAAAGCTCAAAGCACACATTGTACCTCACACAATAATAATGGAAGACTTCAACACCCACTCTCACCAATGAACAGATCCTGGAAACAGAAACTAAACGGAGACACATGGACACTACAGAAGTTATGAAACAAATGGATTTAACAGATATCTACAAAACATTTTATCCTAAAATCACAGAATATACCTTCTTCTCAGCACCTCATGGCACCTCCTCCAAAATTGAGCATATAATTGGTCACAAAACAGGCCTCCACAGATACAAAAGTATTGAAATTATCCCATGCATCCTATCTGATCACCATGGACTAAGGCTGATCTTCAATAATAACATAAATAATAGAAAGCCAACATTCACATGGAAACTGAACAACACTCTACTCAATGATTCCTTGGTCAAGGATGAAATAAAGAAAGAAATTAAAGACATTCTAGACTTTAATAAAAATGAAGCCACAACATACCAAACTTAAGGGACAAAATGAAGGCATTCCTAAGAGGAAAACTCAAAGCCCTGAGTGACTCCAAAAAGAAAACAGAGAAAGCATAGAATATCAGCCTGACAGCACAACTAGAAGCTCTATAACTAAAGGAAGCAAATTCACCCAAGAGGAGTAGAAGGCAGGAAATAATCAAACTCAGGGCTGAAATCAACCAAGTGGAAACAAAAGAACACTTCAAAGAATCAACCAAACCAGGAGCTGGATCTTTGAGAAATTCAACAAGATATATAAACCCTTAGCCAGACTAACTAGAGGGCACAGGGAGAGTATCCTAATTAACAAAATCAGAAATGAAAAAGTAGACATAACAACAGATCCTGAGGAAATCCAAAACATCATCAGATCCTACTACCAAAGGCTATACTCAACAAAACCAGACATAGACACTATTGCATATGCCAGCAAGATAGTGCTGAAAGGGTCCTGATATAGCTGTCTCGAGGGAGACTATACCAGTGCCTGGAAAACACAGAAGTGGATGCTCTCAGTCAGCTATTAGATGGAACACAGGGTTCCCAGATTAACAATCTTACAGTCCCATTTCCCCTTAAAGAAATAGAAGCAGTCATCAATAGTCTCCCAACCAAAAAAAGCCCGGGACCGAATGGGTTTAGTGCAGAGTTCTATCAGACCTTCAAAGAAGACCTAATTCCTACTCTCTTTAAACAGTTCCACAAAATAGAAACAAAATGTACTCTACCCAATTCATTCTATGAAGCCACGATTACTCTGATACCTAAAACACACAAAGATCCAACAAAGAAAGAGAACTTCAGACCAATTTCCCTTATGAATATCGATACAAAAATACTCAATAAAAATCCTCGCAAACCAAATCCAAGAACACATCAAAATGAAATGATCATCCATCATGCCCAAGTAGGTTTCATCCTAGGAATGCGGGGATGGTTTAATATACGGAAATCCATCAATGTAATTCACTATATAAACAAATTCAAAGACAAAAATCACATGATCATCTCCTTAGATGCTGAGAAAGCATTTGATAAAATCCAATACACTTTCATGATAAAAGTCTTAGGAAGATCAGGTATTCAGGGCTCAAACCTAAACATAATAAAAGCAATATACAGCAAAGCACTAGCCAACATCAAAGTAAATGGAGAGAAACTTGAAGCATTCCCACTAAAATCAGGGACTATACAAGGCTGCCCACTTTCTCGCTACATATTCAATATAGTACTTGAAGTCCTAGCCAGAGCAATTCAACAACAAAAGGAGATCAAGGGAATACAAATTGGAAAGGAAGAAGTCAAAATATCACTGTTTATAGATGATAAGGTAGTATATATAAGTGACCTTAAAAATTCCACCAGAGAACTCCTAAATCTTATAAACAGCCTCAGTGCAGTAGCTGGATATAAAATTAACTCAAACAAATAAATGGACTTTCTCTACACAAAATGGGCTGAGAAAGAAATTAGGGAAACAAGACCTTTCACAATAGTTACAAATAATATAAAATACCTTGGTGTGACTCTAAGTAAGGAAGTGAAATATCTGTATGACAAGGACTTCAAGTCTCTGAAGGAAGAAATTGAAGAAGATCTCAGAAGATGGAAAGATCTCCCATGCTCATGGATTGGCAGGATTAATATAGTCAAAATGGCTATCCTGCCTAAAGCAATCTACGGATGCAATGCAATCCCCATCAAAATTCCAACTCAATTCTTCACTGAGTTAAAAAGGGAAATTTGCAAATTCATCTGGAATAATACAAAACCTAGAATAGCAAAAAACTATTCGCAACAATAAAACAACCTCTGGGGAAAATCACTGTGCCTGACGTTAATCTGTACTACAGAGCAATTGTGATAACAACTGCATGGTACTGGTACAGCAACAGACAGATAGATCAATGAAATAGAATTGAAGACCCAGAAATGAATCCACACACCTATGGTCACTTGATCTTTGACAAAGGAGCTAAAACCATCCAGTAGAAAAGGACAGCATTTTCAACAAATGTTGCTGGCACAACTGGCATTTATCATGTAGAAGAATTCAAATTGATCCATTCTTATCTCCTTGTACAAAGCTCAAGTCTTAGTGGATCAAAGTCCTCCACATAAAACCAGAGACACTGAAATTTATAGAGGAAAAAGTGGGGAAAAGCCTGAAAAATATGGGCACAGGAGAAAAATACCTAAACAGAACAGCAATGGCTTGTGCTGTAAGCTCAAGAATTGACAAATTGGACCTTACAAAATTGCAAAGCTTTGGTAAGGCAAAAGACACTGTCAATAAGACAAAAAGGCCACCAATAGATTGGGAAAGAATTTTTACCAATCCTAAATCTGATAGGGGACTAATATCCAATATATACAAAGAGCTCAAGAAGCTGGACTTCAGAACTCAAATAACCCCATTAAAAATGGGGTACATAGCTAAACAAAGAATTCTCAAATGAGGAATACCGAAGGGCTGAGAAGCACCTGAAAAAATGTTCAACATCCTTAATCATCAGGGAAATGCAAATCAAAACAACCCTGAGATTCCACCTCACACCAGTCAGAATGGCTAAGATCAAAAATTCAGGTGACAGCAGATGCTGGAGAGGATGTGGAGAAAGACGAACACTCCTCCATTGCTGGTGGGATTACAAGCTTGCATAATCACTCTGAAAGTCAGTCTGGCGGTTCCTCAGAAAGTTGGACATAGTACTACAGGAGCAATACCTCTTCTGGGCATTTACCCAGAAAATGTTCCAACTGGTAATAAGAACACATGCTCCACTATGTTCATAGCAGCCTTATTTATAATAGTCAGAAGCTGGAAAGAACCCAGATGTCCCTCCACAGAGGAATGGATACAAAAAAATGTGGTACATTTACACAATGGAGTACTACTTTGCTATTAAAAACAATGAATTTATGAAATTCTTGGGCAAATGAATGTATCTGAAGGATATCATCCTTAGTGAGGTAACCCAATCACAAAAGAAGTCACTTGATATGCACTCACTGATAAGCAGATATTAGCACAGAATCTTAGAATACCCAAGATACAATTTGTAAAAGACAAGAAAATCAAGAAGTAAGACCAGAGTATGGATACTTCATTCTTCCTTAGAAGGTACAAAATACCCATGAAAAGAGTTACAGAGACAAAGTTTGGAGCTAAGAAATGATGGACTATCCAGAGACTAACCCATCCGGGTATCCATCCCATAATCAGTCACCAAAACCAGACACTATTGCATAGGACAGCAAGAGTTTGTTGAAGGGACCCTGATATATTTTGTCAGTGCCTGGCAAATACAAAAGTAGATGCTCACAGTCATCTATATGATGGAACACTGGGCCCCCAATGGATAAGCTAGAGAAAGTACCCCAGGAGCTGAAGGGGTCTGCAACCCTATAAGAGGAAAAACAATATGAACTAACCAGAACCCCCAGAGCCCAGAGCATGTGTCTCTAGCTGCATATGTAGCAGAAGATGACCTAGTCAGCCATTCTTGGGAAGAGAGGCACCTTGGTATTACAAACTTTATATGTCCCAATACAGGGGAACTCCAGGGCCAATAAGTGGGAGTGGGTGGGTAGGGGAGCAGGGCGGGGGGAGGGTAGAGGGAACTTTCAGGATAGCATTTGAAATGTAAATTAAGGAAATACCTAATAAAAAAACAGTAAAAAAAAAAGTAATGTTTACATCAAACTCTGAATAAGATGAGGAGAAACCTTGGCATTGCTCTTCAGAATAGATCGTGGTCCAATTATTTGTGAAAAGTTTAAAGGGTCTTGGTATATAATAATCAGCTAGCATATGAATCAGCCATTGATCCAGAGAAACAAAGAATTAACATTGAAAGGAAATGATAGTAATGTTTACAAAAACTTGATTCCTTTTAACCTACATCTGGAGAAAGTCCAGATATCCATCAGTAGGTGGAAGGCAAGCCATTGTGGGACATCAATACTAAAAAATACAACTCAAGACTAAAATACTCTTAAATAATGATAAATTATAAAACTCCAATATATTTTTCCTCCTGTAATACCATTTTAAATGGCACAGTTAGAACAGTGGTTAACCAGTGTGAAGGATGGGTGGGAAGAGGAATGAAGCAGCTGTGGCTAAGATCACTTCACTCTGGTGATCTCAGTTTTGACAGGAGAGCTCTGGATTTTCACTGTCAGTATCATGGCTGTGATCTTGGTCTACTGTTTTGCAAGATATGATACTTGTGTGAACTGAGTAAAGGGTACAGAAGGGTCAGTATCCATTTCATCTGACAACTCTACATGGCCACTACTGTTAAAAATTTAGTTTAATTACATCAATGTAAGTAAAATATATAACAGTTCCTTATAATTTTGTAACCTGCATGTAGTATATTCTGGTTTTCCTTGAATAGATGGTTTCCATGGCAATCTAGAGGATGTTTCTTATTTCTATGAAACATCCATCACCATGGGCACTTTAGAAATCCTAGTTTATAGATCTCCTTTGATTTTTATTTATTTTGCTTCTCTTGTTTTCTGGTTCTTCAAATGAGGAGTAGGCTAGATACAATTCTGCATAATTTCTTGAATCTGAAAACTTTATTTCCCTTCTCTCCAAACCAATGTCAGAAATAAGAGGAAAAAAATATGAGTCTGGAATTTGTTGAAGGGAATGCAGGTATCCCCAGAACATGATATTATGATATTTATTGTTTTATATTAAATAATATCCAATTGAGGACATACTAAGTAAAAGCAGTGATTTAAAAAAGAATAGATTAAGGGAGTGGAGACTGAGGACATGGCAACCGCTCAGAGTGCCTGAAAGGGCTAGATCTATGGAGAACTATCAAGTGGTACAATCATAAATGTACTAGAATGTGAAGCTAGAAATCTTAATTTCATTTCAGAAGTGGCAAAAGTCTCGATCCAGTTCTCTGCTTTATTCTACCACCAAGGACAACAGAAGAGAACTACCCGTGGCCATCTAGATCAGTAGTTCTCTCACCTTCCCTATGCTGTGATCCTTTAATAACAGTTCCTCATGTTGTGGTGGTCCCCAACCATGAAGCCTTTTTTGTTGCTACTTTATTATCAATTGTTGTATTATAATTATGAATGGTAATATAAATATCTGTGTTTTCTGATGGTCTTAGGCAAGGTCTGTGAAAGCATCCTTCAACATCCCCCACCCCCAAAGGGTTGTGACCTGCAGATTGAGAACCACTCATCTAGACTGATGGCTACTGTTTCAAAAACTGACCCTAATCTGTGATAGCAGCTTACACATGGATAAATTCACATCATTGAATATATTTTCCGTATCCTAAATCATGGACCAGTGGCCATGAAGTCCTTTTTCAAATAACCCAATTGTTTTCAGATTGAGCAAGAAACTCAGAGTTAAATTAGCAAAATACAATTCAAGTCTTCTGTCTTCCAGCACAAACCTCTTTGAGGTCTCTGTCTAGGCATCAGAAGGATGTTCTTTTTTTTTTTTTTTTTTAAGATTTATTTATTTTATTTATTATATGTAAGTACACTGTAGCTGTCTTCAGACACTCCAGAAGAGGGCGCCAGATCTCGATATGGATGGTTGTGAGCCACCCTGTGGATGCTGGGATTTGAACTTATCACCTTCAGAAGAGCAGTCCAGTGCTCTTACCCGCTGAGCCATCTCACCAGCCCCAGAAGGATGTTCTTAGTCTGCATTTTGTTTAACATAAATTAGAGGGAAGGAGTCTTCATGTGAGCTTTTTGGAAGAGAGGTCACTCTGGGAATCAGTGAAAATCCTACATGCTTATTAAAATTACTCCAAAGCCTCAGGATCTGTTAGGAAAACTTTTCATCATACAACCTTAGAAGAATTCGATAAACAGCTCCTGTTTCCAGCCTGTATTTTGAGAAGACAAGAGCAAATCTTTCAGGAGGGAGGAGGGAAGGGGGCTAGCAGTTGGGTCTGTTCTCCTGCGGTTTCAGTATTAAATAATCTGGTTTGAATTGTTGTAAAGTACAAAAACAAATGGCATTCAGCCGTGGATCTCAACACACAATATCAGTTTCTGAAAATCTTGTTTGCCTTACAACTCAATGGAGCATCACGTTTGGTAACTGGATCTCATTATTGAAGTCCCCAAAAGGGAAATGTTAGGACATGGGTTATTTACAATCTCAAATTATTTTCTTTCTCTTAGAAGACTCATGATTCAATCCAGATTCCAATCAACAGGTCTTGGACCTAAATCCTGCATCCTGGTCCATCACATGAAGACTTTCATCTCTTAACAACTTCAACACCACAGACTACAATTGACTGGAAACAAAATTGTACTTAGAGATATAGGAAGGGTTCTCTGAATGAATGTCTAATAGAAAATAATATTCATGGGATGATAAGCTTTATTCAATGCTATCATAAATGTTCAAAAAACAAATATTAGGAATTTAAAATGGATTCCAGCAAAGTAGCTGGTACCACAATATTTCAAGAAAATGAGAAAACTGTGCATATATTAAATAGCTTGATACCACAGTCACTACATAGACAATTATCTCAATATACTAAGTTTGGATGTTCCCATTCATCTGCTTAGCAGCAATTCTATTTAGACAGATCACATTAACCTCTTTTTTTTTCTTTCACTTTTTTTATTAGATATTTTCCTAATTTACATTTCAAATGTTATCCCGAAAGTTCCCTATACCCTCCCCCTGCCCTGCTCCCCTACCCACCCACTCCCACTTCTTGGCCCTGGTGTTCCCCTGTATTGGGGCATATAAAGTTTGCAATACCAAGGGGCCTCTCCTCCCAATGATGGCCGACTAGGCCATCTTCTGCTACATATGGAGCTAGAGACACAAGCTCTGGGGGTTCTGATTAGTTCATATTGTTGTTTCTCTTATAGGGTTGCAGACCCCTTCAGCTTCTTGGGTACTTTCTCTAGCTTCTCCATTGGGGGTTAACCTCTTTAACGCATTGTTGGTTATCAAATGAAGGCAAAGATGTCTGCTGGTGAAACACAGTGAGTATACTGAGAGTGTATTAATGTACAATGACTATAGAGGCTTATGGATGCTCAATAATCCAGCTCCTTGCCTGTTTTTGAACTGTCACCAAGAAAATTCTCTCCTAACCATTTGCATATAATTTCCCCATGTGACTACTGAATTGTAGATACTACCTAGGCAGTGCAATGTGAGATTTTTAGAGCCAGATTTAGGAGAGGGGTCAGATGAACAGTACTTTAGATATCAGATGTAGCTTTTTCCTGCTTCAAACAAAATACTTTGGATATATGGTAGAAATGTATCACATGGTAGGGAGGAATGAAGTAATTGGAGCCATTCTATCTTCTTCATGCCTTGGATAATAAAATGTTTTGAGAAAGGANCAATGTGAGATTTTTAGAGCCAGATTTAGGAGAGGGGTCAGATGAACAGTACTTTAGATATCAGATGTAGCTTTTTCCTGCTTCAAACAAAATACTTTGGATATATGGTAGAAATGTATCACATGGTAGGGAGGAATGAAGTAATTGGAGCCATTCTATCTTCTTCATGCCTTGGATAATAAAATGTTTTGAGAAAGGATAGTGTGTCTTTGATAGTTGTACACTATGTGCCTAGCCTACATAGCCTTAGTGGTCCAAATTTGTATCTCTTTGAATAAAGTATACTTGGCATTTCACAATTTTTTCCCACAATTTGGGTCTCTGTGCTGATTCTGTAAGTAGGATACAATTACCAGAGTTTAGGAAATCATTACTTAATAAACTGATGGAAACTTTCTGGGTAGCCACAACATTTCTCACCATCAAATAGTGTACCTTTTGAAAGCCCAATAGATATGTCGTACTAATGCATTCAACTCTCCTGTCTTCATATGTGCGCAATATACATTACGCTAATTTTATGGGTCAGAAGGCAGGAAAAAGACACTGATAATCACAAGAAAACCTTTGTTTTATGGCCTAACATCTCTTCAATGCTTGTTCCTACAATCTCACTACCTATGACATTTCATACTACCCAGTGTCACACTCACCCCATTACCCCAGCATCTATCGTTTATGGCACTCTTATTAACAAGCTCTGTTTGCTAGCGTGCCCAACCCCTTCTTCAGAATGCAACAAGGACTCTGCCTGCTCTGTGAAATAGTCCCTCAGATTCTTCATAGAGTCAGACACCTCCTCCTGAGTTTGTTATCCTCAGTGTGATGCCTCATACTTCTTACTTAGCACACAGCTTTGTAAACTGGTCTTTGGCAAAATCGGGAGGACTCTATTTCTTGGTCTCACAGTAACACTTGCAGGAAGTTCTTGGAAAGGATTTCCCATAGTATATTTAAGAGGCAGAATATGTGTCTAAGAAAAGGAGAAAGGAAAACACAACACAGTGAGAAAAGAGTGATTAAATAGTTTATATAGTTTGAAAGAAATTAATTTACCAAACGTTTTAATTTTATACATTGTGTCTTTAACATAAGAAAATGTCTATGAATCTCAAGAAGAATGAAGTTCAAAATGTGGTCTCTTTGCCCCTTCCTAGAATTAAGAACAAAGCACACACTGAAGGAGTTACAGAGATCATGTGTGAAGCTGAATCAAAAGGATGGACCAACCAGTGACGGCGGCTGCCAGGGATCCCTCCCATAATCAGCCACCAAAATAAACACTATAACATATGCCAGCAAGATAATGCTGAAAGGGACCTGATATAGCTGTCTTGTGGAAGGCTATACCAGTGCCTGGTAAACACAGAAGTGGAAGCTCACAGTCAGCTATTAGTTGGAACACAGGACTCCCAAGGTAGGAGCTAGAGAAAGTACCCAAGGAGCTGAAGGAGTCTACAACCCTCTAGGTGGAAGAATAACATGAACTAACTAGTTCCCCCTGCGCTCATGTCTCTAGCTGCATATATGGAAGAAGATGGCCTAGTTGGCCATCATTGGGAGGAGAGGCCCCTTGGTCATACAGACTCTATATGCCCCAGTACCGGGGAACGCCAGGGCCATTACGTGGGAGGGGGTGGGTAGGGGAGCAGGGCGGGGATGCGGGAGGGTAAGGGAAAATTTCTGGATAACATGTGAAATGTAAATGAAGAAAATATCTAATAAAGAGAAAAAAAGAAAAAAAAAAAGAAAATGTCTGTTATCAATACCCATCTTGAACTTTAAAAAAAAATGAAACTTTATTTACTAGCATTTTAAAAATTTCCCTTTACATCCTGATTGGTAGCTCTACTCCTGGTCACCCCTTCCCACAATCCCTCCCCTCCATCCCCTTTTCCTCTGAGATGGTGGAGGGCCTGTTGGGTATCCCCCGACCCCGCCCGGCATATTTAATCTCTGCAAGGATAAGCTCATCCTCTCCCAGTGAGGCCAGATAAGGCAGCCCAGCTAGGAGAACATATCCCACACTCAGACGAAAGCTCTTGGGATAGCTCCTGTTCCAACTGCCGGGACTCAAATGAAGACTGAGCTGCACATCTGAGCAGGAGGGCCTATGTCCAGCCCATGTATGTTCTTCGGTTAGTGGTTCAGTATCTGAGATGATCCTCAAGGGCCCAGGTTAGTTTATTCTGTTGGTGTTCCGGTGGAGTTCCTATTCCCTTCAGGGTGCTCAATCATTACCCCAATCTTCCATAAGAGTTTCTAAGCTCCATACACTGGTTGTGAGTCAGGTGCTCCGTGGAGACCTTCAGAGGACAACCTTGCTAGACTCCTGCCTGTAAGCATAACAGAGTATCATTCATAGTGTCAACTTCATATGGAAAAAATTAAAAATTCAGGATATCTAAAACAATCTTGAACAATAAAAGAGCATCTATACATATCACCATCCTTGACCTCAAACTCTACCACAGAGTAATAGTAATAAAAACTGTATGGCATTTGTATAGAAACAGAAAAGTTAATCAATGGAATCTAATTGAAGACCATAGAATAAACCCACATGACGATGGTCACTTGATTTTTGACAAAGAAAGAAAAAACTGTATTACATCCTCAACAAATGGTACTGCTCTTACTAGATGGCTGCATGTAAAAGAATGCAAATAGAGTCATATCTATCACCATGCATAAAACTCAAGTCCAATTAGATAAAAGACCTCAATGTAAAACCAGATAAACTAAATCTAATAGAAAAAAACGTAGGGAATAATTTTGAATTTCTTGGAATAGGACACCAATGGCTTGGGATCTGAGATCAACAATTGATAAATCAGACCCCATGAAATTGAAAAGCTTTTGTAAGGCAAAAAAATACTGTCCATAGGACAAAACAGCAATCCACAGATCTAAGGCTCTTCACCTTATTTGCAAATTTTAAACTATGAATTTTAAACCTTATGGATATATTAACTACTTCAAGGTACAAACAAAAGAACTGAAAAGAAAGTATACATTTATAAAACGAGAGAGAGAAAAGTTTTATATTTTGTAGCACCTGTTCACTATTCTTATTTTATACTTTACATGTTTCAGAAAATTATGAAACTATCCCAGGATATCATAAATATCAGATTAGTTTACATTTTTTTGTATTTTTAATCACTTTAAAACTCCCAGTTTCTACTGCTAATGTTAATACTCTGTCAGGGATCTGAAGGGCACACACACACACACACACACACACACACACACACACACACCAAGCCTCCCACCCCTACCCCTCATCACACAGAATTTATGAGCCATCTTCTGCTCAGAGCACAGTAGCTTTAAGATCAACACTTGCTTCCTGTATGACATTTCAGTTCCCAATTTGAGAAATCTGACTGCCCTTGGATTAAGTCTAAATATAAAGTCAAGTTTTCCACTACTTGAAGAGAAAAGTATGTCCCCTCCTAGTTTAAAGAAGCCTAATTGTGTTTATTCTGGGGTTAATTTGGGGTATTCCCAGATTCTTTCTGTGGGAATGGGAAGCAGTACTGTCTTCCTCCTAATGACAGATGACGAATTTGGGAAGGGGCCTCAGTGAGGGAAGGGGCCTCAGTGATATGTGTCAGCTAATACCAAGGCTTCTTCATGAATGAATTGAGATACACTTGGAAGGAAAACCTGACATTGAGGGATGTTATGGGTGGCATTTTTTTGTTGGAAAGTTAATTCTTTAAATTTTTCATGTCCTTACCACAACAAGCAAAAGCCAGCTTCTTCAGAAAGCAGAATATGAAGTGGTAAATGAAAGGACAATGCTGAAGTAAGCACACATATTTACAATACTCAACGCATTACATGGAGTTGTGGCTCAACAAATACATGTTGAAAAAAAGTGGAAATAAGACAATGCCTCTTTAGGCAGAGGTTTGTGGGTGTGGGTTTAGGGATGTGGGGGTATGTACCCACATGTGTTTGAAATATATATATATGATTACACTTATATGGTTTGAAAGAGAAAAAAAAATCTTTGCATAGTGTAAAAGCTTCATTGAATTTTTCCATCAATAATGCCTTTGAAGAGTACAAAGATAAACTATAATATTCTATAATATGAAATTGCCCCAAATTTATTAGGTCTTACTATTAACACTATCCCTGTCTCCGTCTCTGCCCTCAAGAATATAATCATCTCTACAACAAACAAAAGTGAGATCTTACAAAACAAGGGGTTATTAAAACATAGGCATATTAAAACTCTCTTTTTATACCCAAGAAGATACGAATGTTTCTTTTTATATACTGTTTATTCTTCCCCATCCTTTTTATTAATTGTGGAATATTTTATACTAATGATACATAAATATCATGGTGGGCAAGGCTGTTAATATAGCATTAAAAAACTCAATTTATTTTTATTGAAAAGCTTAGAGGCAGGCACCGCCAGACCATAAAGTCTGAAAGCAAATGGTAATGTAAAAAGATTTTGGACTATTTGTAATTCAAAGCTGGAAAAGACAAAAACAGAGCAAAGGTATGTTTCTGAATGAACTGGAGAAATTTCCCAAAGACACAAGTCATCTACTATTAACAGTAAAATCCATGCTGCAAGGAACTTGCTTGTCATTGACAATAAATAATTTGGAATCATTTCTCTTGCTTAACAATCAGTACATATGAGGGGAAAGGAGGGGTAGAATTTCACACAGAATGGAAACAAGCTTATGGCTTATCTGGTAAGGTGGAAGCATCTTTCATATCTGCATATATGCAAGCAATGTGAAAAGTTGCCTGCACCCTGACATCTTAAGAAAGAAAACCAGATTTCTTCTGCAAAGCTGTTGAAGATGAGAGGTTCTTAATGAATGTATTACAATTATCATCTTGCCTAGCCTAGATGGCTCAGTAGTTATTGGAAATTTTAATGAGAATGTGCTTGTCAGGTATTGTGAAATCTATACAATATGTCTAAAGCTAGTTGTTAAACAAATGAAAAATGTTCCTGGCATTAAGGCTTGGAGAAAGAGGAACACTCCTCCATTGCTGGNTGAGAGGTTCTTAATGAATGTATTACAATTATCATCTTGCCTAGCCTAGATGGCTCAGTAGTTATTGGAAATTTTAATGAGAATGTGCTTGTCAGGTATTGTGAAATCTATACAATATGTCTAAAGCTAGTTGTTAAACAAATGAAAAATGTTCCTGGCATTAAGGCTTGGAGAAAGAGGAACACTCCTCCATTGCTGGTGGGAATGCAAGCTTGTACAACCACTCTGGAAGTCAGTGTGGCATTATCTCAGAAAATTGGACATAGTACTACCAGAGGATCCAGCAATACCTCTCCTGGGCATATACCCAGAAGATGTTCCAACTGGTAAAAAGGACACATGTTCCACTATGTTCATAGCAGCCTTATTTATAATAGCCAGAAGCTGGAAAGAACCCAGATGTCCCTCAACAGAGGAATGCATACACAAAATGTGGTACATTTACACAATGGAGTACTATTCTGCTATTAAAAAATGAATTTATGAAATTCTTGGGCAAATGGATGTATCTGGAGGATATAATCCTTAGTGAGGTAACTCAATCACAAAAGAAGTCATTGGGTATGCACTCACTGATAAATGGATATTAGCCCAGAAACTTAGAATATCCAAGATACAATTTTCAAAACACAAGAACATCAAGAAGGAAGACCAGCTCGTGGATACTTCACTCCTCCTGTGAAGAGGAAACAAAATACCCATGAAAGGAGTTACAGAGACAAAGTTTAGAGCTAAGATGAAAGGATGGACCATACAGAGACTACCCCACCATGGGGGATCCATCCCACGATCAGTCATTAAACTCAGACACTATGGCATAGGACAGCTAGTGCCTACTTAAGGGACCCTGATATAGCTGTCTCGCACAGAAGTGGATGCTCATAATCATCTATAAGAGGGAACACAGGGCCCACAATGGAGAAGCTAGAGATAGAACCCTAGGAGCTGAAGGGGTCTGCAACCCTAGAAGAGGATCAACAATATGAACTAACCAGAACCCCCAGAACTCGTGTCTCTAGCTCCATATGTAGCAGAGGATGGCCTAGTCGGTCATCATTGGTAAGAGAGGCCCCTTGGTACTGGAATCTTTATATGTCCCAATACAGGGGAACGCCAGGGCCAAGAAGTGGGAGTGGGTGGACAGGGGAGCAGGGAGGGGGGAGGGGAGACTTTTGGAATAGCATTTGAAATGTAAATTAAGAAAATATCTAATAAAAAATTGGGAAAAAAAGAAGTTCTATGTGACTAGCAAAATAAAATCACAACAGAAACATAAAGCTTGAATAACAAATCAATGGCCTTTCTCTATACAAAGGATGAACTGGCTGAGAAAGAGATCAGGGAAATATCACCCTTCACAATAGTCACTAACAGTATAAAATATCTTGGTGTGACTCTTACGAAGGAAGTGAAAGATTTGTATGACAAGAACTTCAAGTCTCTGAAGAAAGAAATTGAGGATGATCTCAGAAGATGGAAGGATCNAAAAAAAACTTGGAGGACTTCATAACTCTTATAATTGGGAGATCCTGATGATACCCATTTTATGTAATACAAAGTCCTATATTGATGCATCTAAAACTAATGCAAATTCTAAAGATTCTGGTGACTTCATTTTCAATCACAAACTGACATGTCTACATCTCCTATGAGGTAAAAAAAAATATTTAAAATGCTTATCTATAACCATATGAGAGGCACCATTATCTTGATGTACTTTTCTAAATAAAATAATTTTTATCAGCCCTATACCTCAGAATTTTTCAATGTTACACCTTTTCTAAGGGAGAATGAAACTTCTTTGGTCTTTTCCAGCTATCCACCTTATAGTATGGTATTGCTTGTGAAATCTTGTAAGAAATCTCATAGATGGAGATAAGAGAATGTTTATCTAGGAGAAAAGAAAAGCCACAAATTTCAAGTGTTCAGGCTATATCACCAAGAGCAAACTTTCCTAAGTTTTATATTGTCCTGTCCAGTGCCCACTACACCCAATTTCATTTGGCTTTCTTTATTTATGAAACTTTCCCCTTCTAAGAAAAGCACTCTTCTGGGTACTAGATAAACGAAAGCCAAAGTTTCTACAACCATCAGCTGATTAGATGGCTTATTTCACATCCTTTAACATGATACTGAAGGAAAACACATCATACTCAAAGACAAACACAAATGCAATGGCTGTAGGAAGTGATGTCATGGATATTAGAGGGAGCAGGAAGGGAAATAGGTAAGGCTTCCTGATCTAGGGAGATGATTCATTGGTCAGGTCTTGTTAGAGTGAGAAGCAGAAAAAAGAAACTGTAAACTGAAGGGTAGGTGCCATAATAAAGCTCCATTTGGCACCTTACAAACATTTCTGGTGCTCTTTGCTAGACCCAGGGGGTTTAATGAACACATGGTTCTTGATTGACAGAGTCTACTGGAGCATACAAGCCATTAGAGATATATTAATTTGCTACAATAGCTGGAAATAAAGGAGAAGAGTCAACTGAGGAAGTTTACAAGACCTTGGACAATTGTGCGTCATGTTGACTTTCTCTGGCTCTGGCCTGAGTCACTCTCATTCAGTTCTCTTTGCCTTACTCTTCCTACTTCATGCTTGGGCCATTGTGCTAACCACTCCCACCACTAAGCTTCCCACATCTTGTGTAAGATCAACTATATAAGGCTACTGCCATTTAAAAATTGAATTGAGTATCTGGATCAAGTGATTTATAGTCTGATGCTTTGGGAAAGCTTTTGGGCTAATACTCAGTTACATTAAAAGAGTCCCTTCCTCACCTCCAGCTTCTACGTCCAAAAGTGATAAAACCTTGATATGCTTGAAGATAGAGGTCGGTTCTTTGCATGTCTATTGGTCTGACTGTCTGTCTTTCTGTCTGTCCTCTCTCTCTCTCTCTCTCTGTCTCTCTCTCTCTGTCTCTCTCTCTCTGTCTCTCTCTCCCACCCCCCTCTTTCTCTCCCTTCCTCCCCCCTCTCTGTCTTGGTGTGTGTGTGTGTGTGTGTGTGTGTGTGAACTAAAAGGGGGCAGGGGAAGGAGGGGGAGGGAGAATAGCCCACTTCCAGCTAGAGTTCCTCCTATGCTCTGGGCAGGCAGACATGGAAGGACTGCCAGATGTTTTTCACTCAGCCACAGGTGGGCATGCCTCTGACCCCACTAGGTGGGCTGCTTTATCTTACTGTTGCTGGGTAACTGGGGAGGAGTCTAGCCTGAAGGTCAGAAGCTTGGGACATTGCCTATATGACTAAAAGCTATGCTTCTCCTGTGGGGGCTGTGGGAGCAATAACTTCAACAGGAGCCAGGGTTCAAGAGACATGAGAAAACTCCTTCTGTCCCATGTAGATGAATTATCACCACTGGGTTCAGACCTCAGCTCAACTGGAAACCAGACTGTCTGTGTATAGCCCAATGTCTCACATGCATGTGTGTGTGTGTGTGTGTGTGTGTGTGTGTGTGTGTGTGCATGTGTTTGTGTTTTGTGCATGTAAGAAGTGAGGAGAGGGAAAGAGAGATATATGAGGTAAAAGTAAAATACTTCAGGTCAATTCTTGGCTTTCTACTACTATAAAAATAGGATAATCTTCAAAAGTTGGGGAGGGAAAGTTCTGACACAATATTAGGAGACAAGGAAACTTGAAAGGTGCTGTTGAGTTATTTTTCTGTTGACCATCCAGTGCTGGCCATGTAGTCTACCCTTAGAGTGCTGGCCATGTAGTCTACCCTTAGAGTGCTGGCCATGTAGTCTACCCTTAGAGTGCTGGCCATGTAGTCTACCCTTAGAGTGCTGGCCATGTAGTCTACTCTTAGAGTGCTGGCCATGTAGTATACCCTTAGAGTGCTGGCCATGTAGTCTACCCTTAGAGTGCTGGCCATGTAGTCTACCCTTAGAGTGGTTTGTTTCGTTAGTGAGAGTCCCTTGGTGAAAACTAAATTTTTATTTGCCAATGGTTATCAAGTGGGGATTTCTTCTGGATTAGTAATAAGTACATGTGTCCACTTCTTTTTTTTCATTTATGAGAGCTTTATTATTAGAGAGTTTCTTCATTTACATTTCAAGTGTTACCCAAAAGTCCCCTATACCCTCCCCCCACCCTGCTCCCCTACCCTCCCTCTCCCGCTACTTGGCCCTGTCATTCCCCTGTACTGGGGCATATAAACATTGCTAGACCAAGGGCCTTTCTTCCCCAATAATGGCCAACTAGGCCATCTTCTAATACATATGCAGCTAGAGATATGTGCTCTGGGGGTTCTGATTAGTTCATATTGTTGTTCCATCTATAGAGTTGCAGACCCCTACAGCTCTTGGGTACTCTCTCTAGCTCCTACATTGGGGACCCTGTGTTCTGCCCTATAGATGATTGTGAGCATCCACTTCTGCATGTGTCCACTTCTTTCATTTCTAGGACATCATAGGATACAGACCCATGAAGGCCCTGTGCATTCTGCCTCAGTCACTATGAGTTCATATGTGCTCAGATTTTGTTATTTTAAAGGATCTCGAATTCTATATCCTCTAAGTCCTCTGGATCTTACAGTCTTCTCTTCCACAAGGTTCCCTGAACCTTTAGCAAGGGAATTTGACATTCCATTTAGTGCTGAGTGATCTATGTAATGTTTGGCTGTGGGTCTCTGTATTTGTTCCCATCTTCTGCAAGAAGTAGCTTCTCTGATGATGGTTGTGCAAAGCACTGACCTGTGAGTCTAGCAGAATGTTATTGGCAGTCATTAGTGTTTTTGTTTGTTTGTTTTTGTTTGTTTGTTTTGATTTTTAGAACAGTACCATTTGGTTTTACCCTAGGTCTTTGGACTATCTAGTCTCAGGTTCTTTCTCACCCAATCATGTCAAAATGGAGAAGAGGCAGGAAGAGAGGATGAGAAAGGGAAAATTGAAACACCTAAAGTCGAGGGCCATTTAAGGGTAGTATGGATCTCCAATACAGGAAAAGCTTTTTAAAATGTATACACATTGAAAGTGATCTAGGTGAAATTGCCAAATAATGGGGAGACAGAGCCACAACTCTTATTACCACATGAAAGTACCAGGATTGGTCTACATCTAATTGACTTGTTGAACAAAGGAGTCCCATAAGAACCTCCAAACGACCCACACTATTACCAAGACTGTTACTCTCTACAAACTTACAGCAAGGCCTCATTGTTGAGACAATACCTATACAACTCATGAGCACAGACAAGACAAGCTGGTGCCTACATTGAGCCTTTACTCTTATATTCTAGCATCTTTGATACAACAAATTACTCTCCATGCTACCAAAAGAAACTGAACACCAATACAGCCACAAACTTTATCTATAATGGTGTACTGCCAAGGTATTACTAGTGCAGTATTAGCACAAATCTTGTGGGACTAACTATCTAGTATCTAGTTTGACTAAAGGTATAGTCCACAACATGGAACTCATACCCAATTTTTATTGGAATGGCTGATACTTCTACATAAAAGAAAATCCAAAAAAGACTGAATTAAAAACAGCAGCAGCAACAACATCAGCAATATAATCAAATAAGTTAATTTGCTGGACCAGGAGGGCTAGTGACAGCTCAATAGATAGTTTGACTGAAAAACTAGATATTGAACTCAACTGGACAAAGGAATCATAGCCTAGTAGCCAAGGGCGTGGAATCATATCCAAACAATTTCAGAAAAACAATTTAGGGACATCTGTTTATTTGGACCAATGTAGACAAAATATCACTGACTAAATGCTTTGATATCACTTAATCCTAGCTGAAATTCTTAGGGGAAAAACACTATCATAATATCCAGGGATTTATTAAGCTTTGGAGGGTTGGCAAAATTGTGTCTCTACATATTTGTTCATAAATTATTTTGTTTCTCTCATGTTCCAACTTCAAATTCAGTTATTTGTGGTTTCTTGTTTTGTTTTGTTTTGTTTATCTTTATATCAAAGCAAAAAGACTATGACAACACATTGGTATTAAGGAAGAAGAGGATGGGGAGGAGGGGGCATGGCCAGGGAGAACATTGTTTCAGACTTAAAGCTGCATGCTCTACATACATACTATCTACTTCTCCAGACTGAGACTGAGACAAAGACTTACTTTTAGAAGAAAGAAACAAAACCCCAAAAGAGTAAATAGACAACATGTAAAACTTACAGATATAAGTAACAAGTAAATAAAAAAAATAACAAAATATTACTGGTTGAAACAACCAAGGAGAAAATTATAAGTGGAGAGATGGGCGACCCAAAATCTAAGACCAAGGAGAGAACACAGTATTATGGATATTCACAAAGTCCTGATTCATCTCACACTCACTGCCTCACTTGCCTTCTCCTTTTCTTCCCCAAACTTATAAGTAAGGTTCAGTGCTTGGGAAAGGATCTGCCTCTTTCTCTTGCCCACTTTGTAAATCCCTATGAAAGTTCTCCAGTGATGCTCATCAGATCCTCAGCCCTGATTCAGTCATCACTGACCTCTGAGTAAGTCACCAATACTGACACTCTCTTAAAGTGGATGGAGAAGAAACGGATGGACCACAGTTGAGCATAGGATTACAGTTTATCTACTTGGAGTCTGACTGTTTATAGGATTAGATTGAACTGTGTCTGGCTCTGAAGGCCAAAGTACATTTATGACCCTGGGACAGGATAGTACTTAGGAGTCAGAAGACTGAATTTTTTTCCTTTCATATAGGGACTCTCTGGACTTTTGTATGAGGAAGACGCAAATAAGATTTAGACTTTATTCAAATCACAGTTATTATACTTATCTATTTACCTTTTTAGAAAAAAAATCAGTTAGGAATAGAACTCAGAGCCTTTTCTATGCCACTAAACTCTCTATCCAGATGTTGACATTCTACTTCATGATTAATACACTGGGAAATAGGACCTTACCTCTATAATAGTAGTGATCACTCATGTTTTAGAGTCTCTATTATAGACCAGGAGTTCTCTCAAATCCAATGCAAGTATTAATTTGACTGATGATTTCAAGAACTCTATGATACTCTCTGATATATTAATATATGATAATATTCATACAACACTCATTTTGGATGAGAGAAAACAAACACAGCAAGGGGACCAGAAGCACTCAACCCCTTTGATTTTATTGAGTCTCTCCCAGTAACATAGAAAATAATGAATTGATTATAAAACAAAAGTAAAAGGATTGTAATGTTATATTCTTTCTCTGTCTCTGCCTCTCTCTCTCTGTCTCTACCTCTCTGTCTTTCTGTGTCTCTCTTTTCCTGTCTCTCTGTCTCTGTCTATGGATCTGCATGTGTGTGTGTGTGTGTGTGTGTGTGTGTTTGTGTGTGTGTTTATTACTCCCCTTCCTTTTTCTCCCTTAAATTCCCCTGATAAGTTATCCAACTGGAAGTGGTCAGTCTTAAACACATGTGCAATTTACACATAACATAGACACACACCCAAGCACACAAACACATGCACACAGACAGAAGAAGAGGTTACAAATCAGAAAGATACTTGGGAGGTCATAGAAGGTAAAAAGATTAGAGAAGGAGGTGGGTAGAAAAAAATGTAAATAAACAGAACTCATTCCTACTACTATAAACCTAAACAACTAGCCATAACTGGAGAGGTTATCGACAATAGAGGAGAACTTACTACTGTCATTTTTTTTAAAAATTCAAATCCCTTCTTACTGAACACTAAATACTTATAGTGACAGGTAAGTCTAGCTTTCACATGCTCATTTAAAAAAAAAAAAAGAACTTATTTAAGTAGCAGATGGGAACTTCTGCAGAGGTCCATAACTTGTCAAAATGCAAAAAATAAGTATGTAAGAGCCCTGGTTAGTACATCTCAACACAAATCTATAGCTTGGAAACGATGGCGAAGAAGAGACAGTGATAATGAGTTGGAGGCCCAGTATGTCTGCAGTGAGAGTGTCTTTTAGACGTTTAGAGATAAAAGTAATGATGAATCAATGGAATTTCAACATGGTTGTCTAAACAAGACTATCGCAATGACAACTCCAGTTGACTTGCCACCTGGGATGAGACAAATGTCACAAGGTCGTGTCATATATATATATATATATATATATATATATATATATATATATATATATATATATATATATATGTGTGTGTGTGTGTGTGTGTGTATAATCGGCAGTAAATGGCTGCTGAGGAATAAATAACCAGTTTTCTCATTTAAGATTTTATAATGAATTTAATGATGGTAAAGATACACTCCTGGGTATTTTGCTTAAACTGGAAGCTATCCCTGCAGACCTCACAGACAACTGCCCCGGGACCAGTGTCAGGCAAAGGACTCTTACTTAGACAAATGACTGGGATTGAGAAAGATTTGTTTTGACTTAAATGAGCAAGAATAGACTTGTAAACTTCCACTTTCTCCCTCTTCAATAAAATACTGACTTTCTTAACTGCAGTTCCAAGTTGGAAAAACACACATTCAAACTTAATTAAGATCATATGTTTCAGTTTTTCCTCTTTTTATAGTCTTTAAAATCTCATTCAGATGTGTTAACTTGGCAAGAGGAGGAAAATAAGATTGTGGAAAAAAATTAATTTTTTAAACTATTTTTTAATAGAAACAATTTTTAAATGACACAGTCTAAGGATAGGCAGAATTGTGTACTACTTTTAAACAGTGTGATCTGTGTTCTCATCCAGCATCTGAATTTTCAGACCATAATCTGGATATCAAAAAAATTCTAAAGTCTCAAAATGTTCTAAGATTTAAATTTGCAAAAGCTTGCGCCCTTAGAGCAAAGGTTCCCAACCTTCCTAACGCCGTGACTCTTTAATAGTGTTTCTAATGTTATGGTGACCACCTCCAACCATAAAATTAATGCATTGCTACTCGAAATCTATAGTCTTGCTACTGTTATGAGTCATAATGTAAATATTTGATGTAGTATATCTGATACGTAACTCCCCCCTACTCACAGGTTGAGATACAGTGTTAGACAGATGATATTAGTGCCGGAGTCGTAATACTTCTGCAAAATAAACTGAAGACTTATTTGAATATCTGTTACTCTTGATATTCAATGGTTTCCCAGTGAGTAAAGCTTGACTAAATTCTCTAATTTTGTTCTTTGTCCTAGGGAAATGACATTTCCAAATGATCTATAAAATATATGTCAGCTACATCAGATTCAATCCGTCACTTATAACTCAGGGCACATCTCAGTCTCTGAAATAAAAATGCATGTTTACAATGGTAAGTAGTTTTTGTTTTTGAGAAGTCCTTGCTTGGGCTGTGCATGGATAATGACTCTCATCTAATAATCTCTTCAGCAGGGCTATTTGTGTTTGTTGTACCTTACGTCACTGAGCTTAACTTTATTCATTTCATTTCATTTATTGATTTCAAAGATTCTACTCTGATGTTACATGAAAAAGAGGTTTCAATGGAAGCCGATGATGGACAATCATAAGAGAAGCAATCCAGCTGAATGTGAGAGATACTGCCATTTTTTTTTTAAATACATCATAAAATGCTCAAGTCTGGGAGAAGCTGCTGGAGTCTATTCAGGCTCTGAACTATATTATCTGTCTGAGGCATTCAGATGAACTGCAAGAAGAGCTGATTAATTCCCTAGTGATAAACCTGTAAATGAAGCAAATAAAGCCCCAGAGACTTTCAGAGAATATAAAATTATAACATCAACCCTGAAGAAGCTAAATAAGCCAATCTGACAAACATTACTTATGCAGAATAACATGTCAGTCTCATGTAATATTCAACACTGAAGAAAAGTGGAAATTCTCCTATAGAATTTTCAAAGTAGTATGGGGTTATTGAAAGCTTCAAAACATCTTGTAATCAAGAAAGAGACATTTTACCATTCGAGCCATTTGTGAAGCTGAAACTTCCCCACTCCCCCTCATGACCCCTTCCTTAATACACAGGTATGTAAACCAGTTGGCATTATTTGTTAGTAATGCATCCTACATGCTACCATAGAGAGATTGTTAGAAGAAACTACCCGACCCTCACTGATAGGAGAGGTTGTGATAAGGTCACAGGTACAGCCAAAAGAACAACTGATGAATTCAGAAGACAATACCAAGTTTTATTTTTTGCTCATGCCTTCTCTGAGCCAATTTCTTGATTTTATCAATTGCTATGTTGTACAACGTCCTGTTCAATTTTGTGTAGTGATCCCACCTCTCAATGTCTAAGATGAAGACTATCAGATGGGGTACTGAATGTCAGATCTATTCAAACTCACTTTCTAGTGCCCAAGCATGCCAAGTCCTCCTCTGTATTCATAGTTGCACATAATGCCGCTTTGTCTTCATTCTACCTGCTCCTTCACTATCTCCATTTGGTTTTTTTCACTATTGTTTCATTATTACCCATCTTGTCACTTCCCATGGGTATATTTATAATGCATTAACCATAAACACTAGGTGATCCCCTTACAAGCCCCCAAATTGTCTTACATATTGTTACAGCATAGCATGGTCAGCATTGTGAGGTTAGTGCTTACTTTCTTCTGTATTACAAAGTAAATTTCAGCTCCTGGGATGCTTTAACAGCTGGTTGACTTCATGTGGGCTGAGATGCCTCTGACTCCCAGAGCTTTGCACAATAGGATTGTAAAGTCTACAATACAGTTTATGACTGGAGAATATGGAGTATCTGCCTGTTTGGAATCACTGTGGATGGCATGATCTTTCAGTCTCAGAAATCCACATATGTACAAAATAAATGTCTAACAATTTATTAGATACACAAATGCCAAATTGCTGGGACAAATGTCTTGCTTTTTTGACCATTCTAGTTGCCCAAGAACCATCCAAAATTACTCCAGGGTGTTCATATGCGGTCAGATGACTAGGAAACGCCCTTCCATCATCTCAATCCCCTTTCATGACCATATTGACTCACTATTGCAGTGGCCTGGGGAGTGAATGTCTCTTGTCAACAATCACAACTTCTTTGGAAGTGGAGAATCAAGTTAATATCCTAATCATCTCTAACACTGAAATCCTGGGAGCAGATGAGGAAGCAGGTCTAAAATAATACACACGTTTGGCATATATGGGACTGTAGGCTTTAATTCTCATCACTGCAAAAACAGCAATAATAATAATTTAAAAGCTGAAACTAATAAAAGCATAAGAAAACATGTATGAAGGTCACTAAATTGGTCATGTCTTTGGTACTATGTTTTATTGATGTAAAGATAGTGATTTTATAAGTCTACTCTGAAGGAGGCACTATGAGCACACATTAGTGGGCTAATCTTCAATTATGTAAGTAGGGATTATTTTTTCTACTATCTGGATGAGGAGACAGAGACTACTAGCACCTTAGTGATAATTTCCAAGTGACATGACAGTTAAATGTCATATCTCTTTTCATAAATCATGTCTCTGAAGCTTGGGGTGCTCCTCAATGGTGGAGTCACTGTCTGACATGCTGAATGTTCTGGTTTCAATCCCTAATGCCACAATAGAAAAGGAGAAATCACATTTCTGATTATGAAGCCTGTCTTCTTCCCAAGCAGCTACAGTGTATCAAAATAGGACAAGAGTATCTTGTATTCAGAGCATTCATAAAGAAAAGTGACTTTCAAGTGCTTGGCCTTGATTTGTGGTAATGTGAAGAACTATAGCCCTCTGGATCCATGGCTCCTTGGTCACCTAAATGAGATACTGTTCATCATACATCCATTTGTGAAGGTCAGAGCCCATCCTATTCATCAATTTAGTTAAAGAGGAAAGGAAAACCCTACAGCTCAGGTGTTAAGAACATGGGTTTGGGTTTTGAGTTAAGACCCCACATAGCCAGGTGTCACAGTGTGCATATGTAATCTCATCACTCAGAAGACTGAAGCAGGAGGATTCTAATATCAAGGCCACCCTAGACTATTATATACTTAGTTCTAGGCCAGCCTGAGTTATGCAATATGACACTGTCTAAGATACCATAATTTTAAAAGAAATAAAATAGTAAAATCCTAAAAATGGTAACCGTTTTATTTAAAATTATTCAGTCAATGAAGGAACTTCTATGTTCATTGGCCTTGTGAGCCCATGAAAGTCAACAAATTCTCTATGTTTCAATTGTCTCATTTGCCAAGGACCAGCTTCAACTTGGAGAGGGGTTCTGAGGAAGGAATGTCTAGGGGCATCAAAAACAAACAACTCGAAGTCAAATCGTAGTCTAAGCTGACAACCTATCTTCCACTTCAGACAACTTTCTAGCCTACTTTCTCTCTGTTTTGCTTTCTTTCTCTCTGATCTGCTTTCTCTGGAGATCTCCAGACATCTCTCTCTCTATGTTCTTCTCCAGATAGCTCTCCAAGCAGTTCTCTCTTGCTATTATTAAAATTCTCTGGATAGCTCATCTCCTGCAGATCATAAGCCCAGTCTTATTTTACATAACTGTACTGGCTAGTTTTGAGTGTCAACTTGACACAGCTGGGTTATCACAGAGAAAGGAGTTTCAGTTGGGAAATGCCTCAATGAGATCTAGCTGTGAGGCATTTTTTCAATTAGTGATCAAGGGCCCCTTGTGGGTGGGACCATCTCTGGCCTGGTAGTCTTGGGTTCTATAAGAGAGCAGGCTGAGCAAGCCAGGGGACAAGCCAGTAAAGAACATCCCTCCATGGACTCTGCATCAGCTCCTGCTTCCTGACCTGCTTGAGTTCCAGTCCTGACTTCCTTAGTGATGAACAGCTGTATGGAAGTGTAAGCTGAATAAACCTTTTCCTCCCCAACTTGCTTCTTGGTCATGATGTTTGTGCAGGAATAGAAACCCTAACTAAGACAAATTGGTGCCAGCAGAGTGGGGTATTCCTGTGACAACCTGACCATGTTTTGGGGAGGACTGTGGAAGGACTTTGGAACTTTGGGCCAGAAGATCCACTCTGTGTTAAGAGCTCTGTGGGATGTTGTGTAGGAGCTTGGAAGATAATGTTGAGAACAGTGCAGAAGATGGAGGCCTGGCTTGTGAAATTTCAGAGGGAAAATGAAAGACCCTTTTCAGGGACATTGTTACTTTGATTGTGAAGATTCTGTGGTTCTGGTTAGCTGGAGCTGAAGAATCAGCTGTGATTAACAAGATACCAGAACTAGTAAAGTGAAACCTTTGTATTACTGGGACTATTGATGCTGGTTAGCTGGAGCTAAGAAATTAGCAGCGATTAAGAAGAGACCAGCATCATTGAGGTTACATCTTCCGGGAAATGTTTTCTGAGAGCACAGAGGCTCTGTTCCAGAGATAGCCAAGGTTGTACCTTGTGCTGTGGCTGGACTTAGTAATGTGTAAGAGTTACCCAGGTGGTACTGGTTTTGAAGGCATGAAGGGGTCATGCAGAGCAGCTGAGGCCACAGAAGCACTGTGAGTGGCCATGAAAGGCCACTGGTGAAGGTGCAGCCTCAGTTGCAGTTGATGGCCTAGGACTGAAGGGGTCATGCAAAAGAGTTGAGGCTTGGGACCAAGAAGAGAGCCTATGAGAGGCTAGTGTTGAAGCCTAGTTACAGTGCTAGACAGCAGCGTTTTGGAGATGCCAGTACCATGAGATGACCATCAAGAACAGCAGCAGCAGTGGAGTACAAGCAGCTGGAGCCTAGAAGACAAGATGTGTGCTACAGAGGGCATGGCTGGAGAAGTGACCCAAGCCCTTGGAGGAGCCCAGAAGATCATGATTCCAAAGGATGGACCCAATGACTGAGGCTGCCAGGAATCCATCCCACAATCAGCCACCAAACATAGACACTATAGCATATGCCAGCAAGATAGTGCTGAAAGGGCCCGGATATAGCTGTCTCGGGGGAAACTATACCAATGCCTGGCAAACATGGAGGTGGAAGCTCACAGTCAGCTATTAGATGGAAGGAGCTAGAGAAAGTACCCAAGGAGCTGAAGGGGTCTTCAACCCTCTAGGTGGAAGAATAACCGTGAACTAACTAGTACTCCCTGAGCTCATGTCTCTAGCTGCATATATAGAAGAGGATGGCCTAGTTGGCCATCAGTGGGAAGAGAGGCCCCTTGGTCATGCAGACTTTATATGCCCCAATACAGGGAACGCCAGGGCCAAGAAGTGGGAGCAGGTGGGTAGGGGAGCAGGGCTGGGAGGAGGGAGGGTATAGGGAACTTTCTGGATAACACTTGAAATGTAAATGAAGAAAATATCTAATAAAAGTTGAAAAAAAAAAAAGAGAGAGAGCAGGCTGAGCAAGCCAGGGGACAAGCCAGTATGACCTCTGCATCAGCTCCTGCTTCCTGACCTGCTTGAGTTCCAGTCCTGACTTCCTTAATGATGAACAGCTGTATGGAAGTGTAAGCCGAATAAACCTTTTCCTCCCCAACTTGCTTCTTGGTCATGATGTTTGTGCAGGAATAGAAACCCTGACTAAGACAATAACCATCCAGTCATTTACCCCAGTTTTACTTCTGATTATTTTATGAATCAGCATTCCTTGACCCCAACCCATAAGTCTTAGGAGACAGCGAGCACATATTTTCCTTTAACATTGCAAAAGAATTCAGAGATCTCCTGCCTCTGTTAAGCACAGATTATAAAATAGCTGGGTGGGACCCTGTCCTGAAATTATCATTTTTACCACACCTGGACCTAAACTTGCTCTGTCTCAAGCTGACTCTGAACTCAGGAATTTGCCTGCCTTTGTAAGCATAACCAAAAAAAAAAAAAAAAAAAAAAAAAACCTTAGCTGGGTTGGATCTCCTGTGATCACCACTCTCTAAATCTGTTTAGTAATTTTCTGACAAGTTGGCTCACAACACAGATGCTCTTGTTCCATTAGATTCATGAAGCCCCTCATATGAATCATATTGCATCCTTAGTTTTTGAGAAATTATATATATTTTCAACCCATGTTTTAGAGTTCTTTTCCACGGTCTTAAGAGCTGTCCTGAAGATCCCAACATTCACAATTTTGCCGAAACTTTAGCCACATCTTAGCATCCCAGACTCATGGTATCTCTAATAATCATGGAGACATGAACATTAACAGGGAGGACATTCTTTGGAGGAACATGAAAATACGAAAATATGTACATTATTATACAAACAAGCCTTATGCCTATGGCAGCCATTGACATTCATGGAGACCCACCCCTACTGGCCCTGTCTTAGAGGCAGGAACCCTGTCATTCTGTCCCTACCAAGGCCATGCCAGATCCAGCACTTATTTATCAAATGGGCATCTAAGTTAAGCCCCTGGTGTTGCACAGCTTATAGGAAATGGCATACTGAAGATTATTAGAGCAGTACCAAGGGCCATTTGTCCTTTATAGAATATATATATATACACTTACTACTTGCTTCCTGTAGTGAACATAGGCATCCCCTACTTTTTATTATTATTATTATTATTATTATTATTATTATTATTATTATTATTATTATTTTGATTTTGATTTTTTGAGACAGGGTTCACTGTGTAGCACTGGCTGTCCTGGAACTCACTCTGTAGACCAGGCTGGCCTCAAACTCAGAAATCTGCCTGCCTCTGCCTCCCAAGTGCTGGGATTACAGGAGTGTGCCACCACTGCCCAGCTGCATCCTATACTTTTATGACCAAGGCCTCCACTTTGCCAAAGAGACACATTATTCAAAGTACCCTCCAGCATGGAAGCTAGGGCTGTCTCTGACTCTGTTGAATGAAAGAAGGAGTGAAACTGAGGGAGAGAGGTAGGGGCAGGAAGGACAGGAGGGAGAGGAGGGAGGGGAAACTGATGTAATATCTGAGAGAAGTAGTACAGGGTGGGGAGGAAGTGTCTTTCAATCTTTTGCTCAGCCCTTCTGGGCAATGTCAAGTACTTATTAGTCCTCCCAAAAGGCCCTAGGATGGCTGAGAAGTGTTGGATACCAAGAAGCTGTAGAGGTGACTATTATTCCAGTGGTCTCTTAATCTCCCCAACCAGTCAATTCTAGGGCAGCAGAAGTTTCTGGACTTCAAGGAGCTGAATGGAGACAGGAAGCCTGCCAACCTTGGACTCATCTCTATGGAAAATTCTTCTATTCCTTGCTGCCAGTGTAGATATGTGTCATGTTATTCATGTGTACAGTGTCTTCCCCCCAAAGAGCCATTGGCTTTCCATGGCTGGCATGGTTAGGCAAACATTGGAAACCCAGAAATCCAGACCAGAAATGAAAGAATCTGGAATAAAGTCAGAGAATCTGTTGGACTCATCAGTGCATGTTAGTTCTGGGCAAACCAAGAATGGCCTCTTTGGGCTGGCAACCTAGGAAGCAGTCTCTCAGTGACCCCTTGGAAGCTGAAAACCAGTCTAAGATACTGTACAAGTAGTAGAAATTGAAGTGGCTATGTTGGTTCATGCTGTCATAACAAAATTCTGGATGACTAAAATAGTAGGCATTAATCCTCTCACAGTTTTAGAGAGGTCAGATACAGAATGGCTAGTTTTTGCTGAGGACTTTCTTTCATAATTGGCATACTGAAGTCTAGCTTTAATGATTAAGCCTTCTGGAAAGAGTTAAATGAGGAAAGACCCCATTATGTATAGTCCTCAATCAGCCTAGCAGCCATATAACACTAGTGTGCAAAAATGACCTTTTATGGTCAACTAAATCAAATCCCCAATATGAATCATTATGGTAGGGACCTTTCAGAATTTATTATGGCTTGAAGACACATCTGACAAATTAGTGCATCTTCAACTATTTGTAATAGTTTTGCTTTTTAACCTTTGTTCTGAAGCTATATGACTGATTTACCCACCACTATTACAGTATAAGAGTGTTTTAGGTTTTAACAATGTATTTACTTTTTACCAGGTAATTTTATTCTTCTCCATGCTTTCTGGTTACTAATGAACATCTAATTCCATCAGCTTGAAGGAAGGACTTGTTGTCAGGGATATCTAGTGGTGAGGACTTCTCTCAGCTTTGTCTAAGAAACCCTTTCTCACCTCTTCATTATTGTAAGGCAGAATTGCTGAGCGTAGGATTTTTGGATGAGACTCATTTCTTTCAGGAATTTGAATACTCATTCTATAATATGCACATGCATAGAAAAACCACAGAATGCCTTATAAATGTATGAAACTATTACTCTCAGCAAAAAATCAAATAATAAGTTTAAAAGGACTCATTTGATTGGTTCAGTAAAGTCCATAGAAAATTCTGTATGTGTGAGGATTAACAATTTGTACCCTACAATTATAATAAAATATGCAATATTTGTCCTGACTGATCTTGTCAAATGCTTACCATTCTGATTCTTCTTTTTGGGAGTTTGTACATTTGTGGCCACCTGTCTAAAGTGTATGTCTTGACATATGGTTTCAGAAAGTTTAGAGCTATACGCTTAAATACTATCATAGTCAGTTCTTAATAATCCTTCATTGAATGAAAAAATAAATTTATGAATTAATAAATACTGAGGCATATTTAATTTGGGTGTAAATGTTTACATATGCATTTCTTTTTATCCTTAGTTATCTTTTTTTTTCCTCTTTTGAGGCAGGGGCTCTGCCATGAAGCTTCTAAACACACCTTGATACAACAGTAAAAACCAGACTTTGCTAGACTTCTTTATAAGCTGTTTCTCATGTCATTCTTTACTCCTTAATGCTTAAGAGACATTGGAAACCAAGGCTCTGCACTCATGGTGATAGGGAAATGAAAGACAGCAAGCCAAAGATGCTGGGAACATCCATTTTCATCATTCCACTAACTTATCCTGACAGGCTTTTACAAATGTGAAATGTTTCCCATATGCTCTTGGTACCCAGCTAATGGCACCATTTGGGAATATTTTGAAATCTTTGGAAGGTATTGCTTCACTGGAGAAAACAGCTCCTGGAGGGTGAGCCTTAAGGCTTTATAGATAGGTTCCACTTTTTGTTCATTCTCTATTTCCTAAAAATGCATATAACAAGACAGCCTCCTACTCCTTCCCCATGCCTTTCCTGTCTTACCTCGTCATAGTTCTGCAGACACATAGGTAAATAGTATAGGACATCATCATAACCTTTAAGCTTTGATGGAGGGACCATTTTATGAAAATAAATAGTAAATTTTTATAAAATATGAATCATTGATCTCTTAATATGTATTTCTACAGATATGTATTTTCTTCTCTTCTCTTTTGTTTTTGTTGTTGTTGCTGTTGCTTTGCCTCAAAATACTTATTAGACTTGAGACACAGACAGATATTTTGCTTAAGTCAAGATGAACAGCTTAAATACTATCATAGTCAGTTCTTAATAATCCTTCATTGAATGAAAAAATAAATTTATGAATTAATAAATACTGAGGAATATTTAATTTGGGGATAAATGTCTACATATGCATTTCTTTTTATCCTTAATTATCATTTTTAGATAATTAAATTATCTAAAAAATTTTATTAGATAATTATCACTAATAATGTGACTCTTCCTTGGTTTCCTAAAATTCCACACTTACAAGTTGTGTATGGACCAGGGTATAATATCAAGTATTTAGAATATCAATATTTTGGAGTTAGAAGCAGAATAATCACCACAAATTCTATGCTTCTTTGTCTATACAGACAGTTCCAAGCAGCCAATCATATATGCTGTCATGTGGTACTCTGTCAAGGAAACGCAATCCTCAAATGTTGAATGTGTTTACCAAATCTGACTTAATGGAAAACTACATACTGCTGATCCTCAGATGTGGCTATTTTCCACTTGATACATTCAAAGTTTTGGAAGTACTTTCTAAGACCGAAAACCCCCTATATTTAGTCTGTTCTTTTAGAATTTCCAGATACCAAGGATTTCTTTTTCATTTAATTTCACATTGCTCCAGAATTCTGGTAAAAATGGTTTGGGAGGTTCCCATGCAAACCATGAAGAGGAGAGCATCACAATTCTCTAATAGCTGGGTTTTGAAAGATGGGTTGTAGGAATGAAGCAGGATTTTTGACAAAGCAAATGTAAGCAAACAAATAATAAACTGATGAGCCAAACAGCCAACCATGGGAAGGAAGAGGAAATCTGAAACAGCCAACCATGGGAAGGAAGAGGAAATCTGAAACAGCCAACCATGGGAAGGAAGAGGAAATCTGAAACAGCCAACCATGGGAAGGAAGAGGAAATCTGAAACAGCCAACCATGGGAAGGAAGAGGAAATCTGAAACAGCCAACCATGGGAAGGAAGAGGAAATCTGAAACAACCAATCATGGGAAGGAAGAGGAAATCTGAAAAGCTGAACTGGTAGGAAAAAAAAAAAAACTTAGATAAATATGTCCAGCTGTTGGAACCATTTAAAACTTCGGCTTGTTACTATAAAGGGGGAAAAAGGTGTGAGCTGGGAAGTGGTGGGGCATGCCTTTAATCCCAGCACTTGGTAGGCAGAGGTAGGAGGATTTCTGAGTTTGTGACCAGCCTGGTCTACAAAGTGAGTTCCAGGACTGCCAGGGCTACACAAAGAAACCCTGTCTCAAAAACCAAATAAAATAAAATAAAATAAAACAAAATAAAATAAAAGAATCTCAATGAAAAGGAAGAAAACATGAGATGGGGCCTAGTTGTTTATTATTATTATTATTATTATTATTATTATTATTATTATTAATTACTACTACTATGTACACTTATACAGTCCAATTTTATCCTCTGAGACTTTTTTTTCTTTTGTTGAGATGAAATATTACCCAAGTCCAGGCTCTTCTGGAATGCATGATGTTGACATCCACCTGTCACAAACCAAGGTCACTACAAATCTCTCCTTAGGAGCTAAAGTAGGAAAGGTATGGTATGTTGCCTCAAGGAAGGGTGTGTGATGTTTTAAGAATATCACTATTAATGAGCAACAAGTACAAGACACTTTCCCCCAAAGAGGAAACCCAATCCTAGAAATCCATGCTGAAATGAGATCTTCAGAGCACAACTTTTCAAATAATGGGTCTTGACTCCTTTTGGGAGTTGAAAGACTCTTTCACTGGGGTCACATATTAGATATCCTGTATATTAGATATTTACATTATAGTTCACAATAGTAGCAAAATTATAGTTAGGCAG
Organism: Mus minutoides; assembly: GCA_902729485.2. Taxonomy (NCBI): domain Eukaryota; kingdom Metazoa; phylum Chordata; class Mammalia; order Rodentia; family Muridae; genus Mus; species Mus minutoides. Next base: position 121,098 of record LR749829.1, on the reverse strand, counting down.
TAGAAACAAAAATTATGGTTGGGGGACCTGGGGGTTCACCACAACATAAGGAGCTATAATAAAGGGTCAGGGAATTAGGAAGGAATCACTTCTTTAGAGTGTCTCTGGCAGAGCCTAAGGGTAGAACAAACTTTCTTACCTGCAAACTTCTGCAGGGGCAGAGAGAGGGCAAGACTATGTGATGCCAAGTACATAAAGATGATTCCAATTAGTTAATGGAATTTGCAGTTTGAAAAGAAATTTTCTGTAATAAGCATTTCCAGAGAGCAAATTCTTTTGTTTCCACTCACACAGAATAGCCTCAGGTCAATCCAATATGGAAGGGACATTCAACCAAAGCTTCCAAACCCGGTGGCAATGAGTCTCCAGGGGAAAGATCATCAAAGGGCTCAAGAAGATTACCATCTGTATCTGCCAGAGAGACACTTAAGCAAAAGGAAGCAGGTTTGCCAGGCAAGAATCAGTATTGGCAAGGGAGAAAGCACTGTGCTTGTGGCCACAGTTAATATATCTTCTTCATGCTGATCTTCATTCATCTGACCTGCCTCAACTAAAGTGCTCTGCCAGTGAGGGCAACTTCCACCTGGCTTCCCTAAAGTGTTAGAGCAGCTGCTAGGAATGGCAGTTGGCTTTTAATCACTGTCAGCAAACACCACTGGAAAGGCTTCAGTTCTGCCTAGGAATGGACTCCCTTACCCTGTGCAGTCTTTGGCAGGTTATTTCCTTCTATAGTCTATAATCTCACTAGTAAAAGATGGGAGTTGAGCTAACAGCAATGCTTGAGAATACCCAGGAATCAGATTTTCTTTAAGTAGCTGAAGGTTTTGTCTAAGCATACTGTGTGTATGGCTATACAAGGATGGGTGCATACACATGGAAGCTTCATTTGCATTTGTATAGTAACTTTACAAAGAACTTCACCAAGGCTCAAAGATAAGTATTTTCTGGGTTAAGTTGTGTAAATGTTGGGCATATTGTAAAGTATGTGACAGGCTCAATTCTTCCTTAAAAGAACATTCAATTAGGGAAAGACAGACTAAAGTATGAAGAGATTGTGAGAGCAGCCGAAGATGAAGCACAGTTGCATGGAAATAGATAAGGATTGGAGCAGAGACTCCTCCAGCAGTGGAGAGAGGTAGATAGAGGAGGAGAAGGATGGCCAGCACACACACACACACACACACACACACACACACACAATCAAAACAACAAAAAACAAACAAACAAACAAACAAAAACCCAACCAACCAAACAACAAATAAAACCTGCCTTATTAAGGGTTATGGATTGCCTCTAACATAGTGAAGGGATGTGAAAGCTAAAGGCAAGCACTAAAAATAAAATGAGAGAGAGAGAGAGAGAGAGAGAGAGAGAGAGAGAGAGAGTGAGCAAGACCATGAGTATCAACCCAACTAATTCAACAAAATAGATGAAAGTGATGCTGTCAACTCAGGGCTTGGACAAGTGTCTCCTGCATACTCACTCTTGCCTCACTAACACACCCTTCTTTCCAATGCATCTCCTTTGAAAATTCATTATAAAATTGTTATTCAGATTTGTAAAATCTTCACAAACTCACATTGTCAGTAGCCATATAAGTATTGTCCTACTTAGAAGCAAGGATCAACAGCACAACAAAACAGTCTTGCTCCCGAGGACACACCCTGTGACAGAATCATAGCTTTTGCATTCTCAGGAAAGGGGCATAAAATTTGAAATTTATTTTATTAATTTAAGTTGCAAAATGTAACGGTCATGTGGACTGGGAAATGGCTATTCCTGAGCTCTGGACATTCCTTCCCTGTACCAAGCTTCAGGGTATACCACATCTTAGTGAAATGCCAATTTGTCAGCTAATAGTGAGAAATTCCGGGCAGTCTGAACAACTTATTCCTTCCAGTGGCTAGTTTCCCCATGAAATGTCAAATTGTAGTCAGATGTTTCTTTGGGAAATCTGGCCTTAAATGAATCAAAACTCTAACAGAACAAACTTAACCTGATGCAACCATGCATTCTTTCCTTCCTTCCCTGCTTCCTTCAGGTGTCAGATAAAATGTAGAAAACCTGGTTTACTTTGATTCATTACATATATATATATATATATATATATATATATATATATATATATATATATATATATATAATCTTTCTCTACAGAGTATCTGCAAGTAAATGAACAAGGGTCAGGGAATCCCATCATCCCAGGTTAGCAACATGGATTCAGTATGTTTTTTTAGAGACTGAGGGCCAAGCACAGTATGTTTAGAAACATGATTTTCAACAGCAGAGTATACAGTAATATGCTAATGTCACTGTTTTATCTGCTTAATCAAGACAATGAGAACCCTTCTCAGTTACAGTGCTCCCCTTCTGCAGCAACTCTGAAGAGGGTACAGCTATAGAGACATGAACAAAAGTGGAAGACAGGGAAGACAGAGAGGTCAGATGTTGTTGCATTGTTTGTATGTGCTTGGATATATAAAATGGGCTTTGTTACAGATATTAGGCAAACAATGCAACTAGTGAGATTATATATTTCTTCTGGGGATAACAGGAAACAACAGAAAAGTGTGAGATAAGAGAGCTTCCTGATTATCCTTTCTGGTGGTTGTTGTAGTTTTATTGTTGTTGATAATGTTGTTGTTGTTGTTGTTGTTGTTGCTGTTGTTGTTGTTGTTATTGTTGTTGTTGTTGTTGTTGTTGTTGTTGTTGTTGTTGTTCTTCTTCTTCTTCTTCTTCTTCTTCTTCTTCTTCTTCTTCTGCTGCTGCTGCTGCTGCTGCTGCTGTTGCTGCTGCTGCTGCTGCTGTTTCTGCTTCTTCTGCTTCTTCTGTTTTTTCTGCTTCTTCTTCCTCTTCCTCTCCTTCTTTCTCTCCCTGTTTTTCTTCTTCTCTTCAACAGTTCACTCACTTCATACAAAGGATTTTGATTATAACTAAAATAGGACCCAACAATTATTTGTACTATGTCTATTCATTATTGGACTTTGAATATTATCTATATCTGGTAATTTGCTTGGCCTCAGATCCTCTGTACAATTATGTGCACATGAAACAAAAAGCAAAGATAGACTATGTCCCAGACCTGGTAGAACTCAGCACACTTGTAAATGAATGCTGTAGGGTAAACAACAGAAAAAGAAAAGTGTGAAAAACGATCAAATTAGAACAAAATTGACCTTGAAGTCACTAAAAATAATCTGATACTAGTCCTTGTTGTGGTAAATAGTATACAGTAATATAAAATGTTAGGCACTAAGAACTATTAGTTAAACTAGGCAATAGTGGCATATCCCTTTAATTCCAGTAATCAAGAAACGGCTAAGTTTCCACCTGGTCCTTGCTGCTGGGGTAGACCCATAGTTGGTCTGTTCCCATGAAGAGTCCATATCCCAATTCATCCTAGAGGACCCACCGAGAGCACTTGAGAAGTTGAGGACCTTCTGCACTCAGAGCACTTGAGGATCAGCTGCACTCAGGGCAGTTGGACAACAGAGGGACTGCTCCACGGAAGACCCAACAGTCTAAAGCCCTCCCAGGAGATCAACTGCAGCCAGGGGAACAGATCAGCAGCTTCTCTGACCCTGTGAAGTGCCTCCAGTTAGAAGGCCCAGGGACAAATGAGGCAGACTCTGTACAGTCACCCAGATCAACAAACACTAGGGATATCCAGATGGCAAAAGGCCATAAGCAACAGAAGCCAAAATATGTGAGCATCATCAGAACCAAGTTATCCCACCACAAAAAGCCCTGAATAGACCAACACACCTGAAAATCAGGAATCTGCCCTAAAATCCTATCTCATAAAGATAATAGAGTACTTTAAGGAGGATATCAATAACTCACTGAAAGAAATACAGAAATACACAGACAAACAGGTGAAGGAATTGAATAAAGCTATCCAAGACATAAAAGTGGAAGTAGAAACAATAAAGAAAACACAAATGGAGGCAAACCTGGAAATGAAAAACCTAGGAAAGAGGTCAGGAATTACAGATGTAAGTATTACCAACAGAATACAAGGGAAAGAAGTGAGAATCTCAGGTGTACAAGATACAGTAAAAGAGATTGACACAACTGTCAAAGAAAATTCAAAACATAAAAACTCCTAGCATTGAGGAAATTCAGGACACAATGAAAAGACAAAGTCTAAGAATAATCAGAACAAGGAGGAATGAAGATTCCAAGCTCAAAGGACCTGAAAATGTCTTCAACAAAATCATAGAAGAAAACTTACCCAACCTTAAGAAAGAGATGGACATAAAGGTACAAGAAGCTTATAGAACACTAAATAAATGGGACCAGAAAAGAAAATCTTGTCACATAATTATCAAAACACTAAATGCACAGAGCAAAGAAATAATATTAAAAGCTGCAAGGGAAAAAGGCCAAGTAACATAAAAGGAAAACCTATCAGAATTACACCAGACTTCTCAACAGAGACTATGAAAGCCAGAAGAGCCTGCTTAGAGGTCATTCAGATGCTAAGAGAACACAAATACTAGCCCAGGCTACTATACTCAACAAAACTCTCAATCAGCATAGATGTAGAAAACAAAATATTCCAGGAAAAAAACAAATTCAAACAGAATCTATCTACCAACCCAGTCTTACAGAGGATCCTGGAAGGAAAATTTCAACACAAGGAAGATACCTGCACCAAAGAAAAGACAAGATATTAAGCATCTCATAACAAAGTCAAAAGCAGAGAGCCACAAGCACATAAAACCACCTACAAAAACAAAGATGTCAGGAACCAACAGTCATCTCTCTTTAATATCTCTCAATATTAATGGACTCTACTCACCTATAAAAAGACATAAGCTAACAGACTGGATATGAAAACAAGATCCAGCATGTTGCTGCATAAAGAAACATACCTCAATAACAAAGACAGGCACTATCTCAGAGTAAAGGGATGGAAAAAGGTCTTCCAAGCAAATGGTCCAAGGAAACAAGCAGGAGTCGTCATCCTAATATCCAATAAAATAGATTTTAAACCAAAAGTTATCAAGCATGATGAATAAGGGCACTTCATATTTATCAAGGGGAAAATCCTCCAAGAGAAACTCTCAATTTTGAACATCTATGTCCCAAATGCAAGAGCACACAAATTCATAAAAGAAGCTTTACTAAAACTCAAAACACACATGGAACCCCACACAATAATAGTGGGAGATTTCAACACACCACATTCACCAATTGATAGGTCATTGAAACTGAAACTAAGCAGAGATAGTGAAACTAAGAGAGATTATGAACCAAATGTATTTAACAGATATCTACAGAACATTTTACCCTAACAGAAAAGAATACACCTGCTTTTTAGCCCCTCATGGTACCTTCTCCAAAATCAACCATATGATTGGTCACAAAACAACCCGCAACAGATACAAGAAGATTGAACTAATTCCATGCATCCTATCATACCACCATGGCCCAAGACTGGTCTTCAATAACAGCAAAAGCTAAAGAAAGCCCACATACATGTAGAAACTGAACAACTCTTTTCTCAGTGATAACTTGGTCAAGGAAGAAATAAAGAAAGAAATTAAAGACTTCCTGGATTTTGATGAAAATGTTGATACATCATAGCCAAACCTATAGGATACATTGAAAGCAGTGCTAAGAGGAAAGTTCATAACACTAAGTGCCCTGGTAAAGAAACTGGAGAGATCTTACACTAACAACTTAACAGCACACCTGAGAGCTCTAGAACAAAAAGAAGCAAATTTACCCAAAAGGAGTAGAAGGCAGGAAATAGTCAAACTTAGGGCCAAAATCAACCAAATAGAAACAAAGAAAACAAACAAAGAATCAGAAAACCCAAAAGCTGTTTCTTTGAAAGAATCAACAAGATAGATAAACCCCTAGCCAAACTAACTAAAGGGCCAAGAAGCAGTATCCAAATTAATAAAATTAGAAACAAAAAGGGAGACATAACAACAGAAACCGAGGAAATTAAAAAAAATCATCAGATCCTACTATAAAAGCCCATAGACACAAAACTGGAAAATCTAGATGAAATGGATGATTTTTTTAGACAGGTGCCACACACCAAACTTAAATCAAGAGCAAGTAAACTATCTAAACAGGCCCATATCACATAAGGAAATTGAAGAAGTCAAAAAAACCTCCCAACCAAAACAAAAAACAAAAAAAACTATCTAATTTAGGATTAGTAAAGATCCTTTCCCAATCAGTTGGTGGCCCTTTTGTCTTGTTGACAGTATCTTTTGCCTTACAGAAGCTTTGCAACTTTATGAGGTCCCATTTGTCAATTCTTGATCTTACAGCACAAGCCTTTGCTGTTTTGTTCAGGAATTATTTTTCCCCAGTGCCCATATCTTCGAGGCTTTTCCCCACTTTCTCCTCTATAAGTTTCAGTGTCTCTGGTTTTATATGGAGGTCCTTCAACCACTTAGACTTGACCTTAGTACAAGGAGATAAGAATGGATCAATTCCCAGTCTTCTACATGATAGCTGCCAGTTGTGCCAGCACCATTTGTTGAAAAGGCTGTCTTTTTTCCACTGGATAGTTTTAGCTCNAAGAATTCTCAACTGAGGAATACCGAATGGCTGAGAAGCACTTGAAAAAATGTTCAACATCCTTAATCATCAGGGAAATGCAGATCAAAACAACCCTGAGATTCCACCTCACACCAGTAAGAATGGCTAAGATCAAAAATTCAGGTGACAACAGATGCTGGCATGGATGTGGAGAAAAGGGAACACTCCTCCATTGTTGATGGGAATGCCAGCTGGTTCAACTACTCTGGAAATCAGCCTGGCGGTTCCTCAGAAAATTGGACATATTACTACCGGAAGATCCTGCAATACCCCTACTGGGCATACATCCAGAAGATATTCCATCTGGTAATAAGGGCACATGTTCCACTATGTTCATAGCAGCCTTATTCATAATAGCCAGAAACTGGAAAGAACGCAGATGTCCCTCAACAGAGGAATGGATACAAAAAATTTGGTATATTTACACAATGGAGTACTACTCAGCTATTAAAAACAATGAATATATGAAATTCCTAGGCAAATGGATGGATCTGGAGGCCATCATCCTGAATGAAGTAACCCAATCACAAAAGAACTCACATAACATGTACTCACTGATATGTGGATATTAGCCCAGAAACCTAGACTACCCAAGATACAATTTACTAAATACATGAAACTCAAGAAGAAGGAAGATCAAAAAGTGGACACATCACCCCTTCCTAGAATTAAGAACAAAGCACACATTGAAGGAGTTACAGAGATCATGTGTGAAGCTGAATCAAAAAGATGGACCAACCAGTGACTGCGGCTCCCAGGGATCCTTCCCATAATCAGCCACCAAAAATAAACACTATTGCATATGCCAGCAAGATAATGCTGAAAGGGCCTTGATATAGCTGTCTCGTGGGAGACTATACCAATGCCTGGCAAACATGGAGGTGGAAGCTCACAGTCAGCTATTAGATGGAACACAGGGCTCCCAAGGAAGGAGCTAGAGAAAGTACCGAAGGAGCTGAAGGGGTCTTCAACCCTATAGGTGGAAGAATAACATGAATTAACTAGTACCCCCTGAGCTCATGTCTCTAGCTGCATATATAGAAGAGGGTGGCCTAGTTGGCCATCATTGGGAAGAGAGGCCCCTTGGTCATGCAGACTTTATATGCCCCAGTACAGGGGAACGCCAGGGCCAAGATGTGGGAGTAGTGGGTAGGGGAGCAGGGCAGGGAGGGGGAGGGTATAGGGAACTTTCTGGATAACACTTGAAATGTAAATGAAGAAATTATCTAATAAATGTTGGAAAAAAAAAAAAAACCTCAAGTGCAGAATTCTACCAGACCTTCAAGGAAGACCTGATACCAATTCTCCTCAAACTAATCCATAAAATAGAAACAGAAGGAATACTACCTAACTAATTCTATGAAGCCACAATTATTCTGATACTTAAACCACACAAGGACCCAACCAAAAAAGAGGACTTCAGACCAATCTCACTTATGAATATCGATGTAAAAATACTCAATAAAATTCTTGCAAACCAAATCCAAAAACATATTAAAACCATCATTCACTATGATCAAGTAGGATTCATCCCAGGGATGCAGGTTGGTTTAATATACAAAAATCTATTAACGTAATCCACTATATAAACAAATTCAAAGGAAAAAATCACATGATCATCTCCTTAGATGCTGAAAAATCATTTGACAAAATACAACACCCCTTCATGTTAAAATTATTGGAGAGATCAGGATTTCAAGACCCATACCTAAACAAAATAAAGCAATTTACTGAAAACCAACAGCCAATATCAAATTAAATGGAGACATACTTGAAGTAATCCTACTGAATTTGGGGATAAGACAAAGATGCGAATTCTCTCCATACCAATTCAACATAGTACTTGAAATGTTAGCTAGAACAATAAGACAACAAAAAGAGATAAAGGGGATACAAATTGGTAAAGAAGAAACAAAGGTATCACTATTTTCAGATGATATGTTAGTGAACCCAAAAATTCTACCAGAGAACTTCTCCAGCTGGTAAACAATTTCAGCAAAGTGGCCGGATATATAATTAACTCAAATAAATCAGTATCTTTCCTTCATACAAAGGATAATCAGACTGAGAAATAAATTAGGGAAAAAAATATTTCAGGATAGCCACAAATAGCATAAACTATCTTAGGTTAACTTTAACCAAACAAGTAAAAGATCTGTATGACAACAACTTCAAGTCTTTCAAGAAAGAAATTGAAGAAAATCTCAGAAAATGGATATATCTCCCATGTTCATGGATTGGAGGAACTAACAAAGTAAAAATGGCCATCCTACTAAAGGCAATCTATAGATTCAATGTAATCCCATCAAAATCTGAATACAATTCTTCAAAAACATGGAAAGAGCAATTCTCAAATTCATCTGCAAAGGCAAAAATCCAGAATAGTGGAAATTTTTTTAACAATAAAAGAACAGCTGAGGAAATCACCATCCCTGACCTCAAGCTTTACTACAGAGTAATATTGATAAAAACTGCATGGTATTGGTATAGAGACAGACATGTTGATCAATGAAATAGAATTGAAGACTCAGAAATAAAACCACACACTTATTGTCACTTGTTTTTTTGACAAAGGCGCCAAGAATATACAATAGAACAAGAAAGCATCTTCAATAAATACTGCTGGTTTAACTGGCTGTCTGTATGTAGAAGAATGAAAATAGATCCATATTTGTCACCTGGTACAAAGCTCAAGTCCAAGGACCTCAACATAAAACCAGATACAATGAATCTAATAGAAGAGAAAGTGGAAAAGAGCCTTGAACTCATTGGCACAGGGGTAAATTTCCTAAACAGAACCCCAATGGCTCATGCTCCAAGATCAAGAGTTGACAAATGGGACCTCATAAAACTGGAAAGCTTCTGTAAGGCAAAGGGCATAGTCAATAAGACAAATCAGCAACCTAGAGATTAGAAAAAAAAAAACAAAAAACAAAAACAAAAAACAAAAACTTCACTAACTCCACATCTGATAGAGGGCTAATATCCAAAACATATAAAGAATTCAAAAAGTTAATCACCAAAAAAAACAAACAACCCAATCAAAAAATTGTGTATAGAACTAAACAGAGAATTTACAACTCAGGAATCTTGAATGGCTGAGAAGCACCTAAAGAAATGTTCAAAGTCATTAGTGATCAGAGAAATGCAAATCAAAATGACCCTGAGATCCCACCTTACACCAGCCATAATGGCTAAGAACAAAATCTCAGGTGACAACACATGTTGGAGAGAATGTGGAGAAAGAGGAACACTCATCCATTGCTGTTGGGTTTACAAACTGGTACAACCACTCTGGAAATCAATCTGGAGGTTCCTCAGAAAACTGGAAATAGATCTACCTGAAGACCCAGCTGTACCACTCTTGGGAATAAACCCAAAAGATGTCCCACCATGCCACAGAGGCACATGTTCTACTATGTTTATAGCACCCTATTTCTGATAGTCAGAAGCTGGAAACAACATGGATGTACAACTACAGAAGAATGGATACAGAAAATGTGGTTCATTTACAAAATGGAATACTACTCAGCTATTAAGAATGAGGACATCCTGACTATTGCAGGCAAATGGATGGAAATAGAAAATATCATCTTGAGTGAGATAACTCAGACACAAAATGTCATACATGATATGTACTCACTAATAATTGGATATTAGAAAAAACAAAAACAAACAAAAACAAAACAAAACAAACAAACAAACAAAAACCTGTACAGAATTCACAAGATACAGTCCACAGAATTCGAAATGCTCAACAAGCTAAAGGGCCCAAGTGGGGATGCCTCAGTCCCACTTGGGAGAGAGAACAAAGCAATCATAAATGGGGAGGGAGAGAGGGACTTGGGAGGGAAAATGGTTGGGGTGGGGGAACAGTGGGGGGCGAGAGGGAAACCTGATCTGGTATTGGGTGAGGGAAAAGGACTGAATCCCTGAGGGCCAGCAGAAAGAATATAAACAGGCAACATCAAGAAATAGGAGGTTAGAGGGACCCTCCAGAGTGCACCAGAGGCCTGAGAGGTGACAGACTCCCAGGATTCATGGAGGGACCTTTGATAAAATGCCAGACAGTAGAAAGAGGGAACCTATAGAGCCCACCTCCAGCTCGGAGACAGGACATCAAGTGAGGGAGGAAATTCCCATCCCACAGTCATACTTCTGACCCATAATTGTTTCCGTCTGAAAGAATTACAGGGATGTAAATGAAGAGGAGCCATAGGAAAAGAAGGTCCAGCAGCAGGCCCAAAGTGGGATCCAGCTCAAGGGGAGGTCCCAAGGCCTGACACTATTACTGAGGCTATGGATAGATCCCTCACAAAAAGGGATCTATCATGACTGCCTTCTGATAGACCCAACAAGCAGCTGAAAGAGTCAGATGCAGATGTTTGTACCCAACCAATGGACAGATGCAGCTGACCCCTGTTGTTGAATTAGAGAAGCTGAAAGGAGCTGAGGAGAAGGTTGATCCTATAGGAGGACCAGCAGTCTCAATTAATCTGAGATCTCTCAAACACTGGACCACCAAACAGACAACATATACCAGCTGATATGAGACCCCCAACACACATACAGTAGAGATTCCAGGTCTGTGTTCATTCAGAGATGATGAACCTAACCCTCAAGAGACTGGAGGCCCCAGGGAGTTTAGAGGTCAGATGGTGGGGGGCATCTGTGTGGAGACTGGATGTGGTGAGGAGGTAGTATGGGATGTGAAGCAGATGGAGGTTGGGAGGGTAGGGGGGGGGAATGGAATATGGAGTGTAAAAATGAATTACAAATAAAATTAAATAAAAAAATAAAGAAAGTAATGGGGGAAAAAAGAAAGAAACAGAAGATGGCCTCGTCAGTCATCATTGGGAAGAGAGGCCCCTTGGTACTGCAATCTTTATATGCCCCAATACAGGGGAACGCCAGGGCCAAGAAGTGGGAGTGGGTGGACAGGGGAGCAGGGAGGGAGGAGGGGGGAGGGGACTTTCGGAATAGCATTTGAAATGTAAATTAAGAAAATATCTAATAAAAAAATTGGAAAAAAAAAGAAAAGAAAGAAAGAAACAGAGGTAGGCAGATCCTGAATTTGAAGCCAGCCTAGTCTACATGGTGAATCTGAGGATAGACAGGGGTACATGGTAACACCCTGTCTCAAAATCAAAGAAACAAAATAAAAGATAGAAGGTAAGAAATTTAGGGAACACCCTAATGCTTTTGCGGCTGCTCAATAAGTGTAAAGTTATTGTAAAATGAACAAGTTTACTCTAAAACAAAAGTAGAACATTACTAACTGTATTGCCAGCTGACTGAACTAATTCCCTCTGACACTAATCCTTTTATGCATTGAGATCAGAATGCCTAGAGACTAGAACGTTTTTTATTAGATATTTTCTTTATTTACATTTCAAATGTTATCCCCTTTCCTAGTATCCACTCTGAAAATCTCCTATCCCCTCACCCCTCCCCCTGCTCCCCAGCCCACCCACTCTAATTCCTGGTCCTGGCATTCCCCTATACTGGGGCATAGAGCCTTCACAGGACCTAGGGCCTCTCCTCCCATTGATGACCCACTAGGCCATCCTCTGCTACATATGCAGCTAGAGACAGGAGACTAGAACTTTTTTAGGAGACTAGCGAAAACCAGTAGTATCCCAGATGGCCACCAGAGTGGCCTCAAAATATCTTCCAAGATCATTATTATTTAATTTTCATTTGTCACACATTTATCAACTGCCATGACAAGAAGCACAAGACCTTTGTAAAAGGAGGTTAAGAAGTGAAACTTCTAGATATTAATGACATGATTCCCCACTCCTTACTAACCTATCCCTGCCTTTCATCCCTTTTACCCAATATCACTGTCTTCCTTACCAGAGATTGCTTTAGAAGTTGATCTTTCTGCTCTGTCCAATGGATGATTGTCACAAAGATCAACTTCTAATACAATCTCCGGTAATGACCAATGAAGGAGCCAGAGATAGGACCCAAGGGGCTGAAGGGGTTTGAAGCCCCATGAAAGGAACATCAATGTGAACTAACCAGTATCCCCAGAGGTCCTTGGAACTAAACCACCAATTAAAAAAAAATGGTGGAACTTGTGGCTATATATTCAGCAGAGAATGTGCTATAAGATAGAGAGAGGAGAGTATATCAGAATTTTATTTTGAAAGTATGATTGACAACCCAAAGATGAACCTCTGACATGAGAAGAAAGGTTTCTTCCAGCAGCATAAGATCAAGGTCCATAAACAAAAGTCATCCACTGGTCAAGGCTCAATGCAATGACTAAGTGTCCGAGCCATACACACCAGATGTGTGTATTCCTCAAACCCTGACAGACTTCCAATCCTCTAATTCCCGTGGAGAACAAAATCTGTTTTTCAAGTCTCAGAAGCTCTTTCCTTGAGCTCCTTGTTTAGCAGATTTATAAATGTTTGGGTTTTCGTTTGCATCAAATAAATTGTTTCCACCAGTGAGCTGATGATTCAGTCTGGGCGGGAAGCCTCTTCTGTCTTAGGGCCATATTCTTGCTAATTTGACATGCTGTGCTTATGGCCTCAACACTCTCCTTCTTTATCCCATGCTTACCAGGAGTTTCATCTTCAGCTGCTAAAAGGTTGAGTCAACCTAAAACATATGTCTTGTTTTCTAATGTAACATAGTGTTGATGGATAACACTAGACAGATGAAGACTAAAAAAATGGCATGTATATCAGCTCATGTGGATGGTCATGTTGGGGTGGAGATGTATGCCTTGCTTTCTCCAAAGTCAAGGCTCCTATTTTCAAGAAGTATTTAGGTTATTGCAGTATTATAGTGCAAGTCAGTGACTATCAATAGAAAGATGTGTGGTTCATGACCAGCAATTATAATATATTTTGAAATAAAATCTAATCTAGAAGATAGTGCAGAGGACAATACTTTGTCTCCTGTTCCCTCCTAACCTTATTCTGTGAGATTTGTCTGATTCTTTAGTCTTACTGCTGAGGTTGTCTAATAGTAAAAGACCAATTCAATATCAAAAGGACATGCAGGTGGAGAAGTCACTTAATACTAGGGTTCAGATCAGACAGAACAAGCCTAGATGAGAAAGGAAATAGCAGTTATAGCATAAGCGTAGCTTCACCGGCTCAGTTTCTCTTTATCTTGCTAGCATTTGTGTTAAGTCAGAGGAAGAGCATGCTAAGCTCTGATCAGGCTGGTCCTAACTATGCCTAAGCTAAGCTATATACCGTCAATGGTTTGGATTTTAATCTATGAACTAATTGCTATCATTTTAATTTTGTGAGTCCTATTTGCATTTTCATATTCACAATCACATGGAAATTGACATGTTAGTACGTGAAGTCTAATAGATTCTGTCACATTGGCAAGTGTATTATTTTAAACTGAAGAAAACTGAGAAACAAGATTTTTTTAAAAGAACAGAAAAGAAAACCTAGGCCATTGCCTTAAGTAGGCCAAAAGAAGGATACTAGTGTGTTCGGCCATCCACTCTGCACCAGGAGCCACAGTAGTCACTTGAGAAATTTTAAATTATCATCAGCATGGAACATAGAAGGCTCTTGAAGCATCTGCATCACAAATCTTACTTCCAGCTTTTACCTTAATCGTCTCACTACCTTACAATACTCCACACTCTGTCACCAATAAGTCCCAGAGTTCTTTTCTTTTGTGTACTTTTCTTTCTGTATTTATTGTTCTTTGCCATGGTGTTAGGTTAAAGCTAACATTAACCATCTTTTGTGGTTATACATAATTCAGCAGTCTCATTTGTGGATGCAATCCATGTATTAATAAATTTGCCTCTTGCCAGTCTCATTTTCAGGAGCCCTCAATGAACCTGAACAGTGTAAAGAAAAACAAACGAACAAACAAACCAACAGACAGACAGACAGCCAGACATATATGCTTTTTGTGTTCTCTGGTGGAGTGGTTGTTTTATATTTAACAAATGCTATGTTCCAAATTGACTCTTCTGAGCAGCATTATATAACTTCCATTTTAGTTTTCTCTGAAACATTTTGAAGTAATATATCTCTTAACACAGGCAAGGGTCTTGAACACAGAAACATTAAATGGCCACCAAACCTTACAAAGTAGTTAAAAAACAAAGCTGGACTCATACCTAAATATAAACCTAGAATTTGCATCCTCATTCCACTGCATTTTACTTTAAAGACCACAACTGTTTCCATGCATATCTGTTGTGTGAGGCATGAAAGGCTTAAACCGTCACCTGCATCTGCAGATCAGAACCTCACATGTCTCTCTAGTCTTGTCTCCGTGTATTGCCAACATCAACCTCACAGCAAGTCATTTGCTGTGAACTACAAACAGCCCACTGTACTGTGGCTTGTTCCATCTGTCCTTCTACTCTGTCCTCTGATTTGCATCCAGAAACTAGTAGCTTTCCTCATAATTTTTTAGTGTTGTTCTATTTATTTATTTTGTTTTACTGTGAGCTCTTCAAGGACAAGAATTTGGTTTATTTTTTTCTCACTGAAAAAAAAAAAATCCCTATTGCTTAATGCTGCTTGACACTTGACTTACTTTCAATTATTCTTCCATTTCTAAATATCTCTGTGGATGAAAAGGAACCAAACATTTATGTCTAGATGATAGGTTCACTGAGAACTTTGATATTAGTATATATCAATTCAGTTTTTTTTTTTTTTTTTTTTTTTTTTTTTTTTTTTTTTTTTTTTTTTTTTTTTTTTTTTTTTTTTTTTTTTTTTTTTTTTTTTTTTTTTTTTTTTTTTTTTTTTTTTTTTTTTTTTTTTTTTTTTTTTTTTTTTTTTTTTTT